>CM031239.1:487699211-488036711 GCA_018340775.1 Taxus wallichiana var. yunnanensis
TTTCATTCAACTGTAGTCGATACTATTGACTCAAAAACATGAAAACAAGATTATCAAAGAGTTCACAATAACTTGTGAAATAAACCAAGACATGGAATGTTATTGAACTATTAATGAAATGTGTAGTAGTGAGCCAAGAAGTTGAATGATATATGATTAAATGGAGTAAATAAAGATGAACATCTAAGAGAATCATTATTTATTGAATTTTTTTGATATATATATTATATTTTTTTTTAAAGATATTTAGCTATGTGGAGATGTGTCAAGAATTATAGAATGGAATGTGTGGAGAATCATGTCATGTTTTGAAGTCGGGACGGATGAAGAGAAAAAAAATGTAAGAAACATCCACAATTCAATAGTAAAAACAAATGAAATTCACCCTAGTCCATGTAAGGACTAAATGAAGTAAAAATCAAGTGATAGATGAGATAAATGATGGGAGTAGTGGGGATAATGTAGATGATGAGTGAATCAAGAATTCCAAATATAATACATGGAATGGTGATATGTGATGGAGTGTAGAGATGAATCATGTAATAAGGGTGTTGAGTATGTTGGATGTGTAAGAAAATCCAGTGGTTGAGGACATGAGAATAAATCAATAGAAGAAGATAAAGTGCTATGAAGCATGGTGCTAGGGATGATATCATGGATGAGGTGTGGAAAATATAGTGATGTCTAAAAAAAGTGTGATAGTCAATGGAGCAATCTTGTGATGAGTGGGTGTGATGAGACTAGGATGTCATCGAATGTGAAGAGAACATAAAAAGGAATGTCAACACATGAGAATGTGGGATAAAATTTAAATGATTGAAAAGTGTAATTGGATGTGGAGGAAGCTTATGAATGCAAAAAGAGGAGATGTGGATGCAAAAAGAGGAGATAATAAAAATGGAGCTTAAATGAGTGGTGATTAATGCAATAAGGTGGATGTGAAATAAATTTCTAAATGATGTGAAGCAATGGGAGCATGTAGGGGTGGCTTGTGATTAATTGAAATACAAAATAATATCTCTATCTAAGTTAATCTAAATAAGCACAACAATGTAATAAATGATGTGAACTAAAATATAAATGCTAACTATTTTTATTTGATATTTAAATAAAATGAAATAATTTAAATAGGAAGGATAAGGTACTAACTTGAAAATGAATTACCTCATTTTGTTTCAAGACTAAATAGGATGATATGCGAGATGGAGCAAAGTGTGATGGCACAACCTAGGAAATTGCAGCAGATGAAGATTTACCTAGACTAGGGGTGCCTACGGTGCCTTGGTTTGTAGTATGGGCACTTTGGTATGTAGAAAATATCAAGACTTGAATTTGGTAGTGTCGCTAGATTTTCACAATGCCTTGATCTTTGTTATGTGATTGTCACAATATCTTCCTTGATGGCACCATAAACTTGCAATGAATATTCACTTGCAAAACCCCATACAAAGCATCAAACCCTTAAAAAGAAAGATGCATATGAAGGGGTCAAATTGAAATTAGCTTTCACAATGGTGGATTTATAACTAAGTGTTACACTACATTTCAGACCTAATGTAGTTATGTGTGCTTTGTGTGTGAAATTGTGTGCCTAGGGTGCCCTAACGTCAATGACATAGAGATAAGGGGCAATATCTAGATGTAAAATGTAAATGGTGGATGTAATATAATGAATACAACCATACCTATGCAACGTGTGTGATGCAATGATGCCCAAATAAAATCCCTTGCCTTAGTAGATAGATAACCCTTGGTGGTAGATAGTCCTCTCATAAGATAGTAAGTATGTTATGTTTATATAGGGATATCTTGCTCAAATTTTGACATTAATGACCCAACATGATGAACTAGTACCAAGGGAATGAGAGGGAAAATGAAAAAGACCAACCTCAAAAATCTAAATTAGATGCAAGTGCTTTGTTCTTCTTGAGACCAAGACACCTAAAATAAGGACCGGGAAAGCCATGTGCGCCCTAGTTCTACCCTAGGCACCCTAGTCAAAGACTAGAGATGACAAATGACCAAATAATGACACCTGAGACTACTTGAGAGATAACTAGAACTATGTAAACAATTGACGATTGTGCAAGAAAATAGATAACAATGACCAAATAATTGATGAAAGGACTAGGGGATAGGTAATTAGTGAATACTTTTCTTACGTGATATCCATATATAAAACAACATATTTGGTGGTATAAATGTAATATTAAGTGCATGATTTTGTGAATACAACTTGAGATGAAATAATATGTGTATACAAGTGTAGACACCAAAATTGGGTCACACTCCCCTTGGTCCCTTTCAATTAATTAAGCATACCATGGCCCCATTACTAATTATTATTAATATATTCACCTTCACATTATTAATTAATTTAATTATTTTAATTAAATTAATTCTAGCCTCACACCTCCACCCCACCATGACACCTCACCCTCAAAGATCGAGTCATCACCCATGACATTGAGTTATAACTCCTAGTGCTGAGTCACTAACTTGACCTAACTAACTAATACTTCTTACTAAACCTAACTAGACCTCACCTAAGTTCTCCCTACCTTCTCTCTCTCATGTGAACTCTACTTTCCTAAATCGAATCAATGAGGAAAGCACGTAAAATCTGGGAAGATTTGCCTATTTTTGGTAAACCTAGACTTACCCGCCTTAACCGATGTGTCATTTGGTTATTCCTCACCGAAACATTTCATCGGTCACCTAACCGCCATCAGTTACTTTATATACAACTTTTCAACCTTTTACACAAGGGTTGGTCATATTTAGTTTTGGGAGTTATATTGCATTCACACACGAATCCAAATCCTCTCAAAGCATCCGTGACAACATGAAATACTCATCCACATGCCCAAACAAGGGTCCAAAGACTCATTCCAGGGCATTGGAATACTCACAGGAACACTCCAAGAGTACTACCGTGGCACTGAACCAATAATCTCTTCATGGATCAACTACCGTCCACCTTCACCTACCGGATCTGTAAATGAAAGTAAGTATGCATGATTTCAATCATATTCAGCTTGCTTAAAGTATAAATTCTTTACCTCCTTCATTATACTTTATATCTTCTTGTATTCCTTTATCTCCAACTTCTTACCAATCCACCAATCGACCACCTATAGCCTTTTTACCTTCCGTAACTTCTCCCTATGTATTCTTGAGTCTTCTTGGTAATATTATGAACATAACCACTTCCTTTTCACTCTCTGTGTAATCACAGAGAAGCTCAAAAACTGTTTTTATTAAGTTACTGCCAATTGCCCCTACCGATGTTGGTCACCTAACCATCGTCAGTTTCTCTTTACCGACATCGGTCACAAGACCGATATTGGGCTCTATGTTATTTTATATTTTCTAACCAACAAGCCTATCCATCATCCAAAATCCATCCAAAACCTCACTTGATCAATCCCGAAGACCTTTTCAAAAACCTAGAAACCCAAAACAACCTAACAAACCTCCATATTTGACCATAACATTTCCTGTTAGATTATATTTTCTTATTGTACTTACAGGAGATACCTAGATCATATAACTATAGTAGGATTTATTTTATTTCGTGATACTTGCTGCATTAATTTGTATTTAAAAATTGGATTGATAGCCTTCTAGGAAGCACCATGCTTCCCGGATCTAGCATTTGCTAGGAAGTCCACTAACCTATATTATTAATGCCATTTTGTGGTCTTGTTGTGTTTCTTACAAGTCATTCCCCCTAGCCAAAGGTTAGCGCTTCATGACCAACTTGGATCATAAATTCATTTATGCATGCATTCAACCTTCGACCTACATCTTACATGTATTCCTCTTAACTTATTTCCTATTCATTTTTAACTAGAAACAAATTAGGTGAAACATCTTGGCATGCCTGGTGGGACCCCATTTGGGTTCTTTTGCATTGTTCATTCTTAGGGAATCATTGTGTGTCTATTTCCTTTTGAAAGAGTTCACATTAAAATTTCTCCCTTGGAACATTCTTCCTCTTCTACTTGTCTCATTGAAACTCGTATTTTGGACTAAAAAGAACACTTCTTTTTATTTTGTATTACATTAGTGAAAGACATACTCTTTCCTATTCATCATTTCTCTCATCGAATTTCATTGTGGATTTGGGTTTAAAATCTTTGCATATCATTTCTGTGTGTTGTATTTGTAGATGATTTAAAATTATGGGAAACCTATATGTTGAAAGTCATAACTAGCTGATGGTTGATGAATTGAATTGTAGCTCACACTTTGTAGACTCTTTCTCTACACCAAACCACTAAAAACAAATTACCCATTTTCTTAAACAACATATTTCCTGGAATAATTTTTCAACGATCACACGATTAGAGGATTGACAGTGGGCTCCAATCTAGTTTCTCTATCCAGTTATTATCTCAGAGAAGGATCTCCCACACCAAAACTTACCTGAAAATATCCATAGTTGTCGATTTTTAGGGCACCTTTATCAAACAAAAAACTCTACTCTATTCACAAGTCAGTCCTAAATGGCATAAGCCAGAACATAAAATCTACCACATAGGATTTCATGTTTGCTAGATTTTTGCTTGATCTATGTTTTGAGGTGTGAGTTTACCTTCTCCATTATTCTCTCCTTCACACTCCATAATCATAGTTGGTGTATTCTAACTCTTTCTGAGTGTGTTAGGATCAATCATTTCCATACTCAATTTTTGGGTTGGTCTTTTACTTGATCTAAATCACCAAATTCAATTTTTTTCCATCTTTTCACAAATTTCACAATAACCAATGTTGGTCTAGTGACCACCATCAGTTTACTCATATCATTGCCATTGGTTTATCAACACTATTGGTTTCATGTTGTTTTGGTCATTTTAACCAAAGTAGCATTCACTACATTGTTGTTCTTTCTAGGATTTCCTCAATTACCTCACCATATCCATGTGTCTTTGAAATCATTGTCAAAGTCTAGTTCCACTTCATTTTCATCATTTATTGACAAATTTGCAAATCCTTTATTTTCCCGATGAGCGTTATCATTCCTTTGATTGGCATCGGTTACCCACTATCACACCAACAATGGTTACTCAATAGACGTCGGTCTCCATGTTTTAATTTTTCAATTAAAACAATGACTAGTTTTCACCTTTCAGAACCATTTACTCCATTCCCTATGTGCTCCTGTGTCATCTACAAATCTCATATTACTAGGTCTAATATTAGTCACATGGTTTTAACTCATAGCCAAGACAACACCCTCATATTCCACGCTAGCCTTCATCCAATCCCACCTATCCCATCGTCGCCTTCCATTCTATCACCTATAGATCCCAATCAGCCTATTACCATCGATTCAGAATGAGGAGTTCACAATAATCCTTGATCAAAATCCCTATAACATTATTTATCCCATTCATCCACTCGTGACTCATCTGGGAAGCTTATCTATGACATGCCTATATCCATCCCACCTACACTTGCACTCACCTTTGCATCTACTACTACTAGCATTTCCCTGACCGCTTCCACCTAACCACATGTTGTTTCTTATCTTGACCCCACCTCATTGATATCTATCATACCTATGGCATCTATCACACCCACGACATTTTTCGCCCTTATGACATCTACCATGCCTACATCCACCACCCTCGGGTATAGGATTGCACATGTCTTCCACTACCCATATACCTATTATATCATAGCCACAATTAGTGTCACAAAACCAAAATCCCTTCCAAAACCTTGTTCTCTCCATCCCCAGTCTCTTCCACCAATATCTACTAGGGTCTTTACATCCATATCACCTACATATACCTATCACCAACAACCACCTATTTAATCTACTACTTACTCTGGGTAATTTCCCTCAACCTCCATTCCATCTTATGTCACCTCATCACAATTTCCATATTTGGTACCACCACATACTGGAGTGCCACCCACGTCACACCCATCTTACCCACCCCTTATATCGCCAGGGGTGATCCATAATCACAACCTAAAAATGACCTAATCAAAACTAATGATGGACAAGATGCAGACATTAGAAGCATCTGTCTCAGGCTCTTGTAACTCTCTAACATATGACAAGATTTGCAATGATCCCATTCACCCATCCATCCCCATTCACTCGTACTCCTACACAATAGGAAACAACAAAGTTTAACATGTTCAATAACAAAGAAGAAGATCCGTAACAACACTTGTAGTCATTTAAAGAAGATACCCGATCACTCATGATGTTGCGTTACTCCCGTGGACATTTCCAATGTCGTTGATGGACCCACTTTGGATTGGTATGGTTCTCTACCTAGACACTCCATCTTCTCATTTAACCAGGTAGCTCAGGATTTTCTTGACCAATTTTATATTAACATCATCAAGAAAGTCACCATGACTCGACTTGATGCCACATGCCAAGTATGAAGAAGAATCTATCATATATATTTTCTCTTAATGATGAAGCTTGATTAACCAACTAGCATTCTAATTACCTCGTAAGATGTAATAGAGTTGTTTACTAGGGATTGTGCTAGACACATCTCACAAAATCTCCAATTCCAAACCTTCCATACCTTTGATGAGGCATTCACTATGGCCCGAAAGTCGTAAATTTGTGCCATTGAAGAGAAGAAGATATAATTACATAATAGAAACACTATGCGTTAAATTAAATGATACCTCTTCTTCTTCCAAAGCCCAAAATAATTATTTTAAAACCAAATGGTCACCCAATGTGGTCATTTTGAAATCTATCCCGTATCATCCATCTAACTAATCAAAACCTTCTTCTAAACTCTCCCTATGTAGACCTTTTAGTTTAAGAGGGAGCAATGAAAATATAATCCCATTTGATAACCCTACTCTACCATTTTTTTAAAACTATTAAAAGCAAGATTTTATTAATCTTCCACCCATCAAACCACATATTGGATTTGAAATTTCTCATCCTATGCCTTTATGATACAATGAAAATGATTACTTTAATTACCATTACTTTCAAGGTCATAGTGATGGTAATCGTATCAATTTTAAAACATCATCGAAGAAATGTTAGATAAGGAGATCTCATCTTAGACAATCTCTTATGGCGTAATCATAACACCCATGAATGCTCACAAGTTAATTTTTATATAGTTAGTGTGATTCATCAAACATGGAGTTATCCCAAAGTGTGGGACTTTGCAATCGGGATAACCCTCCAGAGAAGGCTAGATTCCTATCCTATCCTAGTGCCAACTACTCCAAAGTGTAGAGAGTTACAAATCTAACACTAACCTAATGACTTCTCAAGGAGAAAGAGTTAGAGAAAATTCATGAAAATTAAAACCTACTCTAAGGGAAGGTGATGCACCAAGAAGGATGTTGAACAACTTGCACAATAAATGTTGTAAACACAACAATACACAATAACCTTACATGTAATGAAATATCAGAAATATGGAATAGAACACAGAAGAGGGTTTGAAACATCCACAGATATGATTTTATTTCTCTCAAATTCAATACAATACATTGAAATTTAGAGCCAAAGGAATATATTTTTCTTTAAAATGTCCAGAGTAGGGAGGTTTGGAATCTCCACAAAATCTCTTATAGATAAGAAGAAGAGAGGGGGATATACAATGTGTCCAACCTTTTAAAATGAGCCCCTCCATACAATATATATGAGGAATGAGAGAAGCGAGATAGATGAATTCAAAATCTTGCTTCAACCACCATAAAATGCATTAAAATCACCTGCAACAATGATGGGTGCCACTGCAAGACCCATACCTCCATGTACTTTGCCTTGTTAGAGAAGAAAGGAAGCCCATACCTCCATCATTTGGGTAGGTGAGAAATATGGAAACACCCTCTAAAATGATGGACTATATTTCCCCATTTTAAAGAATGTAGAGGACACTGAGAGCTTTCCAAGAGCTCGAGTCAAAAGTTATGGCCATCTAAAGATGAGGTTACCATACTACATTAAATGTGAGTGGTTTGCTTCATTATTTCAGAATTTGAAATGCATCACAACCTCTGAAATCTAAAATTTTATACTTTTGGGAATTTTGACTTCAGAGGTTGATGTTATTGTTCATCCAATCGGGCACATGAAACCTCTAAAACTCAAAAGCCCAAAGTCCAAAATATGGACTTCGGGTTTTGAACTTCGAGTTGTGAATTTTTACACTAGAGGTTAAAGGTTCCAAAATGCCTTGAAACTACGAAGTCCAAAATTCAGACTTCGGGTTTTGAACCTTTGCATTTTCGGAGTTTCGATATTTCAAGGTTTGGGTTTTGAACTTCGGGGTTTAGGCTTTGGGACATCGGGGTTTGATTTTTCGGGACTTTGGGGTTCGGGTTTTGGAGTTTGGGGTTCTCGAGACTTCAGGTTTGGGTTTTCAAGACTTCAAGGTTCTTGAGACTTCGTGTTTTGGGATTTTGGGGTTTGGGTTTTCACACTTTGGGGTTCTTTAACCCTTCTTCCAACTCCAAACTTTTGAAATCCCGAAGTCTAAAATTCGGACTTTGGGTTTCAAACCTTTGCCTTTTCAAGGGTTTTTACATTTTCACCTACCTGCACTCACCAAAACCTCTGAAATTCTAAAGTTTGAAATTTGGAATTCAGGTTTCGGACTTCAATTTCTTCCCGCATGACATTATTCACTATTCAATCTATTAATACCTCCAAATGGATCCACTTTCAAATTCCAAAATTTTAGATCTTCGTTTCTTCATTTCCCAATTTCCTCTCGTAATTTTCTCTACCTTTCAACCTATTCAACCAACCTTGAAATGCAAGCTCCCATGACCAAATCAACCCCTCCATTTTCTCTATATCTAAGGTCATGTTTGTCTAATTTCACCTGAGGGAAAAAATTGGATAACACAATCCTAATGCACCATCTAACCAAAACCTTCACATTTTCTGGAAGCCATTCCCAAATCACACCCCATAATCTAAGAAAACCGGTGAATCCTTGGCTAGTGATGGTAATATTTGTAAGGTTTATGTCATTTTAAAAATCCTACCGAGTTTCTTCTACATATTTTCCACCCATTTCATCTATAAAGGAAATTCTTGCACGAATTCCTTCATCCACATAGGAGTCCTCTTCAATTTCTCCTCTACCCAAGGAGGAGTCTACCATACATGACTTTATAATTATCCCACTCACTTCCATACCTAATGAGATACCCACAGACTTGATTTCCTACCCATGTAGGAGTTTGTTTTACCCTCACCTTCATCAAAAGAAGACCCTATCTCATCCACCTTGCCCTCCCCAACATAAGGGAGACCCATTAACAAAGTGCCCCTTTTGGTTGGAGATAATTCTCCACTGGATTTCAAGGATCATGTGTATTTTATCTTGTCTCTTTTACAAATAAATTTGGAAGCTAATCACTTCCCTATCTCATAGGCACAATATTTATTTACAAGAGTCTCTATGAAATCAATATTGATTCCTTCCATTGCCATGTCATTCTCACATTTAAAGGACCACTTAGACTATGTTGATCATTCCATGCTTTGGGGATGCCTCCGAATGCCTGTTTCAACTCAAATACAGATGTTATTTACTGATACTTCTACCATTTACCCCAAAGTGTTTGAGGTAAAAATCCATCACACCTAAGGTAGTTGTGGTGACACCTTCCACATCACCTTTACCTACACCTGTACCTCTACCATTACTTCCACAACCACTTATGCCTAAACCACCTACTCCTTCACCCATGCCCAAATCTACTTGTATGTTATGGGTCTATTGGGCCCCTAAAATATTGACTAAGTGCACAAAGGTGCATGGGCACACAAGGCCTAGGTTGAAGGATGGGCACGTAAGGAGAAGGCACACAAGGCAAGGTTCTAGGAGGGTTTTAGAAGGGCCGTGTTGCATGCCGAAGACAAGGTCTTGAGACTTAGCCATATTTGGTGTATCGAGCATGACACGAGAAAAGCATAACCCGATTGCACATGTGGAGTGGATAAGGTGCCATCCTAGTGATAGGTTGGCCTAGGAAGGAATATGCCCTATGATGGAAGCTTCTAGAAGACCATCATGGTAAAAAGTGGAGAGCTCAAGCTTGGAGGATCATGCTCCCATGGAGGACCACATTTAGACACTTGGCACCAGATATGAGGGCACAGAAGGATGAGTTGGCACTTTAGGATTCCTATATATACAAACGCCCATAGAAAAGAAGATATAGAGGGACAGAAAAAGAGATCATGGATAAGAGAGGAGATATCGAGATTAGAAATAATATAGGAGAGATTAATAGAGAGTGGAGCTCTGCAGAAATGCCACAAGGAACTCTGTTTGGGTTGGGTAGATAAAACATAGGAGATGGATGTACCAAGGGCTTGGAGGTTTAAATTTCTTTTTGAGAGCTAAGGATATGGATCCAATTATGATGCATGACTTGATGCCTTTACTGCGATGCTCTGTAATGAATGTAATGAGGTTACCAGTTTATATGAATATGATCAGTAATGATTTTGGTGCATTTACATATCTTCATGGTTATTTTTATGTATGTTTATGGAATGAGTCTGAATCCTTGCGCATTTCCCTTTCTGTTTTGATTCAGTTCTTAATCTATTAAGTAATTTTCTATGAGAATGACTGCACTGATCTAGAAGCCGTTATGAGCTCTATGATGCTTGCATGTCTCATTTCCACTCACTTCCTTTAAGTTTGGATCATTGATGATATTTTCCCACTCAAGTCACATAAAAGAGAGACTCGGCACCCATGCATGCCTCGGTGAGCACCAGCATTCACCGGGTGATAGGCCAATGTGCATGGGATTCCCTTGTTCTTTTGGTGGGTGTAAAAATGACTACATCTTGGTTCCATTGCGAGACCTCTTTTTGAAGTTGTAGTGGGAAATGGCATACATCATGATCTATGTGATAAGTGATGACATAATGCCTAACTTTGGAAAGTGTTGAATCATGGTTCAAGAGCACGGAGGATGAATTTGCTCAGAGATTCAACACTAGACCTAAGTTTGATGCACGTAGATGGGTAGAAGATAACCTCTACCATGATTTATATGAATTTTTTTTTTTGCTTCCCAATAGAACTATATGAATGGCTCTCGACATATGCATCTAGATCAAGCTGGTATTATAGATCACACACATGGACCCAAGAAGAGTACCAGAGGTTGCAAGATGCAGATATGACATGGACTCATGTTATGGATCATTGGTGGAAAGGAGTGTTGGCTAGCTACACTCTGGAGTACACTATTTCTACATATTATTTTCCGAAGTTGAGTTTGAGTTTCTGTGGGATCCCAGAGGATCATTTATACATGTTATCCCTCTAGTAATGAAGATCTTGATTGTTACCTTGAGTTTAGAGGCATTTCCAATGGCCGACTAAACTATTTTGAGTATTAGGTGAGGAAGCTAGGGTGGAGGAAGATGGCAGATATTACGATGGAGAAAGAAAGGGAGGAGAGACAACTCAAGTATAGTGAAGTGTGTGAAAGGGATATTGCTAGAAAATGTGAGGTTACAAGTGTGATGGATCTATGGAGGCAGACATTACGGGAAGGAGTTGAGGTTCACGCGGAGGACGTGAACTGAGTAGTCATGCTTTACCCCATCTTGGCAAGCACGTAAGAGAGACCCTTCAGCTTCTAATGAGAGTTCGTCACATGGAGAGAGAAGAGTCATTGGCATGCATCTGAACCCACCTAGTGACCAAACCATGGCGCTTGGTTTTCCAGATCAAGGAAGGAGTATTGCTGACCTAGTTGGTATCAGTGGAAGTGATAGATCTATGCCTAGGAGATACAATTTCTCATTTCCCACTTCTATGGCTATGCATATTATTCCAGTATTTAGAGGAATTTTTGGACAAGGAGAAAGTACACAAGCCTTCGGTCTCATGTCTGGGAGTGGCACGGGGTACACTAGTGGTAGTGGGGCATTATCACAGACCGTCAGCGCATAGTTTAGTGGAACTTTGGGGACCCTTGGCATGACCACTACGGGACTCAGTGGATCGGTGGATCCGGTGGGTCGAGGAACATACCTAGACCTAGTGGATTTGGTGGGTGAGGTGGGTTAGGAGGAACATGACTTGGTGGATCTGGGTGGGTCAGGAGGCACAAGACCTGGTGGATCTGGTGTATCCAGTGGCAGGGGAAACATCGAAGGAAACCAAGGCTCTGGATCAGGAGGACAAGGGCCCCAGCCACCTCCTCAAGTCTTCTTTGAGATGTATTTACATTTTCTAGATTACAAAGGTATTGAAGATGTTGTAGAACATGTTCACAAGTGTGAGCTGCTATGGCATGTGAAGGGGATCACAACCCCGGACAAAAGGCTAGTCGGTTTTGATGACATTGCAAGGGCACGCGCATAGCATAGCTGGTATAGGAAATATGATCCTCATCAAATGGTGGTGGATTATACTACTTTAAAGAACACCTTCTTGGTAGAATTCCACATCCTAAGTTTGAACAGAAGAGCATCAACACCCTGAAGGAGATTCAACAGGAATGGCAAAGAGTGTGCGGGAGTATGATGCATGGTTCAAAACCCTCCTATCAAAATTATCATATGACATTCACCCTTCACAACATGCTCAATGGTTTTTTGGGGGGTTGATAACACCTTTTAGAAGAGATTTATCTCATAAAACTTTCATAGACCCATGTGAGGCATTAGAAGCCTCTATGCACCAAAGTTGTTGGAAGTGTTAATACTGGTGTTAGCCCATTCTTGGAGGCTCAAATCACTGCTATGGCTAAGTAGTTGGAGAAGTTGTCTGTGAACTCAGCTCATGAGACTCACAGTGGTATATGGTGTATAGATTGTGAAGTAGAGGGGCATGTTAAGGATAGTTTCCCTCGGAGGACAATATGCACCGTAATAATAGACTATGAAATTTTTCATGGGGACCATGATGCAAGTAGATGTCCCTTGTTATAGCGCACAATTTGGAAGAATGTGTCTTGCTACTATAAGATCTACACCTCTACAACCCATGATACTAAGGATTGTAGGCTTATTGACTAGATCCATGAGGCCATTGATCATGGGTATGCACAGAGACAGCATTGCCGGTAGTTCTAAGAATGATGATCATAGGTATGAGGAGTGCATAGATGGAGGCACGTGCGGAAGGGTATTTCGCAGAGGATTTCATGGTCATGGTAACCATGGAGGAGGAAGGAGTGAGTTCCCACATGGAACTATTTTAACTGTGGGTCTACATACCACTACAAGCACGAATGCCCAGATTTATTGCACTGCTCATGGTGCGGGAAGAAGCACAAGTATGAGGAGTGCCTTGAGTTGTTTGAGCATATGAATCAACAACACCGAAAGACAAGGGTGCTACAATGGTAAGCATTAAGAAGGATGACACACAATGGATGCCATGGGTGACATCGTGATGTAGGCTTGGAACCTATTATGGTAACAATAAGAGCAGATGCACGCACACATAAAGGAAATACCAAGGTAGAAGAACCTAGTTTCAAGGGAAGAAGTGGTACATGGGAAGTACCCAGACCCTATGCATCAAAGGAGGTATATCAAGAAACCATGGACATCATTCGAATTTTACAAGGAGAAATATAGTGTCTAAAGGAGTAGTCCAGGAGGGAGGAGCAAAGAAGGAAGGTCGAGGCACCAAAGAATGACCTAGATGAGGTCAAGGAAGTATGTAAAATTGCTAAGACAAGAGAATATTATTCCCTTGCTAGGAGCATGGTTGAGAGAGAAGGTACCATGCATCGGGAAGAGTGTGAGAGGTAGGTCTTGCATGTAAAACCTTCCCCCTCACAACCTTGACTATGATAGGGAGATCACGTTAAATGCGGTCGTGGATGGATGGCTCCTTAGTAATATCCTCATTGACATAGGCATGAAGGTCAATGTTCTCACCTTGGATGCATGGCATCAGATGGGAAGGCCTTGCATTACAACCATCTTTGAATGTGATGTATATGGAAAAAAAAATGAAGGTAATGCCCATCGGTGTCTTAAAGGATGCAACTATCACCATTCAAGGGGCTAAGTTTACTTGGGGACTTCAAGTCTTGGTGCTCACTGAGGCAGACAATTTCCCAACACTACTTGGGTGCCCATGGTGCTATAAGAACAATGCGGATCTTTGGTTCAACAAGGGATACATAAGATTTGAAAATGAGGAGGAATGGGTCATCATACCCATGGTCTGATGGGAAATAAACACCCTATACTTGAACCTTTGGGAGAAGAGGTCCTGGATAGAATATATGTGTGCTCAATTAGGGATCTAGAGATAATTCATCCCACGAAGGAGTTATCCAGTTTGAGGATGCTCAGTCCTAAGTGACACCACCAATATAGTGTGTGATAATTGGGCACATGGAACCTATGAGTTAATTGGATGACATTTGAGAGGATCGGTGACAAAGGTGATAAAGGCATGTATGGTCTAGTGCCTAGAGGAAAGGAGCTACCTAAGTACTCAGGAGGAGCCTTCCCTGAGGTCTTTTTACAGGAGATGGAAGCTCAATGGAAGGAGGAAAATGAACGAAGGGGGATGTTAAGTTATGTCCTACTTGGAACTATGCACGCTGGTGGGAAACGCATCAAGATAATCTCTTGGAATGGCGCGAGGTGAGAATTTCCTTCTCTGTAAGGTTTTGCAGGAGCAATGTGCCCACAACTATAAAAGATTACCATGGTAAAGAGACCACTTCCTTCCATATCCAAGCATGTGAGATATCCTGGATGGGAAGCACGAAGCATTTCCACCCTCATTATGGGTTCACAAGTTGTATTCCACCCTACAAGGTTATGCACACGCATGGTACATTCATTCTAGACATGCCACCAGACATAGGGAATTGGCAAGAGTTAGTGGCTGATCTCATTCAAACATTCGAGTATCAGAGTACAAAACCCTTGGTGGATAAGGCATTGACAGTTGTCAAGCACCTTACCATTGGGGATAGTGCCATGGTAGAAGATAGGCTACTGGAGTTGCTAGGTGAACTGGCCTGGAGGTGCGCTTTGAGGAAGAAGAAACATAAGAGATACAACTTGAGCGCGCATGTTTGGAAAAAGAAAAGGGGAAGATGGTGTATGTTATTGATGGTGAAGAAGTGAAAAACTTGGATGTTGACCATTTTGTAGGGATGTGTGAAGTCATAAACAATGCTGATAGGATTATTAGCCCTTAAAGAAAAGAAGGTTAACATCGGCTCAAACAAGGAGCCTAAAGAGGCTATCATCGAAGACTATTGGTTGGAGAAGGAAGTCTTTAAGATCATTGATCTTTATGAGTTTGAGGATTTATTCCTATGTAGGTATCATGAACTCAAAGGCGTTCACCATTCCTTGGGGAAATGAGAATTAAGTTAAAGAAAGGTGTGTTCCCAATCTAGAAGAGACCATACCGAATGAATCCTAACCTGCACGTGAAGGTCAAGGAAGAAATAGATAATATGATAGCGTCAGCATTATTGAAGTTGTTGAAGAGTCAGAATGGATAAGTCCAATGGTAATTAGCATCAAGAAGGATGGAAGGATAAGGATATGTGTTGATTATAGGGACCTAAATGTAGTGTGTATCATTGATCCTTTCCCAACCCCATTTACTAAAGAGATCCTAGAAGGAGTGGTAGGGTGCGAGGTCTATTCTTTCACAGATGGATTCTCGGGCTATCACCAAGTAAGGATCGCAAAGGAGGACCAAAGGAAGATGACTTTCTCCATTGAGTGGGGAATTTTTCCTATACATCATGCCTTTTGGGTTGAAGAATGTGCCTACTTTGTGTTCTCGTGCATTGTGGTACAAGCTTTCTAGGACTTCATCCATAAATTCCTTCAAGTCTACTTGGATGATTGGATAATATATGGGTTAGTGAAGGACCATTGTGACAACTTAAGGCTGATGTTTGAAAGGTGTCGGTAGTTGAGGATATCCCTTAACATTAAGAAATGTGTCTTTGCTACCCCATTTGGAACATTATTGGGGCACATCATATGTAAGGAGGGCCTACTAGTAGATCTCAAAAAAGTTACAATAATTGTGGGATTGAGGGAGCCTACTAGTCGAGCACGGTGTGCAGATTTCTTGGGCATATGGGGTACTACATGAAGTTCATCAAGGGATATGCAAAGATCACCATGCCTTTAGAGGAGTTACTTAGACATAAAAGTTCCTTTCATTGGGAGAGGCAGCAAAAGGCATTTGACACTCTAAAGGATAGGCTTATCACCGCACCCCATCCTACATTTCCCTTCTTGGGATAAGCCTTTCCATGTTCATGTGGATGCCTCAGGGACTGCCATTGGAGCAGTACTTGCACAACTTGTGAAGGGATTGTTGATCATCCTTTGTGCTTTGCAAGCAGGAAATTGACACCAGCAGAGCAAAATTACACTACGACTGAGCACGAGGCATTGTCAATGATCTATGTGCTTCATAAATTTAGACAATATTTTTGGCAACCCCTTTTATATTTTACACTGACCATATGGCATTGAAATACTTGGTGAACAAGCCCATTCTACAAGGGCGCATATGTCGGTGGGTACTATTGTTCCAAGAATTTGAGTTCATGGTGGTTTTCAAACTAGGAAAAAGTAATTCCAAACCTAACCATTTTTCTAGGATTGATTCAGGGGAGGACACGCAGAGTATTGAAGAGACTATGCCAAACACACAACTATTTAGATTATGACACATGCCCTCGGATTTGGAGGATATTGTAGTATTTCTCAAAATAGGTGTGGTGCCAGACGGAATGAAGGCCTTAGAGAAGAAGTTGGCCATATGCACCATGCCCTACATGCTAATTAGTGGAGACTTGTACAAAATGGGCCGTGATGAGGTTCTACGCCGATGCATACTAGAACATGAGCACACTGTAATTATGGAAGAAGCGCATGGTAGGATTGCAGGAGGACACTATGTGGGAAATGCAACTACATGGAAGATTCTACTTGTAGGGCTTTGGTGGGAGACCATTTATCAAGATTACATCGAGTTTTGCAAGGTCTGTGACCATTGCCAGTGCCTTGGAAAACCTAGAAAAAGGGATGAAATGCCCTTGTGACCAATAGCCAGTGTGGAACCATTTGAGAAATGTGCTATCGACTTTTCAGACCAATCTCACCAATGTGCAAGGACTGGTTCATGGTATATCCTCACTTGCACTGATTACTTGACAAGGTGGGCAGAGGCAGCACCTACAAAGGATTGTATAGTGGCTACCATTGCTATATTTTTATGGGAAAACATAATCGTGGTATGGATGCCCATTAAGTTTGACAAGTGATAGAGGTACGCACTTCCTCAATGAAATGGTTAGGATTCTGCTATCAGAATTCATGGTGGCCCATCACAAAACTACTCCCTATCACCCTTAGGAAAATGGAATTGCTGAGGCATTTAACAAAATACTTAGCCACACATTGACTAAGATTTGTGATGTTGGTAGATAGGATTGGGATGAAAAGTATCAACCATTCTTTGGGTGTATAGGAAAACCTACAAGAGGTTGAATAAGGCCACACCGTTTCAACTGGTGTTTGGCATGGAAGTCTATACTTCTAGTTTGATTCATGTTACCTTCTCTGCATATAACATGCACAGAGGATTGGATGATGAAAAAGTGATGGAAGAAAGAATTGACAAGTTAATGCAATTGGATGAAAGATGATCACTTGCCAGGTGGAGCTAGAAGATGGAAAAAGCAAAAAAAAAAGGCATGGCATGATCGTCACATTAAGAACAAGAAGTTTGAGGTTGGGTAGATGGTCTTACTATATGATTCAAAGTTTCGCGCCATCCTAGGAAGTTAAAAGTCCATTGGTTGGGTCCCTACATCATCTCATACATCCTTGATTCAGGTGCATGCTAGTCTGAGTGCATTGATGGGAGGAGATTGTCAAGACACTTCAATGGGAGTAGGTCAAGCCCTACACTAAATAAGTCTTCTTGGTGTTTGTAAATAAGAAAGTATTGCCAGTTAGTTTAGGATTTCCCTTAATGTATTTTCTTTTCTTGTGTTTCCATTTTTATTGTTGTTTTGTGTTGCGCCTTGGGCACCGGTAATCTCATTACTTTTTGAAGGTTGTAACACAGAGGACCGCACATCATTTTAGTGTGGGGTGGAGTAAGGTGGAAGAAATTGAAGTGTGAAGCGCTAGGAAGGATTGCATTGAAAGCTTGGTTGAATGGCCTTGTGAAGGAAGTACATGCAAGGAAAGGTGAAAAAGGATGGTTGGTGTCAGGGTAAGGCTACATTGGGGATCCATGTACAAGAGAGGAAGAAGTGCAAAAGCAACACGAGGTAGGTGAGAGAAAAAATCATGACAGAAGAAGTGCCTTCGACACTAGTTATGCATGTAAGAGTCTCCTTGTCAAGATGGATTGGTTACATGCCAAAAGGTTGGGGAATTGTCTGCACAAGGTTGGGCGCGTGAGTTAAAGCGCTAAAGTCGACTTTGTTGGAAAAATCTGCATTAAGTGTTAAAGTATGGTGGTAGGTAAGGTAGCATTTAATGTTAAAAAGTGGGAAAAACTATAAATAGAAGGTTGGGCACTTCATTATTTACATTGTGAATACGAAGAAGGAAGAGATTTTGCGAACTAGGGTTTCTAGAGTTGATCCGTGTGAAGAAAAATTGGAAGATTTTAATAGAAGTGACTAGTTTGGATCTGCAAAATGGGGGAAGTAATTCACGGGTATGGGGAGAGTTGTGGAGAAGCATCATCTTGTGAAAAGATATTCCAGTTAGGGTTTGGCAGCTAGGGCATGGGTTGGAAAAGAGTATTCTTCATAGGTTAGGGATTTGAACTTAGAAAGGGTAGAAGAGTAGAGCTAGGAAGAGACATTGAAGTGTAGAGAAAACTACACAATGGAACCCAAGAAACCAACAATAACACCTAAGAAGGGCAAGGGCAAGGGAAAATAACAAGAAACCACCATAGGTACCAACAAAGAATGGTATACATAAATGTAGTACCCAGATGGGGTTTTGCTTGGGATGGAATGGGAATCCCACTTGAGAAAAATGACAATAAGTGACTATAATCATCACACAAACACAATTGAAAAGGAAATGGAGTTGGAGTTAGTGCGCCCGACTAACTAGAGAACACCTGAGGGGTTACCAATTTATAGCGACAAAGTCAAAGTGAAGCTAGAGAAGGAGGGGTTATTGCAACTAAATGAGTAGCCCTACTTTAGAAATCTAGAGTGCTCTATCAATGGCTAATGTCACACGCGTACATGAAGACCAATTTCACTTCATAGGGTGCAAGATGCGCAAAACCCCTCAGATAATTTCAAGATTTATAGGCCTTATCTCGTGAAGGAGATAAGGAGATATAGAGGATGACCTGTGTGACAACGAAGTAGTTAAGGATACAATGGCTGCGTATGTGTATAAGAAAGGGTCAAGGTACTTTGATATCGGGGATATCCAAGACCCAGTGATGAGAATGGCCACATGCCTAGTAATAAAACTCAACGCGCAAGAAAGATGGACATAGGTAAACAAGTCTTGGTTAAATATTTGTAGAAAAATATCAAAAGGCACCATCTACAATATGTCCACATACATTATAGATGAAATTATCACCAGCGCACAGAAGGAGACAAGATTCTCTTTGGTAATGTCCTCTTAACCATTGTGTTCTTAGAAATCAGAGTACCAGATGTAGTAGATAAGTTCATTTTGGGAGTACCCAGAGGAAGACCCCTCACTTGCAAAAATATTTGAGAAATACACTTGTGATAGCATGACACCCATTCACAAGGCACATCTTGAAAAATGGTATACATGCTTAAGGAATGCATTCGGGGTAGAATGGAGGATACCGGAACAACTACCAGTGCTTACAGTAGGAGAAGTTGAGTTCGCTTGTATACCAACACTTCTGCATTGGCAGATTTAAGTTGGAGGATGAAAACATGAGCCCATGGTGCAAGCTCCCATTCACCTTCACAACTCAATACTTCTAGGCGGGAGTTAACATATTCAAGGAGTCCAAAAGTTAAAGCTTGACCTTGGAAGTTTGGACCGGGACCATAGGGAGATGCACAAGATGTTGGTCTACCCCAACAAGCATGCGTACATGGAAAAATATGTGTCGCACGAAGTCCAAATGGTAAAACCCCAACTCTGACTATTATAGGAAGGTCCGCGGCATGCGTATATACCTTCGGATAAGGCCCAAGTTTGAGAAGGGTGCTTATCTTGAAAATGAGATAGCTATACCTAAGGACCTAATAGGTAGGAAGAAGACCGCGCCCAAGAAGAAGGAGATAGAATAAATAAAGAAGAAGGCACCAAGTGCCCAAGATAAACATGCATTAGGTGCCTTGGGAACAAGTGCTAGAATGAATAATTACATGTAAGGAAGAGATCCCTAGTCAAAGAAGAGGCACTAACACAAGAAAATCTTATCACAAAGGAGAAATCATCGGAGGAGGAAGAGAAAGAAAATCTCCTATACTGGAATCCCTAGTTAGGAAGAAACAAAAGGTGATGGAGGAAGCTGACTCGGAGGAGACAGAGAGCTTGGAGAAATACATAGGTGAGAGGGATGATGATGAAGAATATGATCTGAAGGGGACCAAGAGCCACTTATTTTCAGTGTGCACAATTCAAAAGAAGAGGGTGGAGAAGAAGAACATGAGTTCCTTTTCATGCGGGCACAAGGGTAGCCAGGAGGAGGAAGGCACCTAGGACATGGGAAGAAGTGAGGAGGTTGGCACATAGGAGCAGAAAACTCCAAGCCTCACACAGGAGAAAGTAAATGAGGTAACATAAAGAGAAGCAACAAAAATCATTGAGGCCTTGGTAGAACAAGAATGGAGTGCATCCTGATATAGTGATGGAAGAAGATAAGGAGGAAAGTGTAGAAAAAGATCACGGTAGCGCGGAGGCCCTAACTTATTAGCAACTATTCCTAAGGGCACATACAAGGGGAAAGCACATGGAGATCCAGAGGTAAGGAATGAGCTACATTAATGATCCTAGTAAGGTGTTGCATGCATGCTTCCAAAGCATCGTCCCAACATATCAACTCATGGAAATGAAGTCATTCGATGAAGAAGGTGCATACCCTTAGATGAGGAAGATGCTCTCTTGGGAAATTGAGTCCCACATTGACGAGCTAGAGTTTGAGGTAAGCCAGGGGGTACTAATGAAAATGTCGAGTCAAAAGGAGACAACCCTTGGTAAATTCTTAGCAGATCTTAGGTGAGCAGTTATGGAACACACTCAAAAAAAGTCTCAATTGAGGTTGAAGCTAGGCTCTTTGGATGGAATGATAGGATAAGATTTCTAGAAGTAGAACTAGAAAAGAAGGAGGAAGAGCTAGAAAAGGAGGAAGAGCTAGAAGAGAAGGCCAAGGATTTAAAGTAGGAGTTGATTAGCACTTAGCTAAAGCGTGAGCTCAGGGAAGAAAAGGCAAGGGTGTGTGAAGTACATAAGAAGGTAGAATCCATCACAGATGCCATTGTTTTGAAGCATCCAGACTTAATGCCACCCACACAAAAGTATGGATCTTCCCTTGAGTTCCTTGAAGACTTAACGCGTGCATCCTCACCATGGAGAGGCAACCTCTAGCCTTAGAATCCGCGAAGAAGTAGCAACGTGCCTGGAGAAGGAGGATAAATTAAAGGTAATAGAAATCATGGCTGAATACAACAAAGTCCTTGCTGATGTAAATATTGCTGCCCATACTACTGAGGCCGCATATGACAACGCACGCAGATAGAGATAAAGTGGTGAGTATTCTAGTGGTCACCAACTATGAAGCAGAGTTTAAAGAGTTCCAAGAAAAGAACAAAGGGAATAAAGTAGAGCGGGATAGAATCCTGGCCAAGGTTAAAAAGAAGTCAAAAGCTATTGAGGCCCTATAGGGTACAATCAAGAACCAACTAAAGGAGCTATACCCATAGATTACTAGAAGGATGGATGTGCTTGAGGATGTGGGCAAGGAGTTGGAAAAATTGTTGAAAATATGAATGCTCAAGGAGATGGACTAAGGTTTGGGAGGTAAGTGCCTAGTTGAGACCTCTACTAGAGAGTGCAAAAAAATTCGATGCCCTGGAACAAGTAGGAGGCCGACTTGTAAAAATATTTTCTAGCTTGTTGAAATAATGCCATCACTTCCCATTCTTTCTTCTTTCTTAAAATTTTCATCCCCTTATTCTTTCCCCAGACGTTAAGTATTTTTTGATTCTTTATTCATTAGAGAAGTGTTCCCACGAGAAAGAATAGGCGTAGTGTGGGGTGATGTTGGGCCCCTAAAATATTGACTAAGTGCACCAAGGCGCATGGGTGCACAAGGCCTAGGTTGAAGGATGGGCGTATAAGGAGAAGGTGCACAAGGAAAGGTTCTAGGAGGGTTTTAGAAGGGCCATGTTGTGCGCCGGAAGACAAGGTCTCGGGACTTAGCCATATTTGCGTATCGGGTAGGACACGAGAAAAGTGTGACCCGACTACACATGTAGAGTGGATAAGGTGCTATCCCGAAAGTGACAAGTTGCCTAGGAAGGAATATGCCTTGCGATGGAAGCTTCTAGAAGACATCATGGCAAAAAGTGGAGAGTTCGAGGCCCTGGAGGAGCATGCTCCCATGGAGGACCACATTCAGACACTTGGCGCCGGATTTGAGGCCAGAAGGATGAGTTGGCACTTCAGGATGCCTATATATACAAACTCCCACATAAGAGAAGATATAGAGGGATAGAAAAAGAGATCATGGATAAGAGAGGAGAGATCAAAGATTAGATATAATACAGAGAGATTAATAGAGAGTGGAGATCTATAGAAATGCCGCAAGGAACTCTATTTGGGTTGGGTAGATAAAACATAGGAGATGGATGTACCAAGGCTTGAGGTTTAAATTTATTTTTGAGAGCTAAAGGATATGGATCCAGTTATGATGCATGACTTTGGTCTACCTTTCTACGATGCTCTGTAATGAATCTAATGAATGTAATGAGGTTACTAGTTTATATGAATATGATCAGTAATGATTTTGGTGCATTTACATATCTTCATGGTTCTATTTTATACATGTTTATGGAATGATTTTGAATCCTTGTGCATTTCCCTTTTTGTTTTGATTCAGTTCTTAATCTGTTAAGTAATTTTCTATCTGGAATGACTACACTGATCTAGAAACTATTTTGAGCTCTATGATGCTTGCATGTCTCATTTCCACTCACTTCCTTTAAGTTTTGATCATTGATGATATTTTCCCACTCAACTCACATAAAAGAGAGACTCGGTGCCCACGCGTGCCTCAGGTGAACAATGAGCACCTCTTGGGTGATAGGCCGATGCGCATGGGATTCCCTTGTTCTTTGGTGGGTGAAAAAATGACTATAGGGTCATACCAACACAAGGACTAGTTCATCCTCCTATTAAAATTGATCTAACTACCACTTCCCAAGCCATCACCAAGACTACACCCCCACCTAAGAGGAGAACCCAACCTCTTAGATCCCATACACCAACGTTTCCTATTGCTCCTTTTTTTCCTTCGTCACACGCTCCCTCTTATACTAGGTCCACACCCTTTAACCTTGGTCAAGAAAACTCTTATTCAAGGAAGGATACTAACGTGTCAACCAATTTCCTCATCATGA
This sequence comes from Taxus wallichiana var. yunnanensis, assembly GCA_018340775.1. Lineage (NCBI taxonomy): Eukaryota > Viridiplantae > Streptophyta > Pinopsida > Cupressales > Taxaceae > Taxus > Taxus wallichiana. The sequence goes on from CM031239.1 coordinate 487,722,837, forward strand.
CTACATGTCTCTCCTGAACTACCTACATGACCCCTTCCTTCATTATTACCTAGGTTCTTTTCACATCCCATAACAAAACTCTTACCAATGCCCTCATTATTACATGTGACAATTCCTTCCATATTTCCTTTGACTACTATCTTTACCACTCTACTATCACCTTAGTTATCCATCCCCTTTCATTGTCTTCCTTCCCTTATTCATCGCACACTTCTTCTACACCTTTACCTAAGAAGGCTCAACCCAAGTCCAATACTCTTCTACCTTGTAAAAGGGTCGGAAACCTACACCGCTCCCACAACCAATTCATTAATTACACCTTTAGCCAAGTGGGTGCAACCAAAAAAAAACCACATCATCTACTAAATGAAGAGCTTGAAATTACTCACACACCTATGTCACCATCCAAAACTAATCTCGTTTCACATTGTGATCCGTTGACAGGATTTTATGCCAACATCTTGGCTAACCTTTTGGAAACCTCTGTCATCACATTGCCACCACTTAGACCTTATGAGCCATTCAAAACTAAACCAGAGTGTTTGATGATTCTAAAATTTTCACCTATCATTGTGTGTTAGGACATGATGTAGAAAAATATAAGGCTCTTAAGATTGTTATTCTTCGCCTATGTCCTCTTGAAGAAAAATCTAACAATGATGATCTTTTAGATGAGGACCCCATTACACTTTCACCTATCTCCATACAACCTCATTTCACACCTATTCAACAATTTCCATCTCCACCTCCATAAACACTTTTACCCTCCTCTACAATTTAAGATCAACATGGTCCATATTGGCGAGCTAGCCAAAATCCCAACAAAATGCCATTGTGTCCAAATTCTTCCACAAGATCCTATTCCTTCGCCATTATATTTCCCCTCATGTTGTTACACCTTCCATGACATACCTTCTCCCTCTTTCTCTCCTCCTTATATTAACATGATTCAAGTTTCCACATGCTCACAAAAGGACAAAGGAAAAGAGAAGATAAATAAACCATCTCGTTGCACTGTACCTAAAATTCCATTGGCCCCTACGCGTAAAATAATTATCTATGGACCAACATTCCCTATGTCAGATGGAGTTTCTCATCCCACCATACTTAAGAAAATTCACCAATCACCTCTGAAAATGTCCTTGTATGACCTTATCCAAACCTCTAAGTCCCATCATCGGTCCTCTTTAAGATCCTTCAATCTATTGAGGTTATAGCTAATGAACCTACACCTGTTACCTCCCTTATCACCCCTCACCATGTGGCGTCTCTCACCACTTCACCTCCTCCATCTACCCCCTCTGCTACTCACCAAGTGGCTGATTTTAGTTTCTCGTATGATGAGATTGTACCCCTCTAATCGGATGATCCAAACCTTCCCTATTCATCTCCATGTATATTGAGAATACACATGTCCGCCATGTTATGATCGATAGGGGTGCTAATATCAACATCATTTCTTCCCATGCATATCAACAGATGCGCATCCCTTCTAATTATATGCACCATAACCTAGTTATGCTATGTTCATTTAATGATGCCATAACTTCCACCCTTAGAACTATCATTCTCCACATCCGCGTGGGCCCCTGGACTATTCCTAAATTATTCTACGTATTGGAGGGGAATTTAATTATAATTTTTGTTTATCCGACCCTAGATTTGTGCCATGGGTTGTGTTCCTTCCACCTTACATTGATGTCTAAAATTTGAACATGAAGGGAACAAATACACCATTTTGTTGATCCTTCACTATTTAAAATGTGTAACATGCTCTACCGACCTAATGATGTCCTTATACCAGTTAAGGCCTCTACCATAGACACCATTGTCCCATCCATAATCGCTGACACCACTTCTTTGGCTGCTTACCTCATCCACCATTCTACCACTACTCCTCCCACAATCACCTCCACTATGCCTACTATCATTGTGGCTTCTACCATAGGTCCATAAACCAACCCATCTCTAACACCAACAATGGACATGTTTCTCCTTCCCATTCTTTAGGTGATTCTTGTATTCCCACCACCGAAATTCCAACTTTGGATCCCTTAGTAGACATTTTCCAATGCCTTACTTTGGGGGAGTATCACCTCTATAACGTAAACACTTTCCTTATTCCTCAAGAGTATGGAAGCCTCCTTTGACATCCAAATTACAACCAATGGGTAGGTAAGGCCTTTTCATATGTTTCGACTCATATTCTTACTAATTTTACATATGGGGGACTTAATGCTCCTTCACATATGCCTGAACCACTTACCTAAACTAGACCATTCTCATCTAATTTTCAGTAAACTAATCATCGCTTTGCTTGCACAATCCTCCATCGTTGTGCATGGAAAGGGTTTGGGTTTGGTATCTATGAACAAGGATGTCACATAGTCATTTATTGCACTACCCGTAAATACAAAGATCATCGTGGTCTTGGATTTTTGGAAGATTCTTCTTCCAAGAAGGCTTGTGTCATCCTCGTAGAGGAAGAGACACCTTCTCCACCTCATTTACCTATGCCACTGACTTCACCTACATATTCTATGGATCCAAAATCCATTCCTCCAAACATTTTGTTTTCATAAACACCGCTTGATGACCTGATGAAGGCTCCTTATCTACCTAATTGATGATGATAATTTATCTAAATGTTTTTCAAGGTCATGATGATGATTCCATTATCACTTATTTATGTGTGGAGGACTCTTACATCCATCACCATTACCTTCGAGATGCAAAACAATGTTGAATGAATCAACCATAAGATCAACATTCATACTCATGATGACCCTCACATTCTAAAGATATGCCAATCTTTAGATTCCACTAGGAAGGAAGAATATACCTCTTTCCTCTGAGACTATAGTAATGATTTTTCTTGGTCTTATGCCGATATGCCCGGTATTGACCCAAATATTGTGGTTCACAATATCATAACCATCCTTGACACCAAACCCGTAAAATAGAAACTACGAAAAAATGCATCCACATCTTGCCCTTCTTGTAAAAGAATAAATCTAATGCCTCATTTCTATTTCTTTTATTCTAACCATTGATTATCCCCAATGGATTTTCAACTTCATTCCTGTCACAAAAGTGACAGGGGGATTCCACATATGGACATATTTCCGTGACGTCAACCTAGCCTACCCTAAAGATGATTTTCTCTACCAAGAATTGACCAACTCATTGATCTCATCGCTGGTCATGAGATACTATCACTCATGGATTGTTTCTCGGGTTACAACCAAATATTACTCACACTAGAAGATCAACACAAAACTACCTTTATCACCCCTTAGGGGACCTTCTTATCGAGTTATGTTTTTCGGTCTTAAGGATGATAGTGTTACCTACCAATGGGCTATGACCTATATCTTCCACGACATTATGCATAACATATTGGAAGATTATGTAGATGACTTTCTTTCCAAATCTAAATGTCGGGATGACCACCTCATGGTCCTTAAAGTCATCTTTGATCATCTACTCAAATACTACATTCATCTTCAACCAAAGAAGTGTGTTTTCACTATTCTCTTGGTAAGCTCCTTGGTTTCATCATCTCTTTACGTGGCATTGAGGTCGACCCTACTAAAATCAAGGTAATTCTCAAGATGCCTCCACCTACTAATCAATGCCAACTACGTAGTTTGCAAGGCAATTTGCAATCTATTCATCATTTTATTTCCCAACTCTCTGACCGTTGTTAACCTTTTCATCATCTCCTTAAAAAGGATGTTTCCTTTAAATGGGATGATGAATGCCATAAATATTTTGAAGGATTAAAATGATACCTCCTCAAACCACTTGTGCTCATCCCTCTTAAAGATGACACTCCATTTTTGCTCTATATTTCTACCACAGACCATTCATTGGGGGCCATGCTTGCTCATCGTGACAAATAACATAGAGAACAAGTAGTTTATTATATAATCCGTACACTTCTAGACTATGAGACTAGATACAATCATGCGAAAATATCTTCCTATCCCTAGTATTTGTTGCTACCAAACTTTTCCATTACCTACTTAACCATAAAACCTTTGTTGTCACCAACACTGACCCCTTGCATTATATGTATGCTAAACCCTACCAACATCAACGTGATGCACGTTGGCTCATGCTCCTTGTAGACCTCAATCTTGAATTCATCCACCAAAAATCCATCAAAGGATAAACCATTTCTCACCAACTTGTAGATGCACATCTTTCCAAAACCAATATTCAAACTTTTATTTTCCAATGAATCCATCATTACCCTTTCCCTTGAAGATAATAATTTTTTTCAAATGACCTTATTCTTTGATGGTTCCAAATGTCAGTGTGGGGGTGGTGCAGGATTCATCCTCATTCCTCTGGATGGTGAGCCTATGCCCTTATCTTTCAAACTATATTTTTTTACACCTCAAAATTGGTGAATACGAAGCACTCGTATTGGGTCTTCAAACTTCCACAACCTTAAAATTTAAATTTTAAATCCATTAATATTTTTGGTGATTCCCAACTGGTGGTGAACCAAGTTAATGGTCTATACTAGTTTCATAATGAGATACTTCAAAATTATAAACATCATGTCGACATTCTCTTGACTACCTTTGACCATTATGAACTTCACACCACCCCACGTTCCACAAAAAAATTCATAGATACCATGGCTGTCTTGCTTCTCAAATACCCACTTCACCCTCAGACTTGAAGATATTTTTCACAATACAAAGATTGTGATCACCATCTTACCTATTCCTAGAGGTTAATTTTTCACAGAAATAGAAATTGACCCATAAGATATTTGGTATAAGCAATTTTCTGACTACCTTTCCCTTTCAATTCTCCCTCCGCATCTTACCCACAATGGGCAACAAGCCTTCCTCAAAAGTGTCTCTCGCTATGTCATCATGGGTGGTCTTCTCTATAAACATGGATTTGACAACATCCTCTTATGTTGCCTCACCATTTTGAAATACCATATACTATCAAAGAGGTTCATGATGGAATTTGTGGGGGTCACTTCAGTGGTTTAGTTGTCACTAAGTGCATTCTTCGCCTTGGTTATTACTGGCCAACCTTAAACCATGATTTTGTGACTATGTCAAGCATTGTGTGAAGTGTCAACAACATGCTAATCTTCACCATACCCCTAGTCATGCCTTACAGGTCACACGAGACCTTTGGCCTTTCTCTCAATGGGGTCTAGATCTCATTGGCAAAATTAACCCTCATTCTTCTCAATATCATCAATGGATTATTACCGCTACTAAATATTACACTAAATGGGTGGAAGATGTACCTCTTATTTCTACCAAGGCTGAGAAAATATGTGAATTCATTAACCATCACATCATCTATCACTTTGGTGTTCCTCACTAGTTTATCACTGATAACGGTAAACAATTCAAAAACAAAACCCTATGGAAACTCTGTGATACATTTGGAATTAAACTTAGTTTCTCTTCACCTTACTACCCCTAAGAAAATGGCCAAGTTGAATCAACAAACAAAACCTTCAATGAAATTATTCGAAAGTGGTCAATGATATTGGCTGATTGGCATATGCACATTCCTTTCACCTTATGGCCTTACCGCACTAATATTCACACCTCAACCGTTGCTGCACACCTTTTCTTTTGTGTATGATGTGGAGCCTGTTTTACCTCTCGAAGTCCAAATTCCATATCTTCATATCTCACTCAAAGATATGATCACCGATGATGATTTTCACTAAGATTGTTTGGCACAACTTGAGTTATTAGATGAGTGTTGTTTAACCTCTCTTAATCACCTTCAAATCTACCAAAAAAGTATCAAACGCGCTTAGCTAAAAAAATGTCCAGAATGAACCTTCAAGGTTGGTGACCTCATCCTAAAATAAAATCAACATGTAAGAAAAGCAAAGAAAAGTAAATGTGGCAAATTTGCTCCTAATTAGACCATATATTATCACTCATGCATATGGATTGGGTGCTTATCATTTTTCTTCCTCAAAGACCAACTTGAACCGAACCCCTCAACACTTTTCATATTTGACCATTATATTATTGAATCAAGTACTATATAACCATTTGTCTATTACAAACTCATCCCTTGAGTACCCTTTCCTTTCATCTCCCCCATTTTGAGGACCAATGAATAAACAAGAATTGTGTGATCACCCGCCACCTTCCAACCTTCTCTTCAACATGAGTACCATGGCTCTACTCATGGTGCGATTCTCAATTTTTTTCATTTTTTTTTTAGGATGGAATCCCATGGTCATTCATCACTTCAAATATCTCTTGCATAGTCAACCTTTGTGTGTTATGGTTTTTCTTCATAAAAGAAGCCTATACTCCTATATAGTCTTGTCCATGACCTAAAAGTCCAAATAAATTTAAAAGTAAAATGGGATTCAACTCCTTGAGTCAAAATTCTTGTAAATAGATGATTCCCTCAAAAGGACATCTACCTCTCTATCTAGTTACTATAAATAGATTGTTCCCTTGAAGGACAACTATAAATTTAGACCTACTATACATAGTTTATCCAAAAAGAAGACTATTTTTGAACAAATAAAAATAAAAATATTTTGAAGCTTCCCATTGATCAGCTTCACGAATACCTCAAGGATTCATTATATTCATCCCACATAGACTTCCCACATCGATCAGTCTATAAAAAATCAAAAGTAAAAGAAAAAAAGAAACATACAACTTTTTCATCATGGACTTGCCTTCTGGTTTTGGGTATCTTGCAGAAGAGGCATGTTGTCTCACAACAAGGTTATGCTACAACAAACCACTTCACCTCACCTTATTTTCTTTTCAGATCTCCTACCTACTCAAGGGACGTGCCAAAAATATGACATTTCGTGATCATGTAACTTCATTCACCCTTAGAAAGTTTAAGCATGCAACACCTTTAGGGTCTTATGTTCATAAGCCAATATTTTGGTGTAATAGACTTGTAATGGTCCTTACCAATTAGGCGGCACCCCACCTCTTTTACCATTCACCTATTTTTCTACTTATTGATTCTGCTACATAGGACTAGACCTTTGACACCTACACTCAATCATACCTATTCAACCTAGACTCCATCATGCCTAAATGACCTACACTCAACCATGTGTATTCAACCTCAACTCAACCATACCCAAGTGACCTAGAATTAATCCCAACTAAAACCTACCAACCTATTCATCTACCTCACTATATTATTCCCTAGCTTAAGGGAGAACTACATCGGCCTGAGGCCCTTGTTCATTGGGGCTATGTAGGCAACACTCTGAGGGTAGGGGGCCCTTAGAGGTTAGCTCGACCATATTTCTATATTTTTCTATCCCTTACCCTTTTGCACCTTTTTCCCCTAACCATTTTTCCTCTTCTTATGTTCACATTCTACCCTAGTTAGTTTCCATTCATGCAAAAACTTAGAAATTAATATATCACAACAAACATGCATTGTTTCATCACACTTACCATTTTACCACCATATCCATATTCTACCTAACTCATTTCACATTTTCCATGATATCAAATATTTGGAAGATTAAACCACAACATACATATACATCATCATTTATTTTCCATAATACCAATAACTTGGAAATTAAATAAAAACAAAAACCATACTCAACCATGCCTACATGACATCGACTCCACCTTGCCTATATGAACTTGAATCAACCATGCCTATACCTAACTCCACCATGCCTATACCTAAATCTATCATACCTAAATCACATAAAATTCACCATGCATATACCTAACTCAACCATGCCTATACTTAACTCCACCATGCTTATATGACCTCGACTCAATCATGCCTAACTCAACTAGTTTCCATGATACACAATAATAATGGAAATTAAAGAAAGTACATCATCCATCTAGTAAACATCATAAACTATATAATGGGAGTGTCTGTGTATCAATACATATATACACATATAAAATAAGTATCAATATCTCAAAACTCTCATGTACAATCATAGGTCTTTAGCACGACGGAAGCCAGTATATGTATCAAAATCAAAATGATCGTATAATATCGATACAAAGATCAATCACCCCACCTATGCCCTCCTCTCCAATATCACCTGTCTCCTCCTCCTCCTCACTAGTCAAGTGCCCTACCATCATCTTACCACCCTCTACTACTCCCTCTCTGGATGGCCTCATCTCCTCCTCCTTTCCCTCTATGGGGCATGGTCTCCAAGAACTAGTAACCTCAATCTAGCCATGTCTCTGGGGGCCGATGACCCCATGTGCTACCAGGTTGTGAGTCATGGATCTAGTACACTCATTGGCTTCTTTTGGGATCGGTGCTCAACATATGAAGGAACATCAATCCCTATAATGGCTAGATGGTCATGATAATAATGAGCCTCATTCGGGCACCCTAAACCTCGTCATGGATACATTCTATGGTGGTGCCATCAGCCTAACTACCCCTATGAACTCTTCCTAACCAAAAATGTACCATGTCTTGGTGTAGGTTCCTGTACTATGGGACCCTATCCTTGTGCCTGTGATGGTACTTGTGTAGATACCTGGGCATGTAAGGCCACAACTTGTGCTTGTGCTATTTCCAACTGGCCATGTAATCCCACCACCTATGATTTTAAGATGGCTACCTACCCTCCATCCCTATCTCCACCATATGTGGAAGGATATGGCCGTGCTTCTTGGGCTGCGGGGGTCATCACCTTTGCTGCAAGGTGGTCACTTGTGCCTGTGCCCTTGTTAGTTTTCCCTGCAAACCTATAATATGTGCCTGTATGGTAGTCACTTGTCCCTGTAATGTATCTCTCTGAACTATGACTATAATTAAGTTAGGTTGCCTTCGCCTCAACAAAGTCACCCATAGTTGTACCACCCATCACTTTGCATGTATACATCGTAGTTCCTACATCATCAATCCGCTGATCTACCACATGATCCTCCCACCCTATGAAATCACTCATATGTGGTGGAGACATGGGTCTCTCCATGTCATCTCTACGGTATTGTGGAAAAGGTGGGGCACATCTTGCCATAGTCTAAAATACCATTTGACCCTATCTACGGGCATCATCTCATGCTCACCGACATGCTACACTGTATCCATCTCAATAACTGAAGTCCCTCTAACTCCTCAAACATGCCTCTATAGGATGAAAACCCACATATGGTCACCACATGATATCCAATGTTGATACACCATCTAATAACTTCTATAGTATGTAACATCATATGTAGCCCTAACCACCCTCGGATGCACCCCAACTGGTACCCATCTCCTGAAACCCACTTTGTACAAACCACCCTTGAACTAGTCCTCTCATGGTAACCTAAATGGATGCACACAAAAAATATTCTCATACCCACCAATGTAACAAGTATGTGTACAAAACATACGAAACCTCTTGAACCTACCATATGCCCATAGCTCCCTATACATATGGACTATAAAAGTCTGGTGCCCAAACAAAACATATCCGCTCCTCAATCATGTGTTGCAGCACTCCCATCAGTTCTTATGGAAATATCCCACCCTCAGAATCTAAAAGCACAAAACAACCTACGCCACCATCATCATAATAGATAACATGGTCTCTTATGGATATGCCGCATACTTATCCCCATAACTCAGACTCGCACTATGATAACTCAGCATGCCCATCGTCTTACCAAATACTGCCACTATCATCTCCACTGACACCTCAGTCAAAATCGAATACACCAAATCCCCAACAATAGGAAGCAGCAGATCACATACACATCCTCTAATGTGAAGGTCATCTCACATTGGTAAATGAAAGGTATTGCTCATAGATTCCCATCTGTCGATGAGAGTGACCATCAAGCTATGATCTTGATCTATAAGCCTATAACACCTAATCAAATTGAGCCCCACATCTACTATGTGCTCCCAATCCTTGGCTATCACACTAGATTACATTTTACTAATAAAGGTGGTATTCTATCTCTCATAGTCAAGTGATCCTCTTGATTGCATCATCCAAACAAACACTCATCAAGTTGTGAGTCTCTCAAATTACCTATTACCCAAATATCAAACTAACCTCATAATTATTCCTTTTTGTGCCAAAACCTACACACATTAGTCATATCTACCCCCTTTACCTAATTCTCCTAAACAGGGATAATTTTAGTGGCGAATATTTGTAATAAGGTGAAAATTTCATTTTACAAAATTTGAGAAGGTGATTTTTTCTTGAGCAGTCGATGTCCTTTTCACCTAAAATTTACGATATATATTTTTTGGGGTCGGCTTCACCTACATTTAAAACATATCCTATAAAAACCTAGGTGATTTTTGGGTAGTATACTATGGTACTACCACAAGTAGCTTAACAAATTACCAATTTAGTGAACTCACATACACTTAAGCACCCGAGATTGACGTGAGACATAGAGGTATTACAGACACATGACAAGGAGGTATTGGAGATGCAGTGAAAAGGAGGTATTGTAGATGTGCGACAAAGGATTAAGCGACATGCGTGATAAGGGTTAAGTAGTTGATGCGTGACAAGGTAAAAATTGACACATGACAAGGGGTTAAGCAATTGAAGCACATCAACAAATCCCATTGATGTGGTTAACAAGTCTTATTGACACGTGATAAGTATTTTTGACATGCATTAACAAGTAGTTTTTGGCACGCGTTAACAAGACTTGTTGACACATGGGTTAATAAGACTTGTTGAAGCGTGTCAGTGTCAAATCCCATTGATGTTGACACACGCCAATAAGTCTTATTGATGCACGTCGCAAGTCTTGTTGACGCTGCCAAAAGACTTGTTGACATGCATCAATAAGACTTGTTGATGTGCATCAATAAGACTCATTGACGCATGGATAGTGAATGTGTAATTTAAGCAACTTGCTGGGTTTTTTTAATAACAATTTTTAAGAATCTTGATATGGAAACAGTTGGATTTTCTCAAGGTGGGACTTCAATGGAGGGGTTAGGTACTGGAATGCAACATGCTTCCCTCCCCATTTCACAATTGAATGATAAATATCTTTTTTGAACGGCCTTGAGATACGTCCTAATTGAAATGGAAAGGGATGAAGATAAAATGAAAATTGATTGGAAGGAGGTGAGTTACGGGTTGATTATGGGTGTAGAATTATGACACTTTGGATTCTTTTTAAAAAAGAGATGGGGTACTTGGTGAAGCTACATGGATGGTAGTGACATTAGCCTTCCTCATAACATTGTTTGGAGTGGTGGCACCACTTAAGATGCCACGATTCTTGTTCAGTTTCACAGTAATTTTGACTAGATTGAGTTACATGGCATTTTTTGCCATGAAATTCACTTACAAGTAATTAATACTCACCGAGTCTGCTAAATAAAGTATCTTGATAGGGTTATGCATGTTCATAGCCTTAGGTATTAGGAATGCATGAAATGGAATAAAACGGCGCTCCCCGATATCTAAATTAAATATAGTGTTATACGAGTTGATTGGAATGCATGATTTTGTATTTATGTTTTTGATAGTTGTATGTTCGCTAACAGTTATATTCATGAATTTACACCGCAATTTATCATTTTTTTTTGCATTCTAAATTTGTTAAAAATAAATTGTTGTGTACGAGTACATGGTTGTCAACAAGGCTTGTTGACACACGTCAACAAGCCGTCAGTGTTTGCAAATATGCAGGCTCTCTGGCTAAAAAAAAAATGGTGAAAATTCAGTTATGAAAAATTGGTAAATTCACCTTTCATTGAAACCAGTTCCATGGATATTCACCAGGTATTTTCCACCTCCAATTTTCTATGGGTGTCTTAAAATGAACCCTATCCTAAACACCTAATTTCTCGATTATCATTCTTACCCAATATCCTAGATCATTTCACCTACATACCTATCACACATCAGCAATATAGTGCCTTACCCTCTTCCACCTACATTAATCTTCACCTACCCCTACCTCTCCTGTTTAACTTTCCCATCTAGCCCTTTTTTTCACCAAGTCACTTTTTACAAAGGATCGACATGGTCACCTTGACTATAATCGGTTATCTTGAACTATTTCTAGCCACCCCAACATTGACCAATGTCGGCCAAAACCAACTAATGTTGGGAAACCAATAACCGATGTCAATCACTATTTTAGAGATGAAACTGAAACCCCCATCCCCATTGTTAAAAATCAACAAAAAAACCTAAAACCCTTCCCCCCCCACCCAAATATACCCTACATTCATTCCCAACCCTTAGAACCTACATTTTCCCCTTACAACCCTCGTTTCACCCCTTTTTACCCACAATGTCAAAATAGAATTCCCACCCACATTTTACCCCAATTAAACACACCTTTTCAATCAAATATAGGCTTAGGATTGTCTCCTACCTCTACTAAACACCATCTCCATGGTGGAACTTTGGGTCACTGTGCCGATGGTCCACCCACTCCCTCTCTTACCATTGCCATGCTGAAATCTGCTCATCACCTCCCAACCAATCAAATCGCTCCAATCGATCTCGTGGACCCATCTACCGAATACCAATCACCTGCTATTGGCTTGCTAACTCAGATAAAGACCTCGTACCATCACTTTCCACCCTTCCACTTCTTCTCTGTCATTTTCCAAAATGGAAAAGAAACAATCGACTCAAGTAAAACACTATTTTTGCCTTTTTATCCCCAAATCGACATGACCAATGTCGGTCCTATCGCACCCTAGAAAATGGTGTCGATTAAGCTATAGATGGCATCACCACCTAACATAACCATTTGACCCACACTAAGCCCAATTTTCCTAAAAATAAATTTCACTCAAATAACATTTACCCTTATTAACACCTATTTAAACTCACCCACAAGCCTAAATTACCAGTACATTTCCTTGCATTTATGGACATGTTATTTACCTATACCTCAGCCTTACATGTGCCTTGACCTACATACCTTGACCTGAATTTCCTTTTGTGACATTTGAGTTTGTGTACTCACTATAACTTGTGATACTGTTACCGATGTTGTTCATCCTAATGACCTTACCTTGCCTAATGTCATGATATTTATCTCACCATACCTTTGGTGCCTTGGAACAACACCTATTACTTGTTCCTACACTTGGAATAGTTTTACTTCAGAACCATATCCTGTACCTTGGATACCTAAATCACTTCAACCTCGTTTGATAAACTTACCGAAATTTGACGACATAGATTTTTCCATCTCTTCTACATGGTACCTTATCACAATCTATACATGTGTGTGTGTTCAATTTCCATTTACTCATTACAAGACTTGACCATACCTTTACCCACCGACCCTTACTATCACCATTTACCTATTTATCAAACCACTCACCAACTTCGTTTCCCACTTCATCCGTTCCTGGTTTGAGGGGGATCACTTCCATCCCTACTTGGGTCAACCTAACCTTCGCTTATACCTGGGACACCAACTTCCTATTTTTTTCCGCATCACTTACCAATACATAGGTACATGATAAAAAGGGACAAATGTAGACACCAAATTTGGGTCACACTCCCCTTGGTCCCTTTCAATTAATTAAGCACACCATGACCCCATTACTAATTATTATTAATATATTCACCTTCACATTATTAATTAATTTAATTAAATTAATTTCACCCTCACACCTCCACCTCACCATGACACCTCACCTTGGAACCATTATAAGGGGCATTTAACTCACATGTATTTGAGTCATCACCCTCAACATTGAGTCATCACCCGCAACACTGAGTTATAAATCCTAGTGTTGAGTCACTAACTTGACCTAACTAACTAAGAATTCTTCCTAAACCTAACTAGACCTCTCCTAAGTTCTTCGTGCATTCTCTCACATGAAATCTACTTTCCTAAGCGGACTTAATGAGGAAAGCACACCAAATTTGGGAAGATCTACACTAGACTTACCCTCCTTAATCGACGCTGGTTATTCCTCGACCGACGTTGGTCACCTAACCATCATCGGTTACTTTATATACAACTTTGCAACCTTTTACCTGGGTTGGTCATTTTTAGTTTTGGGAGTTCTATTGCATTCAAGCATGAATCAAAATCCTCTCAGCATCTAGACAACACAAAATACTCAACCACATGCCCAAGCAAGGGTCTAGTTCTCATTCCATGGCATTGAATACTCACATGATCACTCGAGAGTCTTGCGTGACACTAAACCCAAAATCTCTTCACGGATCAACTACCATCCACCTTCACCTACCATATCTATAAATGAAAGTAAGTTACATGATTTCAATCATATTCTCGCTTGCTTAAAATATAATTTTTTTGCACTCCTTCATTATACTTTATTTATTCTTGTATTCCTTTATGTCCAACTTCTCACTAATACAACAATCCGACCACCTACATCCTTTTTTCCTTCCATAAATTTCCCCTATGTATTCTCGAGTCTTCTAGGTAATATTACAAACCTAACCACTTCCTTTTCACTCTCTGTGTAATCATAAAGAAAATCAAAAATTGTTTTTATTAAGTTACTTCGCCAATTACCCCTACCAACGCGTCGATCACATAACCGTCATCGGTTTCTCTTTACTAACATCGGTCACAAAACCAATATCGGTCTCTATGTTATTTTATATTTTCTAACCGAAAGCCAATCCATCATAAAAATCCACCCAAAACCTCACCTAATAAATCCTGCACTGAAAAAACCGAACAAACTACGAACCTCCGGATCTAATCATAAATTTACTTTTAGATTAGATTTACTTATTGTATTTACACGAGATACCTAAATCATATAACTACAGTAGGATTTCTTTTATTTCATGATATTTTCTTCATTAATTTTTATTTAAAAGTGGATTAATAGCCTTCTAGGAAGCACCACACTTCCCGAATATAGCATTTGCTAAGAAGTCCACTAACCTATATTATTAATGCCATTTTGTGGTCTTGTTGTGTTTCTTACAGGTTGTTCCCCTAGCCAAAGGGAATCTCTTCATGATCAGCTTGGATCAGAAAGTCATTTATGTGTGCATTCAACCTTCGACCTACATCTTACAGGTATTACTCATAACCTATTTTCTATTCAATTTTAACTAGCAACAAATTAGGTGAAACAACAATTGACAAGACATAGATGTAAGAGGATTGTCATCGGCGAGTGTAATAGATGGTAGAGGATGTAACATAGGCATTGTAAGAAATAATGTAGTTTGAATGAGTTGTGAGGAAGGAAGTGAGATATATGTGGCAGAATTTAGTAAGGTAAGTGAAGTGATGCATGCCACCATATGTGATGAAGAGTGGAATGTAGCCTTGTATTAATGGGATGTGTGATAATTGGAGTATAGATGATTGAAAAAAGTGAAGGAAAGGAAGTGATGGGTGTTATAGAATCACATGGTGATGGATAACAAGATAGATATGGTGAAAAAGTGAAAGACTATGAAAAGGATGGGGATGAAACCACGTCCAGAGTGGACACACATGAAAAAATATATTGAGAAAGGAATGGTATAGATAATGAATGCTTAGAAGATTAAGATGGTGTTGAATATAAGGTGGAAGCATGTAAGGTTGCATATTGTGAAGTGTTTGATTGAGATGATAAGACACTAAAAGTGCATGATGATTGCGATGTGGTGGGAAGTGATGAATAAGATGAGGGAGACATGAGACATGGAAAAGAAATGAGATTAGTATTATGTGAAGTGATTGGATTGGTTTCATAAGTGAAGTTGGTGGAGAGTTTAGACACTCAAAATACTCTTATGTAGTTTTAATAATACAATTGTACTAATTACCCTCTTTCTCATCATTTCCATTATAATTGGTTATTTCCATTAATTAACAAACATTTCCCTCCATTTCGGTCAATTAACGACACTTCCTTAATCAACTAGTCTTTCCCCCATTCTGGATTCCAATTAATGACACTTCATTAGTTACATTCCTATTATAATCAATTAATTACCTATTATTAGTTACTTAAGCCTTTTTAATCTTCTATTTAATCAATAAACCCTCTTATTGGTTAAATTTACCTCTAAATCACCTCCAAATATATTTATAAGATTATCCTAGCCTATTATTTAATCCTAGTTGATTAATTAAATCATCTCCAACTCCCATGAGTTGCTAATCACTTGTTAATTCCTCTAATCAAGCTTATCCTTTCTAATTTCCTTTATCCCACATGCACTAGTTTGCAAGCTTCTCCCAAATTGGAAAGCTATATAAGATCCTACATTCTTTCCCACCTACACCACACTTTTGCTAGTGATTAATATAGGTATATGATAAAGGCATTCTCCATTGTTTGAATAGATTCTTCATCTTTGCATCTATTCTTCTCACATAGTTGAGTAGTAAAGGAAGATCCAAACATGGTCATTAAACCATTTTGGTGAGATCCTTTCCTCACTTGGAGATAACACATAAATTGATTTCTTATGATCTAAATAGGTTCATAATTGAATAAAAATCATACATTACAAGAGTAGGAATGTCTTAGCATTAGATGTTTTATTCATGTTGATGCATTACAGTAGTTATTTAATTTAAGATTTTATCATGATGTTCTTATTAGATTAGCTTTGTTATTGAGACTCCTTGATGTTAGTTTATTTCAATTAGCTTAGCTAATTTAGTATGCATACATTTGGCATGCCCGGTGTTAGTTTATTTAAATTAGTTGAGCTAGTTTACATGCATCATCATATCACCCTTTTAGTTAAAGAAGAACTTGAGAAACTATTGGTAGTGGGATTCATTAGGCCTATTGACTATTCGAATGGATTTCCAATATAGTGCCTGTGTAAAAGAAACCCATTGGCATCAAGATTTTTATGGACTTCAAAGATATTAATAAAGCATGTCCTAAGGATGATTTTCCTCTTCCAAACATCAACATGATTGTCGATTCAACTGCAGGATATGAGATGCTATCCCTCATGGATGGATTTTCAGGATATAATCAAATTAAAATTACGAAAGAATATCAACACAATACTACTTTTACAACCTTTGGGAGACATTCTATTATCAAGTCATGCCCTTTGGCCTCAAGAATGTAGTCACAACCTATCAAAGGGCTATGGTTGTCATATTCCACAACATGTTGAATGATATAATGGAAGACTATGTTGAGGAAATCTTGGGAAAGTCTAGGACCAAAGAGGACCATCCAAAAATCTTACAATGCATCTTCTAATATCCCAAAGACTACTAGGTTAAGCTTAACCCATATAATTGTGTCTTTGGTGTGCTATTAGGAAAATTGTTAGGTACGTCAAGCGAGATAACCGTGTTCCACTTTTTTTTTCACTTTTTGTACCTTTAAAAAATATGTCCCATTACCAAAACATAACCTAACACATATAAAATGACCAAACATGTATTTTTAAGAGCTTAAATATACTAAGATGCAGGGCATAAATAATTTATCTAATTTTCAAAGTTTTTATTGCATATTTAAATATTAATTTACAAATAAAATTATAAAATACTTTTGGCCAAAAAGTGGGACACACTTTTTTTTTCAAGAAGAGGAATTGAGGTGGACCTGAAAAAGGTATCAACTATTATAGAAATGCCTCCTCCTAAGAACCTCAAAGAGCTACATAGTTTGCGAGGCAAAATTTAAGCTATTTGTAGATTTTTTCCAAACTCGTAGATAAGTGTCATTTCTTCACACATCTTCTTAAGAAATATGTTGATTTCCATTGGGGTCCCAACAATAGCAAGTGTTTTCCTTGCTTAAATAATATTTTTCTAAACCCCTATTGTCATGCCACCTACTCTAGGTGAACCATTATTAATATATATCTCAACTACCCAATTTTTATAGGAACACTTCTAGCTCAATATGATATGAATCGAAAGAAAAATCCATCTACTACTATTTGACAAGAATTCCCATTACCTTTCCGATTAGTGAAAGATAAATGAGAAATCATGAAACCTCATATATGGGAGGGTTTAGGGACCTCCTGATGTGGATAGGATGATGTGGTATGGGCGCAAAAAGGGATGATTTTCCTCATGATAAATATTCAACCTACACAACAAAGAGAACTAAAACACGAAGAGGATTAGTAAGATATATGGTGGGCTAGCCAAAAAATTGATTCTGGAAGCGAAAGATTCCTAGGAAGGATTTCAGCCCACATATTAATAAAAAGAGTGTAATCAATGCTGGATGATGATACAATGATAAAAAAATTCAAAGTAGTGATATGATAAATGGAAATACTAATTGATATGATGATTGAGGTGGTAATCGAAATGATAATTAATAACATGAATACACAAACAAACCCATGTGGTTAGGCAGTGATCCAAGAGAAGACCATATGGTTGATAGTGACCCGAAAAAACCAATCCAAGGAAGCAAAATGCCAAGAGCTCTGCAAAATATTTTCAATATGGGGGATGTAGAGAATGTAAGAGAATTGGATAGCTAGGGAGGTCACGAAGATATTGAGATGATAGGGCGGAAGTAAGAATGCCAAAATTTTGATGCAATTTCTAACTTTTTTGAAAGAGGGGGTGGAGAATCTTATTTATAGCGTAAAGATGGGATTAATTTAGGGGTTAGAAAGTAATCATGATTTGAAAAAGTAACCTTGATTAGGTGCGAAGGGGGGGACATGATTTGAATGATTTTGAAATATTAAATTCAATAGTGGATTACATGTGGATTATTTTGCAATATTTAATTCAATAATAGATTTTATGTGGATTATCTTGGAATATTTAATTCTATAGTGGGGTGTATGTGGATTATCTTGGAATATTTAATTCATGAATGGGTGACATGGATTATCTTGGAATATTTAATTATGAATTTTGGTGATATGGATTATTTTGGATATTTAATTATCAAGGAATATTTGAATTATTTTGGAATATTCAATTATGAAGTAGATTTATATGGAGCATATTAACATATAATAAGGATTAGGGTTTTAAAGGGGATCAATTAACCAATTAATAATGATTAATCGAATATGTTTTTTGGTGAGAAATGGAAATCGAATGAAATTAGGAGGGAAGAGGAATTATAATGGGAAATTCTAATGAAGGAGAGTAGATGTGGTATGAATTGGAGGAATGACACCAAAAATGGTGTCTATGTCTGCCCCTTTTTGATGAGTGGTTTGCGTTGGGAAAGTCGCGAGACAAAATAATGAAGCATTGAAAATATTATTGATTGATTGATCCCCTCAAACTTGGGATTGACAACATAAAGGAAGTCAATCATGATTTTGAAAGAGGTAAATTTTGAAGGCCGGGTGGGTGAAGATAAATGGGTAAAATGATAAGGCAAGGCAAGATGCCCCAAGAAAAAAGGATTTCAACAACAATAAAAACTATGGCGGTGACTCTTATATCACGTCAAGAGGGGACGAAGGGCGATCTCAATAGAGAAGGAAATAATGCTCTTATGGACCAATGAGTGGGTGAAAATCATTACAAAATGGAGGGAATCCAATGGGAATCCTCTCAAATGGACACGAGCTAGGATGACCAATGGGTCATAAAAAAACATCAAACTATGCACAACCAAATGTGAAAATAATGAGAATTCCTTCATACGCGAGGAATCTAGTGAAATGTATGTGTCTCAGAAGGACGGGGATGTGAAATAATGATGCCCTAGAATAGGGCATGAATATGGTCAAAAGGTGAGATATGAAAAAAGTGATGATATAAAATTCTATAAGGGGAAATAATTATGGCCACAAAGGTGGACTTTGAGAAGAGAAAGGGATAGTTCAAATGTTGGATAAAATTCCTCAAGGGGGGAATAATTATGGTTTTGAATACATGTTTTTTAAGAAAGGTTTTCCTTTAACAAAAAATGATTAGATGAAGAAAAGAGAAAGTATTCATTCTTCTCCGTTGAATAGGGAAAGAATTAAATATACTTTTTCTAAGAAAAAGTAGAACACACATTTATGAGGGAAAATAGAGGGTTGTAGGTGATGATAATGTATGATATCCTTTAAGAAAAAACCACCTGTGATGAGGGATATATGTGATGATGCCCCTTGAAAGGGATTTTGAGAGTGGAAGAAGCTTGCAAAAAGGATGGGTTAAGGCCATAGATAAGAGGATGATAATGGGGTGTAATAGAACAGAGAATCTACGATCTAAAATGGGGAGATATTTTTATCGACCTTGAATGTTAAGTGTGAAGATGTGTGGAAGGAAGTAATGATCAAAAGTGGAAAGAGAGAAAAAAGGGAATGGATAGGAGGAGTGTTTGATTATGGGTAAGTGAGGAATGTGAAGAGGACAAGGGTATGGAATAGAGTGGACATGGTGGAGGAGGAGAAAAAGAAATGATATATGGTGGAAGAGAATAGTAGAGAAGGTTAATAGGAGAAAAAGGGAAAATGAGGAAGAGTGAACAAGAAGAATACGAGATGAGAAGAGAGAAGATATATGCGTAGAGGGTGAAATCATAGAAAATGGAGAGATATGTGCAATATGAAGGTATCGGAAAAGCTAAAGGGAGGTAGGTGATGAAGACGGAGGTAGATAAATGAAGGAAAATGTTGGCATTTAGGCCTAATAGGTGTTGTCATTGATGTAAAACCACATTAATGAAAAAGTGGTTGTTGTAGGATAATGGTATGATGATGTATACAATTCTAAAATGTTGTTTCAGATGTGTTCTTTTGGTATAATGATATTTAGTGGTGCAGGATTGCTTTAACAAGCATATACAAGTGCCTAGGTGGTGTTGCATGACAAAATGAGCTTCATGGATGCTTGGTGAGAATGTTGGCATGATTTACAACATAATTTGAGGTTGATTGAGCACTCACAATAGTGGTATGGTATAGGTACAAGTGTTTCACTTCTTTACAGGTGCTCATTGGGAGCAGGTATGGTAGCTAGGAGGTGTGGCCAAGTGTTTTGGAGCCATTTATTGGGCCCCTAAAATATTGGCCAAGAATAAGAAGGCATGTGGGCGCAAGGAGAAAACACGCGAGGATAGGGTTTAGGAGAGCAAGTGAAATTGTGCACACACAAGATAGAACAAAGGTTTCAAGACTTAGCCATATTTGACACATCGTAGAAGAACATGAGAAAAACATGACTTAACTGCACATGTGCAATGGATAAGGTGCCAACCTGATGACATGTTGGCCTAAGAAGGAATATACCTGCGATAGATGTTTCCAAGACCATCATTACAAGGAGTGGAGATCTTGGGATTAAAGAAGCATGCTCCCATGAAGGACCACCTTAGACACTTGGTAACAAATCCACAACTCCCGTGAAGGCTTGATGATGTTGAGAAGGGATATAAATAACAAGCACCCGATAGAGGAAAAAAAGGAGAGAAGAAGAAGAAAGTGAAGCCATGTAGGACTACTACGAGAGCTCCATAAGTTAGGTAGGAATCTATAGGAAAGGATGTAATAAGGGGTTGGGATTGTAAATTTTCTCTTGAGAACTGATGGGTATAAATCTAGATTTGATGTATGACTTCAGTCTGCACAACTATGGTAGTTTGTAATGGATCCAATGAATATAATGAGGTTACCAAACTTGATTGAATATGGTTGTTAGTGATTCTGGTCCATGTTTATAGCTTACAGTTCTGATTCATGAATGTTTATGGAATAAATATAAATCCTTATGCATTTCCTTTCTGTTTTGGTTCCTTTCTATAATCTGTTAAGTACCATTTGGTCTAGGATGACTACATTTTTCTAGAAGTCATTTTGAGTTCTATGATAAATGTATGTCTCGTTTCCACTCACTCTTTTTAAGCTCCTATCATAGATGATGTTTCCCACTTAACTTAGATAAAAGAGAGACTCGGTGCCCACGTGTGCCTCGGTGAGTGCCCAGTGCCCACTGGGTGATAGGCTAGCACGCATGGGATTCCCTTGTCCTTTGGTGGGTGTAAAAGTGACTACATCTTGGCTCCATTACCAGCACATATTTTTGAAGTTGTAGTGGGAAATAAAATACATCTTGATTTGTGCAATGAGTGATGACAAAATGCCTAACTCTGGAAAGTATTGAATCATGGTTCAAGAGCACGGAGGAAGAATTTTCTCAGAGATTCAACACTGGGCTTGAGTTTGATGCACACAGATGGGTAGAAGAGAACCTCTACCATGAGTTGTATGAAATTTCTTCTGTTGCTTTCTAGTAGAGTTGTATGAATGGCTCTCAACATATGCGTCCAGATCAAGCTGATATTATAGATCGTGCGTATGGACCAAAGAAAAGTACCATAGGTCATGTAAGATGCAGATTTGACGTGGAATTGTGCTATGGATCATTGGTGGAAAGGAGTATTGTCTAGCTATTCTCTGGAATATGCTATTTCTACATATTCTTGTCCAGAAGTCGCTTGAGTTTGAGTTTTTACGTGGGATCCCAGAATATCATTTCTACGTGTTATTCCTTTGGCGATGAATATCTTAATTGTTACCTTGAGTTTAGAGGAAATTCTGATGGCGGCTAAACCTTCCTAAGCATTGGGTAAGGAAGCTAGGGTGGAGGAAGATGACAAACATTGCAATTGAGAAAGAAAGGGACAAGAGATGACTCAAGTATAGTGAAGCGTGTGAAAGGGAGACTGCTAGACAACACAAGGTTGCAAGTGTGATGGATCTATGGAGGTAGACACTATAGAAAGGAGTTGAGGTTCACGCAGAGGATGTAGAACTCCGAGAAATATGTGCTACCCCATCTCGGCAAATGTGGGATAGAGACCCCTTTGGATTCTAATGAGATTTCTTCATGCGAGAGAGAGAGATTCGTTGGAACACATCTCGAACCCACCTAGTGAACAAACCTTGGCGCTTGGTTTTCTAAATCATAGGAGTGTTGATAACATAGTTGGTATCGATGGGAGTGACCGATCGACACCTAGGAGGTATAATTTCTCATTTGGGACCTCTATGGCTGCACATACCTTCCTTGTTTTTGGAGGAATTTTTGGAAAAGGTGCAAATAAACAAGGTTTGGGAAACATGTTGGGGAGTGGTGTAGGGCATGCATCTGGTAGTGGAATGATATTGTAGACCATTGGCACGGACTTGAGGGGACATTGGGGATGCTTGGCGTGACCGCTTGGGCCCATTATTGGACGCATGAGGTCTAGAAGTGGAATTAGTGGATCGAGAGGCATAGGATTTGGTGGATCCAGTAGATCTGATGGAGGAAACACCAAAGGAAACCAAGGATTTAGACCAGGAGGACATGGGCCTTAGCCACCTCCTCAGGTAATATTTGAAATGTCTTTACACTTGCTAGACTACCAGGGCATATAAGATGTTATGGAGCATGATCAAAAGTGTTAATTGTTATAGCACGTGAAGGGGATCAGCCCCAGAATAGAAGGCAAGTCAATTTGTAATGATGTAACAAGGTCATGCACATAGCTGGTATAGGAAGTATGACCCCCATCATCTGGTGGTAGATTACACCATGTTGAAAAATGTCTTCCTAGTAGAATTCCACATCCCTGAGTTTGAACAGAAGAGTATCAATGCCCTAAAGGAGATTCAACAAGGAATGAAAGAGAATGTGTGGGAGTATGACGCGTGGTTTAAGACTCTCTGTCAAAATTTTCATATGACATTCACCCTTCATAACATGCTCAATGGTTTATTGGAGGGTTGATAACACCATTTAGAAGAGCATTATCTCATAAGACTTTCATAGACCCACATGAGGAACTAGAAGTTACTCTGCGCACTCAAGTTGTTGGAAGAATTGATCACGGTGTTAGCCCGTTTCTAGAATCTCAAATTGCATCTATGGCTAAGAATCTAGAAAAGTTATCTGCGAACTCATCCCATGAGACTCGTAGTGGAATGTGGTGTACGGATTGTGAAGTAGAGGGGCATGCTAAGGATAGTTTCCTCGAAGACAAAAGATGCAAACGTAGCGGCCAGAGATGTGAGAATTGTCATGGGGACCATGATGCGAGTAGATGTCCCTTGTTATAGTGTGCAATTTGGAAGAATTTATCTGCTACTATAAGATCTGCACTCTACAACCCATGATACTTAGGATTGTAGTTTATTGACCAGATCCATGAAGCCATTGATCATGTAGTGTGTCGACCATCCTTACCAATAGTTCTAAGGAAGATGACCGTCGTTATGAAGGACATGCGGATGGAGGTGCGCATGGAAGAATTTATTGTGGATGATTTTGGGGTCATTGAAACTACGGAGGAGGAAGAAGTGAGTTCTCAAGGGAACATGTTATAATTATGGATCTACGAGCATTATAAACATGAATGTCCTAATCTATTACAATTCTCATGGTCTGGGAAGAAGCACAAGTATGACGAGTGTCCTGAACTCTATGAGCATATGAACCATGCATCGGAAAGTTAAGGGAACTGCTATGGTGAGTGTAAAAGGGCGATTCACAATGGATGCCAAGATTCACAATGGATGCCAAGAGTGGCATGTGAGTTAGAGCTAGACAATGTATTGGTGACAATGCGTACGAGGGCATGTTTGCACAAGGAGATGCTCGAGACCAAGGACATTATTTTCCAGAGAGGAGGTGCCACATGGAAAGTACCAGGACCCTACCCATCAAAAAGAAGTATACTAGAGACTATGGACGTGATTTAAAGTTTACAAGGGGAGATACATTGTCTCAAGGAGTAATCGAGGCCGGTGGAGTAGCGGAAGGATAACGAGGTTCCAAGAAGTGACTTGAATGAGGTAAAAGAAGTATGTTAAATGTTGTGGCAAGAGAATATTATTCCTTGTTGGGAGAATGGCTAAGGGAAAAGGTACCACACGCTAGAGCAGAGTGCGAGAGATAGGTTTTACATGCAAACCTTTCTCCACATAGCCTTGAATATGACAAAGAGATTACTCTGAATGCAGTTGTTGATGGATGGCTCTTGAGCAATATCCTCATCGACACAGGAGCAGAAGTGAATGTTATTACCTTATATGCTTGGCATCAGATGGGAAGGCCCGCATTACAACCATCTTCAAATGTGTTGTATATGGAAAACAAAACTAAGGCAATTCCCATTAGAGTATTAAAGGATGCAATGATTACCATTCAAGGGGTCAAGTTTATTCGAGACTTCGAAGTCTTGGCGCTCACCGAGGTAGATAATTTTCCAGCATTTCTTGGGTGCCCATAGTGTTACAAGAATAATGATGACATAAGGTTTAACAAAGGATATATCAATTTTGAAAAAAAGGAAGAATAGGCGGTCATCCCTTTGACAAATGGGAAGTTGGTGCCCTACACAGAGCCGTTGGGAGAAGAATTCCTTGACCGAATCTACGTGTGATCCATCAGAGATCTTGAGATAATTCACCCTATAGAAGGAGTTATCCAATTTGAGGATGCCCAGTTTGTGAGTGATACCACAAGCATGGCGTGTGACAATTGGGCACATGGGACCTATGAGTTGATCAGACAACATTTAAGAGGATTGGTAACCAAGGTGACAAAGGTGCGTATAGTCTGGTGCCTAGGAGGAAGAAAACTACCAAGTTACTCGGGAGGGGATAATCTGGAATATTTCTTACGAGAAATGGAGGCCCAATGGAGAAATGAGAAGGAAAGGAGGAAAAATTTTAACTACACCTACTCAAAATTACTGCACTTTTGGGTGACACATCGGAGAACCTCTTGGAATGGTGCAAGGTGAGAATTGCCTTCTTTGTAAGGTTTTGTAGGAGCAACACGCCCATGGCTATAAAAGACTACCATGGTAAAGAGACCACTTCCTTCCATATCCAAGCATGTGAGACAACCTAGATGGGAAGCCCAGAAGCATTACCACCTTCATTAAGGGTTTACAAGTTGTACTCCACCTTGTAAGGTTGTGTGCATGTATGGTATATCCACTGAGAGATGCGTTACCAAACTAGGTAATTGAAAAGAATTGGAGACTGATCTCATTCAAGCATTCGAGTATCGGAGTACAAAGCCATCAATACATAAAGCATTGCAGGTTTTCAAGCACCTTACAATAGGGGATAGTGCTATGACGGAAGATAGAATACAAGAATTGCTAGGTGAACCTAGCTTGGAGGCGTGCTTTGAGGAAGAAGAAACATAAGAGATACAACTTGAGCGTGTATATAAAAAATAAAAGGGGAATATGGTGTATGTTATTGATGGGGAAGAGGCGGAAAGCTTGGATGTTAACCATTCGGTAGGGACACGCAAAGTCATAGATAGTGTTGATGAATGGGCACACGCCTATCATAAACCTTTAAAGATGAAAAAGGTTAACATCGGCTCGTAAGCGAGACCCAAGGAGGAAATCATTGGAGACTATTGGTCGGAGAAAGAAGTCTCTAAAATCATTGATCTGTTACACAAATTCCAAGATTTGTTCCCACACGGGTACCATGAGCTTAAAGGCATCCACCATTCCTTGGGGAGATGAGGATAAAGTTGAAGGAAGGTACATGCCCAATCAGGAAGAGGCCATACCAGATGAATCCCAATTTGTGCATAAAGGTCAAGGAGGAAATAGACAAAAATGATAGCATTAGGTATCATTGAGGCTGTGGAAGAGTCGAAATGGATAAGTCCAATGGTGATTAGTATCAAGAAGGATGGGAGGATAAGGATCTATGTTGATTACAGGGACCTGAATGCAGTATGTGTCATTGATCCTTTCCCAACCCCATTTACTAAAGAAATATTAGAGGGAGTGGTAGGACGTGAGGTCTACTCTTTCACGGATGGATTCTTGGGCTATCACTAGGTAAGGATTGCGAAGGAGGACCAGAGAAAGACAAATTTCACCACTGAGTGGGGAATTTTTGCCTATACAGTCATGCCTTTTGGGTTGAAGAATGTGCTTTCTATGTTCTCACGTATTGTGGTGCAAGCTTTCCAGAATTCATCCATAAATTTCTTCAAGTTTACCTGGATGATTAGACAATATATGGGTTAGTGAAGGACCATTGTGACAACTTAAGATTAATGTTTGAAAGGTGTCGACAGTTGAGGATATCCCTAAAAATTAAGAAATGTGTCTTTCTTACCCCATTTGGAACATTATTTGGGCACATCATATGTAGGGAGGGCTTACAGAAGATCCCGCCAAAGTTACGTGGTTGTGGGATTGGGGGAGCCTACTAGTCAAAGCACAAAGTGCATGATTCCTTAGACACATGGGTTACTATAGGAAGTTCATCAAGGATATACCAAGATCGCTGCTCCTTTAGAAGGGTTACTTAGATACAAGAGTTCCTTCCATTGGGAGAGGTGCAAAAAAGATATTTCACACTTTAAAGGATAGGATTGTCACCATGCCTATAATATGATTCCCCTCTTGGGATAAGCCCTTCCATGTTCATGTTGATGCCTCAGGAACTGCCATTGGAGCAATACTTGCACAACCTAGTGAAGGGATTGTTGATCATCCTTTATGCTTTGCAAGTAGGAAGTTGACACCAAGTGGAGAAGAATTATACTACAACTGAGTGTGAGGCATTATCAATGATCTACGTGCTTCACAAGTTTAGACAATATCTACTTGGAAACCCCTTTTATATTTTACACTGACCATATGACATTGAAATATTTAGTGAACAAGCCCATTCTACAAGGGTGCATATGTCGGTGGGTACTATTGTTCCAAGAATTCAAGTTCATGGTGGTTGTCAAACCAGGAAAAAGTAATTTTGGACCTGATCATTTATCTAGAATTGATTTAGGGGGACATGCAAAGCATTAAGGATACCATATCAGATGCACAACTATTTAGGTTACGGCATGTGCCCTCAGACTTATAAGATATTGCAATATTTCTCAAGATAGTTGTAGTCTTGGAAGGAATGAAGGCTTTGGATAAAAATCGATTAGCTATATGCTTCGTGCCCTACCACGTTGATTAGTGGAGATTTATACAAATTAGTACGTGATGAGATTCAATGCTAGTGTGTGCTAGAACATAAGCACCTAGCCATCATAGAAGAGGTGAAAAAAGGTAGTGCAAGTGGAAACTATGCAAGCAATGCCATTGAACACAAGATATTGATGGTTGGAATATGGTGGGAGACCCTGTATCAAGACTGCAAGGAATATTGCAAGGCATGTGGCCATTGTTAGCGCATTGGCAAACTAGGACGAAGAGATAAAATGCCTGTGCACCTATAACCAAAGTGTCGATCCATTCGAAAAGTGGGCTATAGACTTCATAGGCCCTATTGCACTAGCCACATGTAGGACAAGGTCACATTATATAATCACTTGCATAGATTACTTGATAAGGTGGGTAGAAGCAACACCTACCCAGGATTGTACATCAACTACTTTGCAGCACGGTTTACGTGGGAAAACATTATTACAAGGTATGGGTGCCCTTTGAGTTTGACTAGTGATAGGGGTACACATTTCTTAAATGAGACAATAAGGATTCTGTTAGTGGAATTCATGGTGGCTCATCACAAGACTACCCCTTACCATCCACAAGAAAATGGAACCATAGAGGCATTTAACAAAATATTAAGTCATACCCTAACCAAAATTTGTGACATTGGTAGACAAGATTGGGATGACAAAGTATCATCCGTTAATTGGGCATATAGGACAACCTACAAGAGGTTAAATAAGGCCACACCATTTCAATTAGTGTTTGGCATAGAGGCTATCCTACCAGTTGAATTCATATTACCTTCTCTACGTATAGCGCATGCAGGAGGATTGGACGATGAAAAAGTGTTGGAAGAAATAATTGAAAAGTTAATGCAATTGGACGAAAGATGATCACTCGCTAGGTGGATCCAGAAGACTGAAAAATCAAAATAAAAGGCATGGCATGATCATCACATTAAGAACAAAAAGTTTGAGGTTGGGTAGATGGTGCTACTATATGATTCCAAGTTTCTGCACCATCTTGGGAAGTTAAAATTCCATTGGTTGGGTCCCTACATCATCTTATACATCCTTGATTCAGGCACATGCTAGTTACAAGCACTAGATGGGATGAGATTTCAGACACTTCAATGGGAGTAGGTGAAGCCCTACTATAAATAAGTCTTCTTGGTGTTTGTAATAAGGCAATATTGCTAGATAGTTTAGGATTTCCTTTAATGCATTTTTTTTCTTTTCTTGTGCTTCCCCTTCACGTTGTTGTTTTGTGTTGCACCCAGGGCACCGTAACCTCATTAATTTTTAAAGGTTTTGAATACGCAGAGGACCTATTGGTTAGATATTTTGTCAATCCAAAATATGAGGTTCAACCACAGTATATGGGATTAAATCCCTCCTCAAAGACAGGTGAGGCTGCCTGCTTATTACTAATCTAAAACACAGCGAAAAAACAATATATACAGTATTCACACTAATCTAACCATTGGGGTTGGGATAGAATCCCGAAATCCACATTCACACGATTCAAAGGTATTGCTTTCGTAAATGAACTGGGTCGGAAACTATTACAATGAAAGAAGCACAATGGAAAGGAAATGAGGGAAACATATTTTCTTTCGAGTAAACGCAGAGCATGAAATAATCATACGGGATTTAGATCATAAATATAATGTTTGAAATGATTAGAAACACTAAGGTGCTAAACAAAGAATAGCTTAAGATCATGAACGTAAGAACAATGTCTTAAGAAAGATATATCCCACAACACAAAGTTTGCAAAATAATATCAACTTCTATTCTTCAAAATGATTAAAAGAAAACACAAAGTTTTTCTTCTTTCCAATAGCTCCAAATATTTCCAAAAATTTCGACCCTTTGGAATGCATAAGCACCCCTTATTTATAATAAAAGGAGTAGAGAGAAAATAGGATAAATCCTAGAAAATAGTGTTCTTTAAAAGAGTTCTATTTGGCTTGACTCTCACGCAGAGACCAAGTCAAAACATGATTCAAAAATATGACGAAACAGAAATGAAAAAGACATGTCAATTTCAAGATTGAAATGACACGTCGCATCGGACTTAATCAATCATCATATTTTGCTCCTTCATCTTTATCTTCCTCTGTTGCTACTTTGTTTGTTCTAAAATTCTTGGAACCTTGAATTATGCCTTGCATTTCATTTTCAATCGGAGTGCGGTGGAATGATCATTCAAAATCTCACAGTCTCATGGGTATCACTAGCACTTTGCCGGAAGCTTTTTCAATCTTTTGCTGAGCCTTCTCAAAGCCTCCAAAGAATGTTCAATCCTTACAAACCGGTCGATGATCTCAATACCAAATCCGTGCGTTGGTTCATGCTGAACAGACTCTTGGAATTGTTTGAAAAGATCATCAGCCGATAGGATGCCTGAGTTTCCAACTGACACCTTTGGACAAATCTTCAGCAACTCTTCTTCCAGATCACTTTTGCCATCAATCAATTGATCCCTTGATTCTCTCAACTTACCGCAGGCTTCGTTGAGAATCTTCACCCTGAACCTGATGGCTTTGGTCAGCTGGAAATGTTTATCCACATGTGGGATGATGCCTTCTTCTACCAAGAGTTGTGATGGTATTTTCTTTAATGCCTGGAGAGCTTCTAAAGTCAAATCAAGATGTCCAATTTCTTGAGAGAAATCATCGTCCATCTTCTCTCCATCCTTCTGAATGTCCCCCAAATATTGATAGACTTTCACAACGTCTTGAATCACTTCCTTCCCCGTTGGAGTAGCCTTTGGATCTATTCATGACCACCCTTCCTTTTTATTAATCTTCTCAATTGTAGGAACTGATGAGAAATTGAATCCGACAGGGAGAGAAGAAGATGGTATGGATTCAAGGGGTTTTGAGAGCTTAAGAAAAACCTCTGTCAACTGCTCCACCTTTCCTTTAAGCTCATCTCTGCTTGTCTTTTGTTTCTTTCAACTTCCGATACAAAGACGTTCATAGCATCATCCTGTGCATCCTGTTGTGCCCCTTCTACTATCACTTTTCCTAGAGCCACCCTGGTTATCTTATAATCAGAGGCTGTTATGTCCTCTTTAGTTTTTTCAGTCGTGGGAGTGGTGATCTCTGCAAACATATGCCCTCAAGCGTCCACCAAAACCGTTGAAACTATTTTGGGTTTCTTAGCTGATTTAGCAAGAAACCTTGAGTGAGCTAAAATAAAAGGCTGGTATGGGTACAATCACCTTCCTCTTCCTCGGAGTTTGCTCGAGTAGCCATTGCGGCATATCAGAGGGAGTTTCCACGGTTGTAGAAGCTGGTATCATACTCTCAAGGGGAGAAGATTCTACTAGTGGAGGGGGAATAATTACCAATGTGGTAGTAGATTCAATAAAAAGAGGCACGGGAGGGGGCGTGTTAGTGATCACCGGGTCCCAAAGCGAGAGAGGGTGAGAGTCGAGAGAAGATCGGCCATGATTGAAGAAGTGGATGGAGAATGAGGAGGTAGGAGTGGTTGTGAGGGGGAGGTGCGATTCGGACTCCAAAGCACAGGATACAAGAGATAAAGTCTCTTGGTGGGAAATCAACAAATGATGAAACCAGAAGGTCGGATTCTTTCTTCTTCCAAAGTAATTTCTCCTATTTCGTGGTGTTGGTGATTTTTGCACATCCACCATTTCAACTGGAAAAATAATTGAAGAGATATCTCTTTCTTTTCTCTTTTTGACAAAATTGACCTTTAAGCCCCTTGGTAAATTTTTTGTCCTTTCCCTTTTTGGAGGGCCCCGCCTCTGAAGCAGCCAAATTTGAAAACTTATCATCTTTAAAATTCATTCCCCAAGAGGCGAGCCAAGCTTTGGTACGTGCAAGAATCAGGGCTGACCTATCTGTAATGGAGGCTTTTTCACTGACAGACCAATCAATAGGTGGGAAAACATATTGATCTTCATTCAGTCCATCATAAGAAGGATCCGAACACTTTCATTGTCGCTAGTACCTTCTGGTAAGTTAGCGAGCTCAAATGTTTGAATCTCAGCAAGTGTCAATCTGCTATGATCCTTTCTCTGGACAGCAACTTCATCCCGTAAATCGATCCAGATGTCCTCTATGCTTGGCCCGTGCGGTGCGAGTTCCATAGGCCTTAAGGACTCCTCTAATGTCAAACCCATCTCGAGGCTTCATGTGCTTCTTCAACTTATCCTGAAGCTCATGAACAACATTCCTAGTTTTCACCACTTTGTCGAACAAGTGTATCTTCCAATAGAAATTGTTAAAGATACAAAGACCTTATGCTTACTTTGTTGGAATTTGTGAAAAATCCAACAACTACCTAACCAATTCCATTAGGATCAGTTTTCCCCTTGGATACAGGGCAAACGGAAAGGATCCCCTAAGTACATGACTACTCGTAGATATGTGAACTTCTTGAATTGCAAGAAGACACAAGCCCATTTGGAAACTTCATCCCGGCCTCATCTCGAGATTCTTGTTTTCCTCAATTCGGGTTTAACTGCATATGTTTTCATAAAAGAAGGCGTCATTTACCCTTCTCGAATTTGTCTTGAGACCCTTTTCTTGTCAGTTGAGGGAAATACTGATAAACATGGTTCACCATCCTGTTTCCCTTGGTATCCAACCCGGGATAGTTCCTCATACCGGCCGCTACGTACGTGACATATGAGGACATGTAAAACTTCCCTGTGGACAAGACTGTTGTCATTTGGGAATCTATCTCATTACTAATGAGAGTGCCCCAATCAATTCCTTGTTGATTTTTCTTGATGGTGATCATGAACTGATACATCCACCCTTGGAAAACATTTGATTTGGGTAAACCAAAACCCGACTCAACAGAGTGATGATGTCATTGATTTCCTGAATGAAATCACTTCTGGGGACAAGTCTCGGGAATCTGGAAATAGCCGGTTTGGCTTTGATCAGGAACTTCTTATTTACATGCTTGATACAATCTTCCTGATCATTATCCCAAGATTTCTGAGCTGACTTGATATCTAACTCTCCATATTCTTCAAAATTGGGCAGCTTGAGGAGGTCATCAAAGTAACCTCCGTCCAACTTGATCACAACTTCTCGCTTTGATTTCTCACAACACGGAAGCGAGTCATAACTGGAAGCGCAGGCTAAGATGAATTCAGGGCACTGAGCGGACATGGGAAAACCCGCTGCAAGAAGAGGTAAACCACTATCGGCTATCGATTTCATCCATGGAGTTTGGGAGGAGCTCTTTACCCTACTCAAGAAATCCTCTATATCTATATTTCCGAGTTCTGTATCTCGGATGTCATAATTGCAATCAATACAAGATGGAGACTCTACCTTTTTGAATTTTTATTTCATCTTTCCTGACTTCTCAGTCTTTTCTTACGATGGACCAGGGTCCGACATGAAGGACTTCGTAGGAGGAGAGTTTCGGAGATCAGGAGATGTTGCACACTATGAAAAACCCGACACATTGAGGAGGATGTCGGGGAGTCCAGAAAACCCGATGCACTGAGGATGTCAGAGATTTGAGAAATCCCGACACACTGAGGATGTCGGAGACTTGAGAAAACCCGGCACTTTGAAGATGTCGAAACTTGAGAAAGCCCGACACTTTGAAGATGTCGGAAACTTGAGAAAACCCGGCACTTTGAAGATGTCGGAAACTTGAGAAAGCGACACTTTGAAGATGTCGGAAACTTGAGAAAGCGACACGCCAAATCTTTTGATATAATGCAGGTTTTGATCTTACCGCACAAAGACCCTTCAAAACCCGAGAAGAGGGAACAAGGTTTTTGTTGAATTTAAAACATGCAAGTTCTTTCTTTACCATTCATATACCAAACATATTTTAATTACAACAACATTTCGGGAAATAACACAAAATGATAATTCCAAAGAGATAAACCCTAAAACATAAACCCGGTTTTAGAAAACAACCCCAAAAGGAAAAAGATAAAAACCCCACAACCTGGTAAGAGAATGGGAAGAATTCCATACATAATTAATTCACGAAAACATGAACAAAGAATGAAGAGAAAATACCTTCAAACTGAGCAAGGAAAGATAAAAATGATTAACGCAATCGGGCACAGGCGAGTTTCGGGTTTCGGGGTTGAAGAAGCATGCGCGAAAATCCACGAAGTAAAAATATGTCTGGTAAAAATGACGTGGAAATCCACATATATATAAGAAAATTTGCAATTAATACACTTCAGCTGGCACGTGCCAACCCACCCGACAACTCGGCATTAACGCCATGTCAGCATGCTCGGGAGGTCTGAAAACCCGACACAAAGGTGTTTAGATCAATCCGGTTTGAGTTGTAGGAAACAAATGACATAAAGCATGATGCTTAGATGCTTCAAAGTTCCGAAAACCCGACATGAAGGACTTAGGCAATTCGGGTTTCGGGTATCGGAAGACAGGCGACACGGAACATGTTTCGGATAAGGCATGTTCCGATGCGACGAAGGTCTGCAAACCCGAAACCTTACTTGAAGCGGGTTTTGGGTTTCGGGGAACACCAGACATGAAACATCTAAAACACATGTTGTCCTGTCGGTGAAACCCGAAAACCCGATTCTCTCTCGTAAGGGCAATTTTGCAAAACTAGTTTTTAAAAATTTCGTAGGGGTTATCTGATAGTTTTGGCGTAAACTCAAAACTGAGATAATAGCTAGCTCCAGTTGGGGACTTTCTTTGTGATACCAAAGGAAGAGAACTCAGAATCTTTGGTTTTATCCATTGGGCTCTTGGATTCGAAAGAAGAAAACCGAAACAAAACAAAACGAAGAAAGAAAGAAGACCAAAAGCAAAAACACAACAAAAAGTAAAGTATGTACAATGCAAGAGAACATCTTGCATTAGTGATGGAACAACTTTAGATGTTGTCCACTGAAAGGAAAAGGGAGTAACCCTCCATCCAGATATGATAGAAGAAAACTATTTTCACCATTTAGCTCATGGATCTTGAAAGGTCCTTTCCACAAAGAATCGAACTTCCCGTGCATTCCTTTCTACTCCCTCCTCTTATCCCAAAGCAACACCAGGTCTCCAATTTGGAAATTACGCTGCCTTGATTTCTTGTCAAAAATTTTCTTCACTCTGCTCTGATGATCTGCGATGCGATCAACCACCTTGCTTCGTTCCTCTTCTAGCCTAGCTAGGTACATAACCCTTTTCTCAACAATTTTGAAAAGTCATATCTTCGACTGCTTTGGCCAGCTGTAAGGCTGGCAACTCCACTGAGATAGGTATCTCAGCATCAATCCCGTACAATACTTGGAAAGGAGACATCCCTATAGCTCGCTTTGGGGTAATTCGATCAGCCCACAACGCATCATACAATGCTTTGTGCCATGTCCTCTGGTTTTCATCTACTAGTTTTCTAATTATGGTAACTAAGTTCTTGTTGCTGGATTCAGCTTGCCCATTGCCTTGGGGATAATAATCAGATGAGTGAGCCAGGGTGATGCTGAATCCATAGAAAAATTCTATTAACTCATGCGACGAGAAATTAGAGGCATTATCAGCTACAATCTTATGAGGCACACCGAATCTGACAATTATATTTTCTTTAAGGAACTTGCACACAGCTTCTGAGGTTGCTTGCTTGATTGGTGCAGCTTCTACCCACTTGTTAAAATAGTCTCAGTAGATCGGCATGTAATTATGTATGGCTTTCGGAGGCAGGATTTAATGTTCCAATGAAGTCAATTCCCCACTGGAAAAAAGGTTCTTCAATCACTACGGGCTTCAAGGGGAGAGCTGCTAGCTTGGGACGACCAACGAAATGTTGACAAGCTTCACACTTGGACACCCACTCGGCTGAATCCCGGAAAAGAGTAGGCCAATAGTACCTAGCCCGCAGGATCTTATAAGCTGTTACAGAGGATGAGAAATGTCCTCCGCATGCTAGGCTATGGAAGGATTCTAACAACTTTAACTGTTGTGACTTATCAACACAGCGTAGGAATACACCATCAATACCTTTCTTATATATCCCATTATCCCACAGGAGGTATCTTGCAGATCTTAACTTGACAGTCCTCTTCTCTTTTTGGCTTAAATGCGGAGGGCATTCACCATAAGTTAGAAAGAAAGCAATATCTCATGTGTACCATTCGGGATTGTACTCACGAAAAGCACCATGGGAAACTCTGAAGAAGTATCTTGAGTCTTTTCACATTCTGCTTCAGCATGATTTTCTGCAATCAATTGGCACAGGCCCCTTCCTCGTACTAATTTGGTAGGTCTGATGTCCAAGTCATATTCCTGAACTTTAGCTATCTAGGTACCTCGTTGACTCCCAAGCTCTTGTTGAGTCAAAATGGATTTAACGGCAGTGTCGGGAATGAGAACGAGGGTATGGGAATTCAGCACATAGTACCTGAAATGTTTCACCGCTCGTACCACCGCATAAGCATGCTTTTCAATTTGTGACATCTTCAATTCATGTTCCTTCAATGGGCAGCTCATAAATGCGATGGGAGCTTCAATGCCTTCCCATTCTCCTGCATCAGGATGGCTGACACTGTGTGAGTAGAGGCGTAGCTGTACATGATGAAATATTTTTTGAAGTCCGGACATACTAGGATAGGAGCGCAAGCAACTGCCCTTTTGATTTCTTCGAATGCAAGCTTCCCTTCTGTACTCCATCGAAATGGAACTTTTCCTTTCATCATCCCAAGGATATCCTTGGTTTTGTCAGTGAAATCAGGTACAAACCTTCTTAGGAAATTGACCTTTCCGAAGAAAGAATGAACTCCAGTTTTACTTGTGGGTAGGGTAAGGCTCTGAATGGCCTTTACCCTTTCTGGGTCGATTTTGGTTCCTTCTCTAGTCACGATATGACCCAGCAATTTTCCTTCGGTCACCCCAAACATGGACTTCTTGGGATTTAATGAAATCCCGTGATGCCTGCATCTCAAAAGTACTTGCTCTAAATGATCATAATGATCACTCCGTTTTTTAGAGAAAACGGTCAAGTCATCTAAATACACAACTATGACCTTGCCCATCAGGTCTCTGAATGCCAAGTCCATAGCTCTCTG
The DNA here is from genome assembly GCA_018340775.1 of Taxus wallichiana var. yunnanensis. Taxonomy (NCBI): domain Eukaryota; kingdom Viridiplantae; phylum Streptophyta; class Pinopsida; order Cupressales; family Taxaceae; genus Taxus; species Taxus wallichiana. Next base: position 487,759,695 of record CM031239.1, read on the forward strand.
AAAAGTGGCTCCAAAGGTGTTGATCAAGCCAAAAGGCATCCTCCTGTAAGCAAAGGTACCCCATGGGGTTGTGAAGGCCATCTTGTGTTGATCCTCCGTAGTTACCTCAACTTGATTATATCCTAAAAATCCATCGAGCATGGATAGCATTTCTGATCCAGTAACAGTTTGTAAAACCTGATCCATGATAGGAAAAGGATAATTGTCCTTCAATGAAGACTGATTCAGGTTCTGGAAGTCAACACAAATTTGGATTTCGCCATTCTTCTTCCTGACAGGGATGATGTTAGCAATCCAGGTGGAGTGATGGATTGGAAAAATAATCTTGGCATCTAACATTTTCTGAATTTCTGCAAGGATAGTTCCTGAGATCTTGGGATTATAATGTCTTTGTTTCTGCCTGTACGGTTTCACATCAGGCTTCAAAGGGATACTATGTTGTACGTCTCTGGGCTTGAAAGATTTTAAATCTGCATAAGACCAAGCTAATACATCCATGTATCTCTTCAGGAGTGAAGTGAATCTTGCTTTTTCTTCAGGGGAACAACATTTCCCAATATTCACCATCCGAGGTTGATCAGACGAACCTAGATTGATTTGATCTACTTCCGAGGAAGAAGCTCCTTCAACTTGTCTCTTGTTTTGAATAAAATGATCATGCTTGTCGAACAAACCCTCCAGAGAAACCAGACCTTTGGGTATCTTGTTTCCTTTAAGCTGAATAAACTCACCATCAACCTCTTGATATGGATCTGAGATAGATTCACGGAAAGCTGATTCCGAACCTTCAAAGTATAGCTCACTAAAATTGTCAGCCTTTTCTAGAAAAGCCAACACCTGTTGATCATCATTGAATACTTGCCAGTGAGTCGCATTATCTGGGATACTGGGGCGGTACACAATCTCGATAGAGTACATATCTTGTTTGAACTAAGGATGCGGAAGAAGGAGGGATGTAGACATGGCCAAAGAATCAGCCTTGTCATTATAATCTCTCAAAACTGCCTTAATAGAGAATGCATCAAAGCATTCTATACTATCCCAAACTTTGTTCCTGTAATGTCTCAAGTGATCATTTTTCACCTGATAGATCCCCCTGACCTAGTTGACAATCAGCTCTACATCCCCCTGAACCTTGAGATTTCAAATTCCCTTCTGTCTGGCCATTTCTAATCCTAATAACAGGGCTTCATATTCAGCCGTGTTGTTAGTATTATCAAATTGCAACTTGTAAGCTGATGGGAAAATCTTAGAATTAGGAGATATAAGAACAACACTAGCGCCTGATCCGGTGGTTGAGTAGCTACCATCGAATTCAAGGGTCCAAATAGCATTAGGATCTTCTTCCTCAACATCCACAGTCGGTATCTCTGAAGTCATGAAATAATTTCCGAAACTAGCATCTTCGAAAAGAATTTGAGCTTTAGGGTCATCTGACTTAGTTACCAAATACCTCGCCTGAGGTTCAGGATGGAGAACCTGGTAAGCCCCATTGACTGGAATCCTGGCCTTGGTCCAATCCATATTAATCTCTCCTCCGACATCTTTACAAAAACCTCTACCCAAGAGGATACCGTAAGCTGCAGGAATGTCGGCAACTAGAATGGTCATTTTCACTCTCTTCTCTGGGAAGGAAACAAATGCAAACTATGCATCTTTGATTTGACCAATCAAAGGAACTTGTTTAGTTTCCATGGAGTAACACCGTCCATATGACTTAGTCAAAGTAAGTCCAAGGGCATGGACTACTTTTGCAGGGCATAACATTATCGGAGGCCCCTGAGTCGATGATGCAATTGCTGAGTTTAAACCCATTTATAAGTAAAGACAAATAAAATGGTTCAATCTTTCCTGAAGAAGAAGCAGAGGTCAGATTGTTCGAGTGGGAGTTGAGTAGGATTTGGAAGGAGACCTTTTGAAGGTGATGGAACAACCGCTTTACTTCTGATGAATTTGGCAAGTTTTTCGAACTGTTCAGGATTTGACTGAAGGTATTCTGCTTCCGACATTTGGATTTTGGTTCTCTTTGCATGATCAACAATGTCAAAAGCAGTATAAGAAGGGGTGATGGTAGGCTCAGTTCTAATCACATGAGCTTGAGTTGGGGCACTGACCTTAGGAGAAAGAGAATGAGGGGAAGTTTCCTTTTTGGTAACTTCTCTTTCAGTTTGTGCTGAAATAGGAGTACCTCTCTTAACTATGGCTATGGGAGGTTCCTTGTTCTTCTCCTTGGGGTTTTCAAGAGGTTTTCTTGGATTCTGAGATTGGGATCGAGTGAAGACAGAAAATGACTGACCGTCTGGTGCACATTCATCTTCTTCGTATTCCAAATACCCAATGCTGGAGTCACCAGCCAAATTGTCGTAAGACTCATCGGCATATCCTGAAGCTTCAAAAGCCTCGGGAGAATCTTGTTCTTCGGCTTCGTCTTCTTCTTCGATTATTTCTACTGCTGCATTGACGGGAGGAGCTTCGATTGCTAGTCTCGATTGAGCAGGAGTTAACCGTGGCCTATCCTTGGTGGGCGCACCATTGTTATTATTGAAATTCCATCTAGGAATATCCCGATACGAGACATTGTTCACTTGTTTAGGACATTTTCTTTTTTAAAGAGATCAAATCATTAGCCATTTTTTGAAACATAGGATCAGTATTACCTTGAGAAGAACCTTGATTTTTGATTTTGGGTATGTCTTTCTTGATTCTTCCGGCCAAAATAAGATCATATTCTATTTCAATAAATGTTGACTGAGCAACAGCCAAATCTGGGATAACCGACCTTCTTAATAAAAAGCTCACATCAGGAGGCTGAGCATTAATGAAGAAGCATTTTTGATTTTCCAGAGTTGGTACAGCTATCTCCGGAATCTTTCGGATCAGCTTATTAAACTTGGCCACAAAGTCCCGCATGGGTTCATGTGATTCCTTCTTCATATGAGTAAGTTGAGCTAACAAGGCATGAGAATATTCAGCTGGTTTGAAACGTGCTTCGAACTTGGTCCGCATGGTAGCCCAGTTTGTGATGCATGCATTCGGAAGGTGATAAAACCATTCAGCTGCTGCACCGTGCAACGTTTCAATGAAGAGTCGAACAGAGACATCTTTGTGAGCTACTCCAAGGACACCGCATGCTATGAAGAAAGATGCAATGTGTTCATCAGGATGCTGCTTCCCATCCCCATTGAACTTGGGAATGTTTTTACGTGATCCATGTGGTAACTCGTGCAATGGTGGAGTTAAAGAAAGAGGACCAATAACTGCACCCCAAGGCACAGGTTGTACTACCATCCTTCTGAAAAGAGTGCGTATAGGGATCTGAGTATCAGACAAGAGTAGTGCACGACAAGTTGCAGATGCTTCCCGTTCCACGGGGATCCGGTTTCTCTGAACAGGCGAAGAACTTCTGGTTCGGTTAGAAACAATGCTGTTGGGGGACAAGTTGAAATTGTGCTGTTGCAGCAACTCAAAGAGTGGGTCAATTTCACCTTGGGATTGGTGCGATCGAGTGAAGATCTTTCTCATCCCAGCTTGAACGGGAAAGAGATCTTGTTGAGAATAAGGCAAATCTGAGTCACCAGGACACCAAGAGGATAAGCTTTATACTATTAATCCGTATTCCCTAGTAGAGTCGCCCAAAATCATTGGTTGGATATTTTGTCAATCCAAAATATGAGGTTCAACCATAGTATATGGGATTAAATCCCTCCTCAAAGATAGGTGAGGCTGCCTGCTTATTACTAATCTAAAACACAACAAAAACAATATATACAGTATTCACACTAATCTAACCATTGGGGTTGGGATAGAATCCCGAAATCCACATTCACACGATTCAAAGGTATTGCTTTCGTAAATGAACTGGGTCGGAAACTATTACAATGAAAGAAGCACAATGGAAAGGAAATGAGGGAAACGTATTTTATTTCGAGTAAATGCAGAGCACGAAATAATCATACGGGCTTTAGATCATAAATATAATGTCTGAAATGATTAGAAACACTAAGGTGCTAAACAAAGAATAACTTAAGATCATGAACGTAAGAACAATGTCTTAAGAAAGATATATCCCACAACACAAAGTTTGCAAAATAATATCAACTTCTATTCTTCAAAATGATTAAAAGAAAACACAAAGTTTTTCTTCTTTCCAATAGCTCCCAATATTTCCAAAAATCTCGACCCTTTGGAATGCATAAGCATCCCTTATTTATAATAAAAGGAGTAGAGAGAAAATAGGATAAATCCTAGAAAATAGTGTTCTTTAAAAGAGTTCTATTTGGCTTGACTCTCACGCAGGAGACCAAGTCAAAACATGATTCAAAAATGTGACGAAACAGAAATGAAAAAGACATGTCAATTTCAAGATTGAAATGACACGTCGCATCAGGACTTAATCTGAATCATCATCTTTTGCTCCTTCATCTTTCTCTTCCTCCAGCTGCGCCTGTTTGTTCCGAAATTCTTGGAACTTCCGAATTATGCCTTGCATTTCATTTTCATCAAAGCGGTGGAATGATCATTCAAAACTTCGCAGGTCTCATGGGTATCACTAGCACTGCCGGGAAGCTTTTTCAATCTTTTGTTGAGCCTTCTCAAAGCCTCCAAAGAATGTTCAATCCTTACAAACCGGTCGATGATCTCAATACCAAATCCATGCATTGGTTCATGCTTTGAATGCAGACTCTTGGACTTGTTTGAAAAGATCACCAACCGATAGGATGCCCGAGTTTCAACCCGACACCTTTGGACAAATCTTCAAAGAACTCTTCTTCCGATCACTTTTTCCATCAATCAATTGATCCCTTGATTCTCTCAACTTAACACAGCCATGTGAGAATCTTCACCCTAAACCTAATGGATTTGGTCAACTGAAATGTTTATCCACATGTGGGATGATGCCTTCTTCTACCAAGAGTTGTGATGGTATTTGTTTTAATGCCTGGAGAGCTTCGAAAGTCAAATCAAGATGTCCAATTTCTTGAGAGAAATCATCATCCATCTTCTCTCCATCACTCTGAATGTCCCCCAAAGATTGATAGATTTTCACAACATCTTGAATCACTTCCTTCCCCTGTTGGAGCAGCCTTTGGATCCATTCATCGACCACCCTTCCTTTTTTATTAATCCTCTCAATCGTAGGCACTGATGAGAAATCGAATCCGACAGGGACAGAAGAAGATGGTATGGATTCAAGGGGTTTTGAGAGCTTAAGAAAAACCTCTGTCAACTGCTCCACCTTTCCCTTAAGCTCATCTCTACTGTCTTTTGTTTCTTTCAACTTCTGGCACAACACGTTTATAGCATCCCGTGCATCCTGTTGTGCCCCTTCTGCTGTCACTTTTCCTAGAGCCACCCTGGTTATCTGATAATCAGAGGCTGTTACGTCCTCTTTAGTTTTGTCAGTCGCGGGAGTGGCGATCTCTGCAAACTTATGCCCTGAAGCGTCCACCAAAACCCTTGAAACTGTTTTGGGTTTCTTGGCTGATTTAGCAGTAGGAGCCTTGAGTGAGCTAAAATCAAAGGCCGGTATGGGTACAATCACCTTCCTCTTCCTCGAGTTTTCTCGAGTAGCCATTGTGGCATATCAGAGGGAGTTTCCACTGTTGTAGAAGCTGGTATCATACTCTCAAGGGGAGAAGGTTCTACTAGTGGAGGGGGAATAGTTACCAATGTGGTAGTAGATTCAATAAAAAGAGGCATAGGAGGGGGCGTGTTGGTGATTACTTGGGTCCCAGCAGAGAGGGGTGAGAGTCCAGAGAAAATACTGGCCATGATTGAAGAAGTTGATGGAGAATGAGGAGGTAGGAGTGGTTATGAGGGGGGAGGCATAGATTCAGACTCCAAAGCCTGGGATGCAAGAGATAAGGTCTCTTCAGTTGGGCAATCAACAAATGATGAAACCATAGTCGGCTTCTTTCTTCTTCCAAAGTAATTTCTCCTATTTCGGTGGTGTTGGTGATTCTTGGACATCCACCGTTTTCAACCGGAGAAATAATTGAAGAGATATCTCTTTATTTTCTCTTTTTGACAAACTTGACCTTTATAGGCCCCTTGGTAAATTTTTGTCCTTTCCTTTTTGAGGGCCCCGCCTCTCGAAGCAAAACTGCCAACTTTGAAAACTTATCATCTTTAAAATTCATTCCCAAGAGGTGAGCCAAGCTTTGGTACGTGTAAGAATGTAGGGCTGACCTATCTCAGTAATGGAGGATTTTTCATTGTGAGACCAATCAATAGGTGGGAAAACATATTGATCTTCATTCATCCATCATAGGAAGGATCCGAACACTTTCATTGTCACTAGTACCTTCTCGTAAGTTAGCGAGCTCAAATGTTTGAATCTCAAAGAAGTGTCAATCTACTATGATCCTTTCTCCTGATAAAGCAACTTCATCTCGTAAATCGATCCGGATGTCCTCTATGCTTGCTTTGTGTAGGTGCAGAGTTCCATAGGCCTTAAGGACTCCTCGAATGTCAAACCCGTCTCGAGGCTTCATGTGCTTCTTCAGCTTATCCTGAAGCTCATGAACAACATTCCTAGCTTTCACCACTGTCGAACAAGTGTATCTTCCAATAGAAATTGGGAAAGATACAACAGCCTTATGCTTACTTTGTTGGAATTTGTGAAAATCCAACAACTGCCTAACCAATTCCATCAGGATCAGTTTGTCCCTTGGATACCTGGGCAAACGGAAAGGATCCCCTAAGTACATGACTACCCACGATATGTGAACTTCTTGAATTTCAGGAAGACACAACCCCATTTGGAAACTTCACCCTGTGCCTCATCCGAGATTCTTGTTTTCCTTAATTCAGGGTTTAACTGCGAGATGTTTTCATAAAAGAAGGCATCATTTACCCTTCTGAATTGGTCTTGAGACCCTTTTCTTGTCAGTTGAGGGAAATACTGATAAACATGGTTCACCATCCTGTTTCCCTTGGTATCCAACCCAGATAGTTCCTCATACTGGCCGCTGCATAGGTGACATATGAGGACATATAAAAATTCCCGTGGACAAGACTGTTGTCATTTGGGAATCTATCTCATTACTAATGAGAGTGCCCCAATCAATTCCTTGTTGATTTTTCTTGATGGTGATCATGAACTGATACATCCACCCTTGGAAAACATTTGATTCGGGTAAACCAAAACCCGACTCAACAAAGTGATGATGTCATTGATTTCCTGAATGAAATCACTTCTGGGGACAAGTCTCGGAATTTGGAAACAACCGGTTTGGCTTTGATCAGGAACTTCTTATTTACATGCTTGATACAATCTTCCTGATCATTATCCCAAGCTTTCTGAGATGACTTGATATCTAACTCTCCATATTCTTCAAAATTGGGCAGCTTGAGGAGGTCATCAAAGTAACCTCCGTCTAACTTGATCACAACTTCTCCCGCCTGATTTCTCATAGCATGGGAAGCAGAGTCATAACTGGAAGCGCAGGCTAAGATGAATTCAGGGCACTGAGCGGACATGGGAAAACCCGCTGCAAGAGGTAAACCACTATCGGCTATTGATTTCATCCATGGAGTTTGGGAGGAGCTCTTTACCCTACTCCAGAAATCCTCCATATATATATTTCCGAGTTCTCAGTATCTCGATGTCATAATTGCAATCGATATAGGATGGAGACTCTACCTTTTTGAATTTGTATTTCATCTTTCCTGACTTCTCAGTCTTTTCTTGTGATGGACCAGGGTCCGACATGAAGGATTTCGAAGGAGGAGAGTTTCGGAGATCAGGAGATGTTGCACACTGTGAAAAACCTGACACACTGAGGAGGATGTCAGAGATTTGAGAAAGCCCGACACACTGAGGATGTCGGAGACTTGAGAAAACCCGACACTTTGAAGATGTCAAAACTTGAGAAAGCCCGGCACTTTGAAGATGTCGGAAACTTGAGAAAACTCGGCACTTTGAAGATGTCAGAAACTTGAGAAAGCCCGACACTTTGAAGATGTTGGAAACTTGAGAAAGCCCGACACGCCAAATCTTCTGATATACTGCGGGTTTTTGATACTGCACAGCACCCTTCAAAACCCGAGAAGAGGGAACAGGGTTTTTGTTGAATTTAAAACATGCAAGTTCTTTCTTTACCATTCATATACCAAACATATTTTAATTACAACAACATTCCGGGAAATAACACAAAATGATAATTCCAAAGAGATAAACCCTAAAACATAAACCCGGTTTAGAAAACAACCCCAAAAGGAAAAAGATAAAAACCCCACAAACCTGGTAAGAAAATGGGAAGAATTCCATACATAATTAATTCACGAAAACCATGAACAAAGAATGAAGAGAAAAATACCTTCAACCAGAGCAAGGAAAGATCAAAAACGATTAACGCAATCGGGCACAGTGAGTTTCAGGTTTCGAGGTTGAAGAAGCATGCGCGAAAATCCACGAAGTAAAAATACGTCCGGTAAAAATGACGTGGAAATCCGCATATATATAAGAAAATTTGCAATTAATACACTTCAGCTGGCACGTGCCAACCCACCCGAAAACTCGGCATTAACGCCATGTCAGCATGCTCGGGAGGTCCGAAACCCGACACAAAGGTGTTTAGATCAATCTAGGTTTCGGGTCAGGGAAACAAACGACATAAAGCATGATGCTTAGATGCTTCAAAGTTCAAAACCTCGACATGAAGCACTTAGGCAATTCAGTTTCGTATCGGAAGAGCAAAGCGACACGGAACATGTTTTGATAAGGCATGTTCCGATGTGACGAAGGTCCACAAACCCAAAGCCTTACTTGAAGTGGGTTTTGGGTTTGGGAACACCTGCAGACATGAAACATCTAAAACACATGTTGTCCCGTCGGTGAAACCTAAAAACCCAATTCTCTCGTAAGGGAAATTTTGCAAAACCAGCTTTTTTAAAAATTTCGTAGGGGTTATCCGATAGTTTTGGCATAAACTCAAAACTCGAGATAACAGGACCACACATCATTTTAGTGCGGGGTGGAATAATTTGTAAGAAAGTGCAAGGTGTGAAGTACTTGGGAAGGATTGTGTTGGAAATCTCGATTGAATTACCCTAAGGAAGGAAGCGTATGGATGGCCCCGTAAAAAAGGGTGAATAAGGATGCTTGGTATCGTGGATAAGACTACATCTTGTTTCCACGTAAAAGGGAGGAAGAATTCCCTTCAACGCTTGTAACGTATGTGTAAGAGTCTTTGTCGATAGATTGTTTACGCAATAGAGGTTATAGGATTGTCCACACAAGGTTGGGTGCTTGAGTGGGGGTGCTAGAGTGTGGCTTAGTGGAAAAATCCACAATAAGTGTTGAAGTACAGTGGTAGGTGAAGTAACATTTAATGCTAAAAAGAACGGAAAGATATAAATAGGAGGTTGGGCACTTCATTTTTGACATTACGAATACGAAAAAAGAAAGCTCTTGTGGACTAGGGTTTCTAGAGTTGATATGTGTGAAGAAAAGTTTGAGGAATTAAGGCGTGAGTGACTAGATTTGATCTGTAAACCAGAAGGAAATAAGTTCACGGGTGTAGAGAAAAAATTGTGGAGAAGCACCATCTAGGTGAAAGAGGTTATTCCAGTTAGGGTTTGGCAGATAGGGCATAGGATGAAAAGGTTTTTGTCACAAGTTTGAGGTCTGAGCTTGGAGAAGGTAGAAAAGCAGAGAAAGTAAGAGAAGTTGAAGTACTAAGATAACCTAAGCCATGAAACCTAAGAAACCAACTATATCACCTAAGAATTTGAAGGATAAGGGCAGGGCAAGGGAAAGGGAAAGAGAAAGGGAAAGGGCAAGGGAAAAAAATTAGAAACCCCCGTAAGAATGAATGAAGAATGGTACGTAGAGATGCAGTACCTAGATGGGGTATTTCTTGGGAAAGAATGGGAGTCCCACTTAAGAAACATGACAGTGAGTGATTATAACCATCACACAAACATGACAGAAAAGGAAATGGCATTGGAGTTAGTGCACCCAAAAATAAGAGGACACTAAAGGGTTTACCTATCTATAGTGATGAGGTAAAAGTAAAGTTGGAGAAGGTGGGATTATTGCAACTCTATGAGTTGCCTTATTTTGGAAAACCTGAGTACCTCTATCAATGGTTAATATTGCATGTACACGAGGACCACTTCTACTTCACAGGATGTAAGATGCGCATAACTCCTCAAATGATTTCAAAATTCACAGGCCTCATTTGTGAAGGAGAAAGTATAGATGACAACTTGAGTGACAAGGAAGCCATCAAAGCAACCATCGCTGCATATGATTATAAGAAGGGGTCATAGTACTTTGATATCATGGAGATCCAAGACCCTGTCATGAGAATGGCCGTGTGCTTGGTGATAAAGCTAAATGACCAAGAAAGGTGGACACAGGTAAATAAGGCTTGGTTAAATGTGTGCAAGAAAATATCAGAAGGCACCATCTACAACTTGTCTGCCTTCATCACAAATGAAATTATCAACAACACGCAGGAAGGAGACAAGATACTCTTTGGCAATTTCCTCTTGACAATTTTGTTTTTAGAGATTAGAGTGCTAGATGCGGCATATAAGTTTGTTTGGGAATATCCGGAGGAAGACCCTCACCCGTGAAAAGATTCACAAAGTATAATTGTGATAAAGCATGACGTCTTATCACAAGGCACACTTGGAAAAATGGTACAAGCACTTAAGGGATGCGTTCGGGGTAGAGTGGAGGATCCCAAAGTAGCTGCTAGTGCTTGTCGATGGAGAAGTCAAATTTTCAAGTATACCAACATTTCTACATTAGTAGATTCAGGCTGGTAGATGAAACTATGAGCCCCTGGTGCAAACTCCCCTTCTCTTTCACAACATTATATTTCCAAGTAGGAGTAAACCGGTTTACAGAGGCCAAAAGACTAAGGTTCGACCTTAGTGAGGTGGATCAAGACCACAGGAGCTACACAAACAGCTTGTTTACCCCAAGAAGCGTGCATACGTGGAGAGGTATGTATCCCACAAAGTTTAAATGACAAAGCCCTTGACTTTTCCAATAGCAGGAAAAACTGCGGCGAGGGTATATCTGCGCATAAGACCAAATTTTGAGAAGGGTGCATACCTGGAATGTGATGTCTCCATTCCTGAAGACCCCATGGGAAGAAGGAAGCCTGCACCGACAAAGAAAGGAAAAGAAGAGGTGCAAGGGAAGAAGGCACCAAGTGTCCAAAGTACACCACAAGTGGGTGCCCTAGGGACAAGTGCTAGAACTAGTACTTACACACGCAGAAGAGGTCCCTAGTTAGAGAGGAGGTGCTAGAATAAGAAAATCCTATCACAAAGGAGAAATCACCAGAGAAGGAAGAAGAAAGAACATAATTTCCTATACTAGAATCCCAAGTTAGGAAGAAATAGAAGGTGATAAAGGAGGCTGATTCGAGGACACATAGAGCTTGGAGGAGGAAGGTTCCCAAGATAAGGGAGAAAGTGAAGAAGTGAGTACAAAAATTAGACTCCAAGCCTCACGTAGGAGTAGATAAACGAGGTGGTAGAAAAATAAGTAGCAAAAATCATTGAAGCCTTGGTAGTACAAGAGTTGGAGCACAATGCTGAATTAGTAATGAATGAAGATAAAGAAGAAAGTGTGGGAAAAGATCACAACAGCACATGAGGAGGCCCTAGTTTGACGGTATGTATTCCTAAGGGCACGCACATAGGAGGAAGGTGCATGGAGATCTAGAGACCAAGAATGGACTATATTGATGATCCAAACAAGGTGTTGCACACACACATTTCCAAAGCACTATTCCAACAGAACAACTCTTGGCCATGACATCGTTTGATGTGGAAGGTGCATACCCACAGACAAGAAAATGCTTTCATGGGCATTTGAGTCCCACCTCGATGAGCCAGAATTTGAAGTAAGCCAAGGGGCATTGATGGAAGTGTTAGAGTCTAAAGGAACCAACCCCTTGGTGAACACTCAATAGCTATTTAACGAGCAAGTCTGCAATGCGCTAAAAAAATTCTTGGTTGAAATTGAAGCCAAACTCTTTGGGAGGAACGAAAAAGTAAAGGTTCTAGAGGTAGAGCTGGAGAAGAAGGATGAAGAGCTCTTGGAAAGAACTAAGGAGTTAAAACATGAAGAATTAGTCAGCACTCAACTAAGGCGGGAGTTAAAGGAAGAAAAGGCAAGGGTACGTGAGGTATCCAAGAAGGTGGAGATGATCACAAGCACTATTATCTTGAAGCATCCAGACTTGACTCCAACCACCTAGAAATATGAATCAATCCTATAGTGCCTAGAAGATCTAACTCGCATCCTCACCATGGAGAGGAAACCTTTGGCATTGGAGTCTGCAAAAGAGGCGTTGGCATGCCAGAAAAAGGAGGATAGAATGAAGGTGGTGGAAATTTTTCTCAATACAACAAGATCCTTGCCAATGTAAAGGCTGCCGCATTGGTAGCAGAGGTTGCCTATGAAAACTATGCAGATAGAGATAGGGTGGCAAGTATCTTGGTTGCCACTTATGAGGCAGAGCTAAAAGAATTTCAAGAAAAGAACAAGGGAATAGGGCTGAGAGGGATAAAATTCTGGCCAAAGTGGAGAAGAAATTAGAGGCTATTGAGACCTTGCAAGGCTCAATTAAAAACTGGCTTACATAATTATATCCACAGATCACTCATCGATGGACGCTCCTGAGGATATGGGAAAACAACTAGAAAAGGTTTTCAAAACTATGAGTACCAAGGGAGAGGAGCTAGGTTTTGATGAAGTGAGTGCCCTGGTTGGAAACCTTTGTCAACAAGCACAGAATAAAGTGGATACTTGGGATAAATTGGAAGCATAATTAAGGAAGAACTTCCCTCTCCTCTTGCAGCGGTAGCCGTAGAGTTTCCCCTATTCTTTCATTCTTCCCATATTCTTCAATTCCGTCATTATTTTCTCTCTTTCTTTATTCTTTGAGGGCATGTTCCCGTGGGAGTGGAGAACAGGCATAGTGTGGGGTGATGTTGGGCCCCTAAAATATTGTCCAAGTACAAGAAGGCACATGGGCGTGCAAGGCCTAGTTAAGAAAGGGTGCGCAAGGAGAAAGTGCACATGACAAGGTTCTAGGAGGGTTTAACAGAGCAAGTGGCATGCATGCAAGATAGAACAAAGGTTTTAAGACTTATCCATATTTGACACATTAGGAAGAACATGAGAAAAGTGTGACCCAACTACGCATGTGGAATGGATAAGGTACTGCCGGTGACATGTTGGCCTAAGAAGGAATATACCCTGCGATGGAAGTTTCCATAAGACCATCATTGCAAGGAGTGGAGAGCTTAGGCCTGAAGAAGCATGCTCCCATGAAGGACCACCTTGGACACTTGGTAATGAATCTACAACTCCCACGAAGGCTTGATGATGTTGAGAAGGGATATAAATACAAGCACCCGCTAGAGGAAAAAAAAAGAGAGAAGAAAAAGGAAGCGAAGCCATGCAGAATACTGTGAGAGATCCATAAGTTGGGTAGGGATCTATAGGAAAAGGATGTAATAAGGGGTTTGGATTGGGTATAAATCCGGATATGATGTATGAATTCGCTACACATATGTGGTAGTCAGAATGGATCTAATGAATATAATGAGGTTACCAAAATTGATTGAATATGGTTGTTAGTGATTCTAGTCCATGTTTATGGCTTACGCTCTTATTCATGAATTTTTATGGAATAAATCTAAATCCTTATGCATTACCTTTCTATTTTGGTTCCTTTCTATAATCTGCTAAGTATCATTCGGTGCAGGATGACCGCATTTGTCTACAAGGCGTTCTAAGTTCTATGATAAATGTATGTCTCATTTCCACTCACTCTTTTAAGCTCCTCTCATAGATTACGTTTCCCACTTAACTCACATAAAAGAGAGACTCGGTGCCCGTATATGCCTTGGGTGAGCACCCACCTCGCCGGGTGATAGGCCGAAACATGCATGGGATTCCCTTGTCCTTTGGTGGGTTTAAAAATGAATACACCATTTGATCTCATGGAATCACGCATTCAGGTTTTTCATGGTGTATAGTTTATTTTTGGGTCATTTGAAGTGATTCTATGTTTAGGCATTTCATTTTTTCAATTGAATCTAGTTGGTTCAGTGAAGCACAAACATGTAAGCATGGGTAATTCATTTGGATAGAGCCCACCAAAAAATAGCATTTTATGAAGAAGAAGGTATTTGGGAAAGTTGGTCCAAAGGGGTGATATGAAAAATTGATCATGTGTGATGAATGTGAGTTGTAATTGATGACCATGAAGGTTTCTAATCATGTCTATGCAGGTGCATGATGTTTTGGGGGTCAAACAGGTTGATTGGTCAAAGGGAAGTTTTGTGCCGATAAGATGCATGCCTTATTATATCTACAATATCTTGCACTATATGTTCATTTTTAGGTGATTAATTTTTTTTTGGAAACTAGATTCATATACCTTTCCAATGATATTTTTTTCTCATGATGATGTAAAATGATATGGTTTCCAGGATTTCTTTCAATGAGCATTTGGTAGTTTAGGAAAGGTTATGTAATTGTGAAATTTTGATGTTGTTTTAGGCATGAGATGGATTGTATTATGCCTAATATAACCTTGAAAATTAAGAGGAATTACGTGTACATCAAATGATACTATTTATAATGCTTGATGATATGTATAAAGTTTTTTATGATCTAACATTTGAAAGTAGCTTTTTTGGCAGGTTGTTTTGGTGAAGGAAAATCTTGTTGTAGTTTGATGAGAAAGATGTTTCAAGTCCTAAAAAAAAAGTTCAGGAGTGTTCTATAGGTCCTTCCATTTCTATTGTGTGGTTACATGACATAGTTTGATGTAGTAGAAGAAATTTTGTGATAGTAAGAATTTTCCAGGGTGTTCAAGGGTGCATGAAACAAGTGTTTTGCGAAATGTAAAGATTAATGGGCCTAGTAAATGAAATATTTTGATTGGTTGATTAAATTTCAGACCATGTATGAATTTTTAATTATGTTTTACTCATATTTAAAGTTTCATGGGTCATGAAAAGTATGGGACTCATTTTAGGGCATTTTTAAGATTGTGCCCATGGGGTTTTGAGCCATTTTTGGCACATGAAATTATGTTTTTGGCTAGGCTGACCTATATGGGTCATTTTTGACTGTTGTAATGAATTTATTTGAAAGTAATGAATATTTATGGTTTGAATTTATCATGGGGACCGACCTCCTTTAGGTAAATAAGAAGGAAAACATATAAAAAGCATGTTTACTAGGTGCTTTTGTGAACTAGTTGAATGTGTGCATGTTATATGTGAGAAGTGAGACATAGGTTGGTGAAATTATTTAGGTATTGAGGAATTTATCAATTCAAATAAAGTGAGTTACAGGTTGAGGAATATTAGCAATAATGTGTGCAAGAGTTTGAAGCTTTGAAAAGTGAAGAAAGACCTAAATTATGCAAGTTGAAGACCTAGGGTTTGAGCAAGGTTTTGAAAGATGTTGGATATGAATATTTGGATCACTATCAGCTATGGTATCAGCATACTTTTAGTGGTCATTATTCATCAAAATCTTGTGTGATGAGTTATATTCATGCAAGTCTTTTGTTGTGAGTAATATCAACACGGGTTTAGGGGTTGGTGCCTCACTAAATAAATATATTGTGATGTGTAATATTCAATTGAGTATTTTTTGTGAGTAATATCCTCAAAATTTTCAATGGGTTTTCTTCCCCTTGAGGTTTTCCCACATATATATCTTTTATGTTAATTCTCTTTCTCATGGTTTATAGCATGTATGGTATTTGATTGTGTACACAAATTAATATTTGGGTAAGTGATTATTTGTTTTTGAATAAGTAATCTGAAATCTGATTTGATATTTTATAAGAACTGATTCACCCCCCAGACCCATTATGATTCCAAAAATTGGTATCAAAGAAGGCCTTTTTGCACAAGTTTAACAACGAGAGGAGATTCTTTGAAGCAAAATCAATGGAAGAATCTATAGATCTAGTGGCTATATTGAGAATAAGAATGAGATATCACAATCATGAATTGAAGAATATCATATGGAAGTTATGGATATGGAATCTAAGCATAGCCAAGCCATCCATGCCTTAGAATCTCAAGTTGAAAGTTTGAGAAAATCCCTAAAGGAGAAGGAAGATACTCATGAACAAATTCATAGTATTCATATTATGGATTCAAGGATAAAGGAGATATCAGAAGCTATTAAATTTAAAGATGAATAATGCACCAAAATTAAATCAAAATTTTCCTTACTCAGTGATAAGCTCAAGACTAAGGAGGATGAGTGCATCAAGTTTGAAATAGATAATCTTCTTAGTAAACAAATATCAACAAGTGGTAAACCGGTTTTGGGACTCAATGAGGATCTCAAGGACAAGGATTTGAAGCAAGAAGATAATGATCCAAGCAATAAAATTTATGAACCAAGTTCCAAGGAAGAAATGAAGGTGAATCACTCCAAGGTCAATGAGAAATCCAAACCTATAAGGCAGCCCAATGCATCAAGGTATGAAAGATCATTCAATGGCTATTGTTTCTCATGTCATGATTTTGGTCATAGAGCTAAATAATGTAAAAAAAGTCTTCTAAGAATGGTGTAATTTCCTTTAAAGGTGAATGTAATTCATTTTGTGAATATGGTCACAAATCTAGGGATTGTGGATGGAATCTAGGAGTTTTTGAGCCTAGAAAAAGTAAGAAGATGTTTGTCAAGAGATATGATCCTAGAGATGCTCAGCCATGGAAAGGAAATAGAAATGAATTTTCCAAGAAGATAATATGTTAAAAATGAAATAAGGTAGTCCATGTAGCTAGTACTTTTTTAAATGGAAGGCCTAATCATGTTGATGATTTCAAAAGAAGAAGTATAATAGTATGCTCCAAATGTAATAAGGTTGGTCATGTTGCAAAAAATTGTTATCAATATTTTTCAGATCATGACCAAAAATCTCAAGGTCCTAAAGTGTAAAGAAGAATGTTTCAATGGCCTAGAGTGCAAGATCTTGGTGTTCAAAGAGCTAGAATGCATGAAAATAGTCCTAGAGGAGCTTGAGAACCTAGAGGAGACCTTGGTGTCTCATCAAGAGCAGATATCAGTGAAAAGAAAATGGTTCTCAGTCTATAGATATGAAAGGAGAAGAAAGTGGAGTTGGTCATGCAAAAAGGGGGCTTGGGACCTCTTCAAGACCTTATTTTAGGTCTTCTTGAGTTAAGTATGCCTTCACTATGCTTCTTGAAGGTATACCATCAAAATGAATCATCTAGGTGAGGGGAGAAATTTTGTGAGTATGAATCATCTTTACAAATTTAAAGTATGTAAATTTTTTCTCCTTGTAGTATTTCTTTGGTCATGTTGATGGTTCTTGAGTCATTTCCATATCATTCTTTGTCTTGTATAGTTGTATTAAATTTTCTACTTTCCTAGTAGTCTGTGCATGAGATTTGTTTTGTAATATATCTCATCTGTAATGAGTTCAATGTGATCTTAAGTCATCTCGACATGTCTCTTTAAGAATTTTATGGTGTTTTGATTTCATAATCAATACTCATTAAAATTTTATGTTGATCCTAGTTCTTTCACTGGTTTGTGATGATCTTCCTAGTTCATTCAAGTCATAAGGAGTTTATGTGGTGTCTTCATGAGCTATAAGAGGTCTTGAAAGATTTTTCTTAATAGTGTTCATGTATATGCAGTCACATGCATGGTATTTGCATTTTAAAATGGATGTCTTACACTCATAGTTATGTGTTTGTTGGTCCTATCAATAA
This sequence comes from Taxus wallichiana var. yunnanensis, assembly GCA_018340775.1. NCBI lineage: Eukaryota > Viridiplantae > Streptophyta > Pinopsida > Cupressales > Taxaceae > Taxus > Taxus wallichiana. The sequence continues at coordinate 487,777,455 of CM031239.1, forward strand.
GTTTGTTTAGTTTGTGTTATGATCTTAGGTATATTTTGGAATATGTTATGTGTGGAAAATGTTTTCTCTAAGTTTTTAAGGACATTATGAGGTGATCAAATCCCACTTGATCAAATGTGAGTACAAGAATTTAATCAAATAAATGTTTTTTCCCTCAAAAGGATGTGTGATGGTATTTGGTTAGTCTCATATTGCTAACAATGATTGAAAGTGTTGTCATTGCAAGAAATTATTGCTCAAGGTATGCATAAGCTCTTCAAGACAGGGGGCGTACATGCTTAAAGGTGAAATGGTGTTATCAATATCAATTCAGGGGAGATAGATGTATTTTTCCTTACTTAATCTTGAAAAAGTATGTTTTCACTTTTCTCATTTGAAAATGGCTTGAGAATACTGAAAAATTTGTTAAGGACCTTGAAAAAGTTGCAAAGTTGGTTTCAAGGTATTTGAACAAGTTTAAGTAACTCAAATTGTTCATAATAGCTAGAATGTGAGGTATTCAACCTAGGGGAATAATTGTTGCATGATTCTAAACATGTTTGGCTTGTTATTGCATGATGAAATTTGTTAAAAATGCATTGAAATGGATGTTTAGGGGCGAGTTAAGAGACTTATGTGGTATGAAGACAAAACATGCATGTTTTAGGCTTAATTTGGTTGATTATGGTGTAGAATGATGGAGTAATGATGTTTAATGCTCTACTATGACATTGTTGGCATGGATTAGAGAATGAATGGTATAGGTTTCTACTTCTACAGTGATTCTAAGAAGCCCAAAACAAGGTATATGGTGAATAATGGTGAATTTGCATGCAGTGGATGAAAATGATGTTTTTGCTCCTAACAAGGCAAAACTAGAACTTTGGAAAAAATGTGCATATTTGAGTACTCTGGTTGATATTCCTAACCAAATCATGGAGGTATGAATTTGAGGTAATATGAATAAGGTGATTTCTTATTTCCTTTGTCATTAATGTAAAAAGGGGGAGAAGTTCAAGGCATTTTCCATCAATGACAAAGGGAGAGATTGTTGGCATGTAGGCCTAGATAGGCCTAATAGGTGCTTCCATTGATGTAAAACCACATTAATAAAAATATAATACTTTAGGATGATGTTATGATGATGTATATAGTTCTAACATGTTGTTTCAGACGTGTTTCAACTGGTACAATGAGATTTAGTGGTGTAAGCTTTGCTTTATCAAGCCTATACAAGTGCCTAGGTGGTGTTGCATGACATAATGAGCTTCATGGATGCTTGTTGAGAATGTTGGAATGATTTAAAACATGATTTTAGGGTTCTTGAGCAACTCATAGAAGTGGCATGGTATAGGTACATGTGTTTCACTTCTTTACATGTGCTCATTAGGAGCAGGTATGGTAGCTAGGAGGTGTGGCCAAGTGTTTTGGAGCCATTTGATCTCATGAAGCATGCATTCAGGTTTTCATGGTGTATAAGGTATGTTTGGGTAATTTTAAGTGATTCTATGTTTAGGTATTGCATTGTTTCAGTTGAATCTAGTTGGTTTAGTGAAGCACAAACATGTAAGCATGGGTAAGTCATTGTGGATAGAGCCCACCTAAAAATAGCAGTTTTTGAAGAAGAAGGTATTTGGGAAAGTTGGTCCAAAGGGGTGATATGAAAAAATGATCATTTTTGATTAATTTGAGTTTTAATTTATGACCATGAAGTTTTAATCATGTCTATGTAGGTGCATGATGTTTTGGGGTCAAACATGTTGAGGGTCAAAAGGGCGATTTTAGCCCATAAGAAGTGGGTGTCTTAATATTTCTATAATAACTTGATATAAAGGTTTATTTTTGAGGTGATTTAATTTTATTGGAAACTATATTCATATAATTTTCCATTTATATATGTATTTCCTCATGATGATGTAAAATGATAAATTTCTAGGGATTTCTTTCAGCAGGAACAATTTTGGCCGTTCAGAAAGGTTATGTAATTGTGAAAGTTTGATGTTGTTTTAGGCATGAGATGGATTTTATTATGCCTATATAAATCATAAAATTAATATGAATTAATTTTTTATCAAATGATCCTATTTATAAGGCTTGATGATATGTATAAATGTTTTATGAGCTAACCTTTGAAAGTAGCTTTTTTGGCAGGTTGTTTTGTTGAAGGAAAACCTTGTTGTAGTTTGATGAGAAAGATGTTTCAAGGCATGAAAAAAGTTTAGGAGTGTTATAAAAGTCTTGAAATGGATTTTTATTGATTACATCACATAATTTTATGTAGTAGAAGAAATTTTGTGATAGTTGAAAAGTTTGTAGGGTGTTCAAGGTTGCAAGAAACAACTGTTGTGAGAATTACAAAGATTAATGGGCTCGGTAAATGAAATATTTTGATTGGTTGATTAAATGTGAGACCATGTATGAATGTTTAATTATTTTTACTCATATTTAAAGGTTCATGGGTCATGAAAAATTATGGGACTCATGTTAGGGCATTTTTAAGATTGTGCCCATGGGGTTTTGAGCCATTTTTGGCACATGAAATCATGTTTTTAGTTAGGCCGACCTATATGGGTCATTTGTGAATATTGTAATGAATTTATTTGAATGTAATAAATATTTATGGGTTGAATTTATCATGGGGACCAACCTCCTTTGGGTAAATAAGAAGGAAAACATATAAAAAAACATGTTTTGGGTGCTTTTGTGAACTAGTTGAGTGTGTGCATGGTATATGTGAGAAGTGTGACCTAGGAGGGTGAAATTTTCAGGTATTTAGGAATGTATTTAAGTTAGATCAAGTGAGCTTGTAAATTTAGGAATATTAGTAATAATGTGTGTAATATTTTGAAGCTTTGAGAAGTGAAGAAAGAGCTAAATTGTGCAAGTTGAAGACCTAGGGTTTGAGAAAGGGTTTGAAAGAGGTTGGAGCTGAATATTTGGATCACTATCAGATGTGGTATCAACATAATTTCAGTGGTCATTATTCATCAAAATATTATGTGATGAGTCATATTCATGCAAGTATCTTGTTGTGAGTAATATCAACAAGGGTTTAGGGGTTGGTGCTCCTTATGGGGTTTGTGCCTCACTAAATAAATCTCTTGTGATGTGTAATATTCACTTGAGTATTTTTTGAGTAATATCAAAAAAAAATTTAGTGGGTTTTCTTCCCCTTGAGGGTTTCCCACTTATATATTGTGTCTTGTGTTAATTCTCTTGCTCATGGTTTATAACATGTATGGTATTTGATTGTGTGCACACATTAATGGTTGGTTAAGTGATTATGTGTTTTTGAATAAGTAATATGAAATCTGATTTGAAATTTTATAAGGACTCGATTCACACCCACTTCTCATTCCATTGTGATTCTAATAGAAAAAGGATGACATGATGAAGATGAAGGGAGATAAGTGATGGAAAAATGGAGGAGATGAGGAAGATGAAGAATTTAAAGAAGAGGATAAAGATGATAGAAATGAGAAAAGAAAGAAAGTATAAAAGTAGGAGGTGAAGAAGACAGAGGTAGGGAATAGAGTAGATGAAGACGATGGAAGATGGAAAATAAGAGATGGAAGAGAATGGTAGATAAGGATGATAGGAGAAGGGAATGAAGAAGAAAAAACAATGAGTAGAAGACAAGATGAGAAAATACAACATAGTAGAGGGTGAATTTAGAAAAAGGGAGAAAGAAGTGAAAATGAAGGTAGTGGAATATAAAATATGAAGCGAGAGAACTAGAGGAGATGAAGAATTTTTAAAGAATACGAAAGAGATGATAGAATAGAGAAAAGAAAGAAACTAGAGAAGAGAACATGAAGATGTGGAGAAGATCAGAGAAGGGTGGTAGTGGAAAAAAGGTGAATAATGAGAAAAGAAGAGATAAAAAAATGGAGACCAAGGTAAGGAATATGGTACAGACCGCATGGAAATGCATGTGGAAGGTGAGAGGATTAAAATATGGGATAGTGAGGAAGGAACAAGGGAAAATGGGAAATTAAGAAGGAGACATGAGGGAAGGAGGGGAAAAGTTGTAGAGATGCATGAGATGAGGATAAGAGGATTAGGATGAAAATAATGAAGGATGTATTATGAAGATAGTAAGGATATGGGAAAGGGTGAAGGGAAGATGGAGAGGTGGTAAAGAAGTGATAAGAAAGGGAAGAGGTGGAGACAAGGAAGGGGAGGAAAGAGAGAATGGATGATGGAGGAAGAAATGCCAGTAAAAGAATGTTAGGGGAAGACCAACAATAATTATTGTTGGTGAAGGATGAGAGGAAAAGTGAAGAAGGGTAAAAGGGGAATGGAGAATGGAAGAGGAAATTCCAATGAAGGGACGTTAGGGGAAGACCAACAATAATTATTGTTGGTACTATATGGTTAAGGAGTGGAAAATAAATGGAGAAGGATGAAGAGAGTGAGAAAGGTATCAAAGAGTGATGTGGAGTGATTTTTATGGGTCAACCAATAATAATGTTTTAACAAGTGAAATCAAAGATCATCATGAAATAATTTAAGGGGGAGATAAACAATAAGATCATTAGTGGGTATGAAAGATGATAACGTGGAATTGGTATGAAGGATGATGGATCAAGAGGTGGAAAATGGGTGAAAGGAGTATAATTGCAAGGTGGAGATGGTGGACATACTATGTGATGTGATAGGTTGAGAAAGGGTAATCGTAGGAAGAGAAAGGTTGGTTGGTAGGGGATACTAGGAGAAAGGAATGACAAATGGAGGGGGTTGTGAGTGAGGCATTGTCTAGAATGAAAGGTTTACTTTGAGTAGTATTTTCATGCAACGTGAATATTTAAGTTAAACCACCAAACTTCAAATGAAGACATATGAATGGTGAGAAGGGTGATTTCCTCACCAAGTTGTACAAGGGACTTTATTAGAGTAGGTATTTACCTTAGCTCATGTTCACCTAGGTACTTTATTTACCTTTATTGTATTTATCCTCACCCACATTATGTGTGTGGATATTTATTTTATCTTATTTAGATATTAGGATATTATCTAGTTGTTAGGTATAGTTCTTTCATTGATCTATGGTATTGAATAAATCCTTGATGTCTAGTTCTCTCCTAAATCTATGGTCTTGACTATTTATTTGATGACTAGTTCTTTCCATGATTTATGGCTTGATCTCGACCTGTCAACACGATAAAGTTCTTAGATTTTATTCCTTGCCCATATTTAAGCAAGGCCCATTCTCAATGTATTGCATTGAGTTCCATAATAATATATGATATTGTTTCTCATTTTTGCAAAGTTTTTATGTAAATTTATTCTCGCAAAATTACTTTCATCTTATATGATCGTGGTGTTTGATTAGCATCTGTGTTCTTGGCTTGGTACAATCTGGTTATCGTTCCTTTCATGGTATCAGAGCTACACAACTTGTCGTCACACCAAAAGTTCAAACTGATGGTGGAGAGGGATCTCATCATGTTAATCAGTTGCTACGCCAATACCCTCCTGCATGATGGAGCCGGGTATACACCCCATCAGGCCCACAACATCATACCAAGCCGAGAACACAGATGCTAATCAAACACCATGATCTATAAGATGAAAGCAATTCACCATAATAACTTTACATGAAACCTTTGCAAATAAATGAGAAACAATATCATATATTATTATGGAACTCAAATGTAATACATTGAGAATGGACCTTGCTTAAATAGGCAAGTAATAACAATCTAAGAACCATCAAGGTCATAGATCAAGCCATACATCAAGGAAATAACTAGTCAAAGAACTAGTCAAGACCATAGATTTAGGAGAGAACTAGACATCAAGGATATAATCAATACCATAGATAAATGAAATAACTATACCTAACAACTAGATAATATCTCCTAATATCTAAATAAGATAAAAGAAATATCCACACACATAAGTGGGTGAGGATAAATACAATAAAGGTAAATAAAGTACCTAGGTGAACATGAGCTAAGGTAAATACCTACTCTAACACCCCCCCTCAAGTGAAGCTAGGGGCCAAAATAGATGTGGCATGTCCACAGTATGAGTCCCGACAACTAGGCCTGATGAGGTACTCATGTACAATAACTGGGAAAAAGAGACACCACAAGGTACCCAAAACTAGTAATAACAAAGTAAAGAGAGTAAAAACCCGCTCCAAGGCATCCCAAGAAGCTCGGCTCAAAAAACTCATACAATGCTGAAGAAGTTTGGTCTAAATCCACTACTCGATCATAGAACTCAAAAAAAAAATTGACACTGGGCTTCACAAAAATAGCTCCATACAAGGAGATTATCAACGAAGTGATGTCGAAAGAGCCAAAAACACCAAACATAATTCGACCAAGCTGCCGCAAATAGGTGTGCCACAATCCAAGAACAATAACCAAAGCAACAAGGCAATGACACAAACTCTAGAGTGTCATGATCCAAGAAAATCCAAGGTAACAAGGCAAGGACACGAAACCTAAAGAAGAAGATCAACACCACACCCTCCCATACTACTTGAATGGGTGGAGTGATGCTACAAATTTGTATGAGTTGCCCAAAATCAACTACTCGAACACTAAAAAAATAACACTGGACTTCACCAGAATAGATCCCCCATAAGAGATACTTGTCAACATGCCAAAAGTGTCAAAATACAGATACAAAATATCTCAACAAACAAGAGAGATACACTACACTGCTTTAAAAATGAAAAATGCTCAAAACAAGAAGCATCGCAATGCGAAGATATAGAAATTGGAGCAAGAGGCTGAATGGTGGAGGAGCCACGCCTATAGAGTCCTCTCAATGAATGCCTATGTCACCTCCACGAGTGATCAGATATCCACCCCAAATCAACACGGATGGATGAAGAAGATGCCTACATATGACTTGGTGTAAAATGCACAATGGGTGCATGCAAAAGAACATCAGAATGTGTGTCAGGTTGATCATGTCTAACAAATGAAATCTTAGGTTTCTCAAGCCTGAGTGAAGATGTAGAACTCATGTGTTTCTCGTGGATCCTTGTTCCATATCCTCAAAGAGTCGAAAACAAAAAAGGAGCTTTATCAATGTGTGATCCCAATGAAGTATCTACTCGAAAACCAATGTCATGACGAGAATTCCACTTAACATGTGGAATAGAGGAAACAATACCCTGTGAATGTTTGCCAATGACTCTGCTAGTGAGACCCATATAATGGAGCATGCGATAATTGAATGCAGTGGTATGCTTCTTTAAAAAGCCATGCAACTAAGCAGAAGTAGGATACACAACATGTGAATATTAGTAATAGGCATGATGTGGAAGAGCATGCATATAACAAGCCTCACAGTTTAGAAGCATCAAAAGCAGGTTCAGGCTCAAAGACTAGAAGATCAATGTCAGTGGGTACAAGACCAACAACTCAAGTGGACTATGAGCATGGATATGGTTGTCCACAATATGATGGTGATGTTGTAGGATAGTAATTTTGTTCCATGTAGGAGTGTATTATTTTATCCTTATCGTGAATGAGTGATTGTAGAAGAGAATTTTACTTCTTGAATGATCTATTTTCTTCCACAAATTTTACAATATCCTCTTGAAGTCCACATACTTCAAAAAAAAGCATATCATTCTCGAGATCCATCATAGGTACAAACTAGAACTCCCAAAAATTTAGGATGTTGGGCTCAGCCAAAATTGCGTCCACAATTGATTACAACACTCCTCCATATTTGACACTTTATAATTATATTTCAAGTCTCAAAATAAATAACTCCAATGGAAAGAGCACAAAAAAACAAACACTTTTGCAAAAATGGCACTCAAAACTTTGAAGTTACCTATCAAAGGATACAATATTTTTAATATTTTGTTATGTTATTTATTTTAGTTTGGCCACTAAAATAAAATAAATTATTGTTGCCTTCACCACACAATTAAAATTAAAGGGGAAGCTACACCTACTAGTAGGAATCACAAGCTTTAAGCCCTCATATGACCATATCATATGACTAAGGGCTATTTCTAGATTGTGTAGATTTGAAATAGTTGAAACGTGCAACCAAAAAAATGTTTCATCGGGTTCTTAACCGTGTGGCATGAATCTCGGGCGCTCCTACACCTTCGGATCCAATGGAAGCCTTTTTTTGCATAAAATTACATGCAGCAACAAACTACGACAACATCCCAAATATATGAATATACAAAGATTTTATTTACAAAATAAAATTTACAAACGAATGTCAACAACAATCACCTGCTACGATACCATGAAAGGAACGATAACCAGTATCGTACCAATCCAAGAACATAGATGCCAATCAAATACCACGATCAATAAGATGAAAGTAATTCGCTTAAAGCAATCCATAGAATAAATTTACATAAAACCTTTGCACAAATGAGAAACAATATCATATTATTATGGAACTCAATGCAATACATTAAGAATGGGCCTTGCTTAAATAGGCAAGGAATAACAATATAAGAACCATCGAAGGTCATAGATCAAGCCATAAATCAAGGAAACAACTAGTCATCAAAGAGCTAGTCAAGACCATAGGTTTAGGAGAGAACTAGACATCAAGGATCTAGTCAATACCATAGATCAAGGAAAGAACTATACCTAACAACTAGATAATATCTCCTCATATCTAAATAAGATAAAAGAAATATCCACACACATAAGTGGATGTAAATACAATAAAGGTAAATAAAGTACCTAGGTGAACATGAGCTAAGGTAAATACCTACTCTAACGGAGGTCAAATGGCAGTTTTAGCCCATAAGAAGTGGTTCTCAATAGTTTTTTCCATGATTTATAGCTTGATCTACGACCTTGACTAGTTCTTAGATTGTTATTCCTTTCCTATTTAAGCAAGGCCCATTCTCAATGTATTGCATTGAGTTCCATAATAATACATGATATTGTTTTTCATTTGTTTGCAAAGGTTTTATGTAAAGTTATTTTGAATTTTAATTACTTTCATCTTATTGATCGTGGTGTTTGATTAGCATCTGTGTTCTTGGCTTGGTACGATCTGTTATCGCTCCTTTCAGAGACAAGAATGGTGAGAAGGGTGATGTGGGGATAAGTGACATGCGAGATAAAAGTGATGAGAGAGGATGAATGGATCGAGGACATGTTGACCATGGTGGGGGATGAGGAACTACAGGATAATGAACTCTCCTTGAGAGGGATCCTCAATTAGGATTTACAAACTAAAATGGAAATCAAGTAGAATTCCCAAACCAAAAAGTGTATTAGAGAGAGAATTCATAGACATTAACAAAATTCATGGAATTATGGATGATTGCAAGATATGTCAATCTTATAAGTAAACATATGGATATGGATTTTTATGGTTTGAAATTAGGTATGTAAGAATGTGACCTTAATAAAAAGGTGACCATAACGAGATAAACATCACATAATTGTAGGAAGGTGCATATGAGTAAATCATACTCCGAACCAGATTGGAGGTAAACAAGAAAGGGAACCACTCAAGGCATTACACTTGCACCCAATAGCAGGTGTTAACACATAACCAATGATAGTTAGTTATACAAAAATACCATGAGGGAAGTGTGGAGGAAATAAGCTCCCGAACCTAATGTCAACATGAAAATGGGTTTCAAACGTAACTTGTACAAAGGAGGAGGGTTCTCCATAGGTGGGTTTTCCTATAACTATGCCCCAACTCTAGGAAGGGGGAAGATGTAAACTGATCAATGTGGGAAGTATGAAATGTATATGAGAAATTTGATCGATGCGGGACGATTTATAAGGATGTTATATAGAAGGTTGATCAATTTGGGAAGCCTTTACTTCCATAATATAATAGAGTAGCCATCCTTCAAAGGTATGGTCTAATTTATTCTTTTGCTCTTGGATTTTTGACTTTTTCTTTTAGATGAAAAGATGCATGATAGTTGTCCTTTGAGGGATCAATCTATTTTTATTATTTACTTTTATGAACAATTGTCCTTCAAGGGATTGGTTTGTTTTTGGGTAAGATAGTATGAGATAGGAGCATCTATGATTTTGAATCTCTCTTTTTGGTTTTTTTCTTTTTATGGGGAAGACAGGGTATAGCTAGGTAGAACACTTAGGAGGGGACAATTATTATACAAGTGACACCCTTGGACCCTTAGCATGGTTTCAATAGGTAAATAAGAAGGTGATGGGTGTAATGACCACGAGTTCTCACCAAATAGGGAGAACCTATCCATAAAAAAAATGCTATGGACATAGTCGTGGTGCCCATATTTAAGGTCATGTCTAGGAAGTGATTGTACACCACATAGTTCCATATCATTACAATTATAGATAGAAGAGGATAATGATAGAGGAATGAGCTAAAGATATGACCATCTTCTGATTTTTAGATATGTTAACAATATAATGGTTATAAGTGTAATGTGTTAAAATGTTCTGTTTATGGTTTACCATTAAGGGAAGCCAAATGATAGGCCCCAGACCCATACTTATGCGTGATAATATAATGTCCAATCCAGGTTGGGAGAAATATTTCCATGTTGGCTCCTTTCTAGAGTAGTAACATTTTCTTTAAGGACAAGGTTGCCGACATTAAAGTTGCATTAGGATAGGATGATAACTTACAAAGATGGGATGAGATAGATGAGTGAAGATAAAAATTATGTGCTATCCTTGAGGAAGCGAAGAAAATTTTCTTCCCTAATGAGACAAATAGATGGCCACAAAGGTGGGCTTAGGATGAAAATAAATGGTCCCCCAAGAGGGGTACAAATGTGATCACAAAGGTGGGTCTTAGGATGAAGAGAAATGGTCCCCCAAGGGAGGGACAAAAATGGCCGCAAAGGTGGACTTTGGGATAAGAGTATGGCCACAAAGGTGGATTTTAGATGAAAAATATGGTGCCCTGAGAGAGACAAAAACATTTCCACAAAGGTGGACTTAGGACGAGAGGATAGATTGGATGAAATTAAATAAGGTAAAATATGCACAAGATCTCAAAAATGAGGAAGTGAGAAACATGCATATTAGAAGTCAAGAGAATGACCACAAAGTGGGCTTAGGATGAGAATAAATGGTCTCCCCAAGGAAGAGACAAGTATGGAAAAAATGGTGGACTTTGGATCAAAATAAATATTCCCCAAAGGAAGGGATGAGTAAGGCCACAATGGTGGAATTTTGATGAGACAATAATAATATTTGGACAAGATTATATTTCTTGGGATGAGTTGGATAAAGATCATAAAATATGCACAACACCTCGGAGATGAGGAAGCAAGAATAATGGCTACAAGAGCGTACTTAAGATGAGGATATGGTGCTCCTAAAAGAGACACAAATAAGGTGGTAGTTTAGATAAAGTCATTGCAAAGTCCCCCAAGGGGAGCACATATATGGCCACAATGATGGAATCGGGGTGAGTAGATGGTGGATACATAAAACTAGTTAGGATTAGATGAATTTTAAGTAAGATAAGACAAAACAATATCAAAGGAAGGAATCAATCTCTAAGTAAACCAATCCTAGATTGAAGTCCCCTATGCCAAGGGAGTCATTGTGATATGATGTGTGGATGAGGAAGAGGATGCAAGCGAGATAAATTACTATTGAAGGAAGCTCCCCGAGAGATGTTCATAAGCTAATGGATGTCAATGATAAATTTGAATTTAGATTGGGTAGATGATTGGGGATCATATGCAAACAATGTTGATGAATAAGGTAGGACCTTCTATGAGGAATGATATACGAAGGGGTGGATGAAGGAGGATTTTTAACAATTTTGATGTATGGGGATATAAGAATAGGAGTTTGATTGGTTTTGATGGATGGAGAAGGATGGATTTTCTGAATGAGGAAGTCATCTTTCTCAATAAGATCATGGATGATACTTGTAAAAGCCTTAAAATGCTCAATGTCATGACTTGGGGTATGATGATAAGAACAAATGCAATTGTGCTCTTATGGGAGGAAGTTTGATGGTAGATATTGGGATTAGGTCTGTGTCTTCATAAGACCTAATCAAAGTGTCAAAAGGAAGATAACTTGTGTGGGTTTTGATAAGATATTTTGGATTAGATTTATGGGAAAGAGTGGATGTAGATTGGATGAGTAGATTAGATGTATTAGAAGATGAATCAAATATGGGAGGAAGGTTGGTTTGGTTATATTTAGATTGACCATTACGAGAGGTTTTAGATGAAGGACCTAGCCTTAAAATGGGTGAGGGTGTTTCTAGGAGGGAATTTTGATGTTGGATCGCTGAGGGAGGTAAGATATAACTTCTTACGAGGATGTATAAGGGACTTAAGAGTCTTATGTTTTGATCAAGAAGGTTTTCCCTTGGTAGGATGATAATAATCTCAACCGTAGAATCTAAAGATTACGGTGTGAGGGGTGGATATTGATAGAGATAGAGGTGTTTATATGTTGTGGTCAATAAGGTCTATGTGAGATGTGGATCATGTAGGTTTTGGATTGGATAATGCCCGAAATAGCTAGTTGCGTATTGGAAGTAAGAAATCCTTTGTGTTTTTATTAGGTGGAGGTGCTTGTTCCATAAATGTTTCAAGGGTATCATTGATATATTTACAAATTGAGAGGATGTGGTCGAGTGTGCTAGGCATTGAAGGATCAAGTATATAATATTGGGATAAAATGGGTGATGTGTCCATGGGAAAGGATATAGGTATCGGTGAAGATTTCAATGTAGGGTTAAGTGGATTTGTTGACATGACATGATATAGGGTAGTAATTGGAATCGATAGGGAGGTGGGCATAATTGGGACATTTGGAGATGTAAGAGATGTATTGATAGGTATGTTTGATGTAGATGTGGTCACAATAGTTGATTTGGTGGGTACGGAAAAATTATGGAAGGAGGAACCAGGATTGACTCTAAGGATGGTATAATAGATAAAGGTGAAATGGATGTAGCTAAGGTAGTCAAATCCAATGAAGGGGATGTGGTAATAAATGGAGTAGAAATGATAGGTAATGAAGAAGATGTAAGATTAATATTGCATGTAGAAGTAGGTGGGAATGCTTGTTCCATAAGTGTCTCAAGGGGTAAGAATGATATGTTTGCAAATGGGGTTGATGTGGTAGGTGTGGATGTAGGAATAGGTTCCGAGATAGATGTAGGTATGATTGGTGTGGTTGTGGGTATAAGTGTTAATGGGTTTTTAGATTTAGGGGAAATGTCCAAGGAAGTGGATGTGATTGACGATGAAGGAGGGGAAGTTATGGATGGGATAGGATCTTGGTCCATGGTGTGAAGAGTCTTTATACTATGAGCATTAGGTACTTGGGTTATAGTAGTGGTGGTTTGAATTTTCAGTGTGTGGTTAGGGAATGGTTGTTTAAAGACATCTAGTGGTTGATTTGGAGGTGTTTTGGTGTTGTCTACTTAGAGGTCACCTTGATCAATGAGTCTTTGGACCAAATATTTAAAAGTTAGAGGTATTCGCAATAATGGTGTTCGCGATACCAAATAGGCTTGGTTTTGATTCATCCAGGGTTGTATGGGAGGAAGATGGATGGAGTGTATTTCTATCAACTTATCAAATACAACTATAGGATTCCCAAGGGGGTATAGTTAGGCATTGGTCGAGAGGCTCATTATTGAGGCCATGTGCTAGATGTAGGTGCGGATGAGAACTTAACAACCATGGCATTGGCTGCACCCTTAAATTTGTCATTATGTGTAGATGGTTTAGTAAATTCAATTCTAGGTTTGTTCAATATGAGTTTAAGATGACCTTGCTCAATGGCACAGGTTTCAAGTTTATGAGGCATGGTGAAGGCTTTCGCCAAAGGTTTAGAAAGCCCTGATTGGATTTTCAAGGTAGATGATATATACTTCACACAGAATGTGAGAGGAGATCGATGAGTTTGGTTTGTGGAAGAGTCAATAATCGTTGGTTTATAATTCCATGACATCGTGCAAAAATTCCACGATGGAATCATCTTCAAACTATTAGATGGTGTATAGGTCGCTATGATAGTGATTTTACGTGTAATGTTGATCGAAAAGTGTTATAAGAATAGTGTGCAAGTTAGGTGAAGGAAAGTATTGAATATTTAGGGATACTATTGTAATAGTCTAACGTGGGACCGGACAAGGACATGGGGAAAGCTGCTAAGCATTATGTCCCGATCATGTGTAGTAAGGTAACATGCATATTTAAATGCACGAAGACAACTGCTAGGGATATTCCTTTTTTTTGAACTTAATGAACTTGGGAAGATCCCAATGAGGAGGGTAAGGTTTGATAGGAACTAATGGATGAATCAGTTCATTACAAATTTATTCGTAGGATAAAGTAACCTTCGGTGCCAAGGTAGCGGATTCTAGACTAGTGGATGTGTGGTGGTTTGAGGAACCATTTGATAAGAAAATTGATTAATTTTTGGATGTGTGGGTGTTTAGGGAATCACTTGACAAGGAATAATATATGTCATGGGTTGAGATTGGAAAAATTTCTGCAATGATTGATGTTGAGAAATATGGACATGATGTGATTGTTGAGATTGAGCAAGTTTTGTGGAAAATGATGAGTTAGGATATGAGTGTTAAGAGGTTGACATGATAGGAGCATACAATGGGTAGGAATGTAAGTGTTAAGAGGTTGAGATGATTGGATAAACATACTTAGTAGCGGATGGAATAGAGTTGACATAAAATGACATGGGTGGAATAGGATTTACCAATTCGAGAGATTGATAGGATTGAGAGATTGTGGAAGATTTACGAAGTAAGATTGTGGGAGAAAATAGGGGGAAATGAGGAATACATGGATAGCGCTTTTCCTTTTATCCTGACCGTAGGTTGATGTAAGTGAAGAGTAGCCTCCAAGTAATCACAACACAATAAAGCAAGCGATGTAGACTATTTGCAAAGTTAGGACAATAGAAATATAGAAGAAACTATGGAGTTATCGATGTGCGTATGTTGACTAAAATTGGAAAACTACTATGCGATCAATGATCCTCACGGTTAGTAGTATTTTTTAGGATAACAAAAAGAAAATGATGAATAATACCACATTCACATTTCTGATTCTTAGGATCTCTTGTGATAAGCACAAGAGAAGAGCATACATGCGACGGGTTGTGATTAGCTTCTAAAAAAAAAAGAAAATGACAAATAGGTGTGGATGAAAATAACCAAAAAGAGGGCTAGATGAAAACGTAAAAGGTTTAATGTTTTTTTGTGAAAGAAGGTCCTATGTATGGAAATAAAATTCAATTGGGCAAATGAATTAATAAAAATTGTAGTCTAACAATTATTATGCAAGTAGAGGAACTAAGATATAAAAACTAAGTGATAGAAGAGAAACAAAGAAACAAACTATGAAACAATAAACTACAAAATAAATGATAAAATAAATTATGAAATGTTGGAATTGATACGATGTAAGAAAATCTACACAAAACTATAGAATGATAAAGAAGATAAATGTGGAATTATAAATAAGTGAAAAAATAAACTTGTTTGTTTAGTTTATATTTTCTTAAACTAAAAAGAAGACAAACTATAAATATGATAAACTAGAAAATATGTAAGAAACCACGTATTAGTTTGGCGTGAAATTATAAATGTGTTCATGATGGGTGTAGTGGTATGTTAAAATCCATGAGGGAAATTTCGAGGGAGGGTCATGTGGGAAACTATTATGTAGAGGGGATGTTTCGAGGATGAGAGGCCGAGTAAGGAGGAATAAAGCTACCGTATGGTCCGGTTAAAAAGGTATATGGGAGCCTTGGACACATGAGGAGGTGAGTTAAGTGAGGGAGCTTAGGGCTTGGGGATAGTGTGTCTTAGGAAAGCCAAGGGCTCGGGGTGGGTCGGGTCATTGTGGGGTAAGATGTGGGAGATCCAAGATGAGTGCATAAGGGGTTTATTTGCAAACAAGTTTCTGCGGAATAGGTGAGTTGTGTGTGAGGACGAGTGGCCGTGGGACGTGGGAAGTGAGGTGAAGCGAGGGTTAAGAGTTGAGTGGTGATTAGGGAGTGGTAAATGGAGGGGAGGGAAGTCACAAGAGTGGGGGAAATATATAGAGGGTGAGGGTCCGTGGAATGTGGGATTAGGGATGGGGAGAGGTAGAGTTGGGGGAATTGGGAATGGAGAGGGGGATGGGGGTGGCTGAGTGGCTAGGGGAGTTAGGGTAGGAAAGTGGTCAGTGAGGTTAGAGGGAAGGGATATGGGGTGGTCGAGTGACTAGGTTGGGAGATGGGTGTAGGGTGTTGAGTGGGTGTGGAGGGAGCATCTCGGATGAGCTAGCCATCTTTGGGAGGGAGGAGATTAGGGTGGAAGGTATTTTAGAGGGTAGTTTAGGATTAAAGTTTTGTTTTGTTTTTTTATTTGATTTGATTTTTATTAATTATATATATATAAACAATTTTTTTAAAAAAATAGATCTTTATACTAACTATGAATCACAAAATGACAATATTTTGAAAATAAAAAATCCAAGTTACTATAAACCACAAAATGCAAAACAAAAACTAAATTACTAAAAATCACAAAAGGATAAAGAACAACTCCACCTCTAGATGACACCAAAACCCTACAAATAAGTATTAATACAATGATACGAGCGGGTAATTAACATGAAACACCAGAGTCCATGATGAAAAAAATAATGTATCTACCACTACCGGAACCTTCACATGCATACTAAGATATCATAGAGCAACAAAAAATTTCCCACAATGTAAGGGTTAACTAAAGCAATCCATATGGTATAGAAAATGAAATTACAAAAGTAAACACGAGCAGGAAACTAGCCGATAAGATAACGAGTTATGAAACCTAAAAAAAAATCATGGGAAGGTCCCATCGGGCGTGTTAGAATGTTTAATGAGAATTCCTGCTACTGTCTAGATTAGTGAAAGATAAATGAGAAATCAAAAACCTCAAATATGGGAGGGTTTAGGGACCTCCTGATGTGGATATGGATGATGTGGTATGGGCGCAAAAAGGGATGATTTTCCTAACGATAAATCTTCAACTTGCACAACAAAGAAAACTAAAACATGAAGAGGATTAGAAAGATATATAGTGGGATGCTCGAAAAAGTCAGTTCTAAGAATCGAAAGATTCCTAGGAAGGATGTAAATGTGCGTATTAATAAAAAGAGTGTGATCAATGCTGGATACTGATACACTGATAATAAAAATTCAAAGTAGTGATATGATAAATGGAATTACTAACGATACAATAATCGAGATGGTAATCAAAATGATAATTAATAATAGGAATACACAAAAAACCCATGTGGTTTCGAAGTGATCTAAGAGAAGACCATATGGTTGATAGTGACTTGAGAAACCAATCCAAGGAATAAAAATGCCAAGAGCTCTACAAAATATTGTCAATATGGCGGGATGGAGAGAATGTAAGAGAATTCAATAGCTAGGGAGGTCACGAAGATATTGGGATGATATGGGGGAAGTAAGAATGCCAAAGTTTTGATGAAATTTCTAACTTGTCTGAAAGAGGGGGAAGGATCTTATTTATAGCCTAAAGATGGGGTTAATTTAGGGGTTATCAGGTAATCTTGATTTGAAAAAGTAACCCTGATTAGGTGAGTGGGGGACATGATTTGAATGATTTTGGAATATTAAATTCAATAGTGGATTTCATATGGATTATTTTGTAATGTTTAATTCATTAATAGATTTTATGTGGATTATCTTGGAATATTTAATTCATGAGTGGGTGACATGGATTATCTTGAAATGATTTAATTATCTTGAAATATTTAATTATCAAGTGGGGTGATATGGATTATTTTGGAATATTTAATAATCAAGTGGGGTGATATGATTTATTTTAGAATATTTAATTATCAAGTGGATTTATATGGAGCATATTAGCATATAATGAGGATTAGGGATTTAAAGGGGATTAATTAACCAATTAACATTTATTAATTGAATATGTCTTTTTGGTGGGAAATGGAATTCAAATGAAATTAGGAGGGAAGAGGAATTATAATGGGAAGCCTAATGAAGGAGAGTAGACATGGGGTAAAGTGGAGGAATGACACCAAAAATTGGTGTCTATAACTACCTCATCCACACTTTGATTTCTTATGAGCTTAACTACCCACAAATTGAGAAATCTTACTTGGCCATTGTTTTGCATTTCAGAAACTCCACCATTATCTATTGAACAACAAGACCAAGCTTATATCTAGATTTGACCCACTAAAGTACCTATTATCTAAACCTACACTTATTGGGTGGATGGCTAATTGGATCATCCTACTTAGTGAGTTTGATATTGAGTATGTCAACCAAAAATTAGTCAAAGGGAAAGTGCTTGTGGATCAACTAGCCAAAGCCCCTTTTACAGTGATCCGAACCATTAAGTCTCGGAACTTCCAGATGTATCTATGATGTATATTGAATAATCCATCACATGGAAAATGTATTTTGATGGATCATTCAATTTTCATGGTTCAGGAGTGGGAGTTGTGCTTATCACTCCTACAAGATATTTGATCCCTCAAGCATTCGATACTTATTTTCCCATGCACAAATAATATAGTAGAATATGAGGCCCTCATTGGACTAGAAATTGCTATCAGATGGGATATCATATAGGTTAATGATATAGGTGATTCTCAGTTTATCATCAAGCAAGAAAATGATGAATACAAGGTTAAGGATGAGAATCTCATTCCTTACAAGAAGTTGGTTGATACTATGAAATAATTATTTGTACAAATCTCATTTGAAAAATACCTAGAGAACATAATCACTTAAAATATTCCATGGCTACCATTGGGTCTATGCAACATATCCTACCTAGAAACAATGACATGCCTTTCTTCGTGGAACATTTGAGGATACATATATGTGACATGTCAGAATCATTCTTGGTATGTGATTTTTAGGTCCCCTATATCCCCCAGTGTATTGACATATATAAATTCCTCCATGATGGAACCTTTCCTCTCGACATTACCCATGCTGAAAAATGTAACCTTATCTAGTGTATAGCCAGATATACCTTGCTTGGGGGCATTACCTTTCATAGAGGATATGACGTCAATACATTGCGTTACCTTAATTTGGAAGAGTACATCTTAGTGGTCAAAGAGGTGCATGAAGGCATCTGCATGGGGCCCATACAAGTGGAATGGTTTTGGATAAAAATTATTAATAGTAGGCTATTATTGTCCTACCATGGAAATTGATTGTTGTTAGTATGTTAAGAAATGCTTGTTGTGTTAAAAATATGGAAATTTAATACAATATCTATGCAATCTATACAACCCATCAAAACACCATGGCATTTCTAAAAGTGGGGACTCAATCTCATTGAAAAACTTACCCCCACTTCTTTTTATGGCCACACTCACATCATAACTACCAAAGTGAATATTTCACAAAATGGGTAGAAGGCTATTCCTCTTACCTATGTCACTAGTGTGCGTAGATTTCAAAATTTATTATGAACCACATCTTTTATGGTTATGAAATTCCCACTGTCATTGTATCTGATAATGGAAATTCCTTTAAGAATAAGAAAGTGAAGGCACTATGCTAACCGTTTCAAATAAAACTTAAGTGGTCAACTCCTATTAACCTCAAGGTAATGGACAGGCTGAAGCCTCGAACAAGACTCTTGTTTTTATAATGGAGAAGATGGTTAACAAAACTAGCCATAATTGACACCTAAAAAATCATCATGCCCTCTAAGCTTATCAAACATCCATCTGCACCCCTACTTGGTTCTACTCCATATTCCTTGGTTTTTGGCATAGAGGCCATCTTGCCTCTTGAGATCGAGCTCCCTTCTTTGCATACCTTTGAAAGAATACTTGGAAAAAGAAGAGGATTACAAAGTGTCTAAGCTAGAAGAACTAGAGATACTAGATGAAATATTCCTTCACACACTTTCACCTTAAAGTGTATCATAATATATTACACCAAAGCTACAACAAACGAATCATACCTCACCGAGTTTGAGGTAGGAGATCTTGAATTAAAATAGAATTAGTTCAACACCACGAAAGATCATGAGAAGAAGGGTAATTTTGAACGTAATTAGTTAGGACCATATGTTGTGGTTGCTAAGTTAGGTTCAGTGCATATAAATTTTTTGATTATGATGGTGATGAGATTTGGGAACCTATGAATGCCATGCATCTCAAACATTTATATGCCTAGGCATGGGGTCCTCAAAAAAAAAAATCAAAAAAGTATAAAAATCAGGAAAATAAACAAAAAATTAAAGAGAAATAAATCTGTCCAAGTGTGAAAACCACGAAATTGTTTCACCATGGACAAGTCTTTATGTGAAAACCAATTTTCAACGTCATCGAAGGGTCCGTTGTTCACAAACATCTCACACTGAGGGTATATTGGATATGTTCTAAGCTAGTTTTTTTTTTCTATGTCTGAGATCCTTTTGAGCCTATCCTTTGTGGCCTTGATCCGGCTGATCCTACTCATGTAATGTGAAGATTTTACCTTTTTACATTCCCATCTAACGCTAGGGGCATCTTCACATCTTCACCATACGTGTGGTGTTTGCTCTTGTACATTCCGATCTATTGCTAGACTATCCACGTTTCTTCATTTTCTTGCACATAGCTTTGGAAAACTTATAGAAAATCCCCAAAAAATCATATACATTTTTAGAAAATGTTTCAAAACATTTGAAATAGGTGTTCTCAAAATCAACTCAAAAACAATATAACATTATCTCATGAAACAATAAAAAATAACGCAAAATATTTCAAAGTTATCCACAAAAACAAAGCAATGTTTGCTTACTTAGTTGTTTGTTTGTACATAGTTTTGTTGGATTATTTGTACATGTTATGTGTTATATTACATGCTTTTTTATATTAATTTGTTCCTTGATTGATTAGATTAAATATTTCTTTAATATATTGTGGGGTTCATTAGATTAATTCTATTTACATGCTTGTTCATTTTTGTACATAGTTGTGTTGTTATGTTCCTTAAAATGTGTATATAGTAGATTTGATTGAGTGTTCTTTGTGCTTAGATGCATTTCTTGTAAATTTTTTATCATTTCATCTATCATCACATCTACCATCACATATAACATCTAAATATTATCATATATCAATAAAATGCTAAGCTACATCATCATGAAACTAAAATCAAACATGTATGCTAAGCTAACATCATATAATATCATCAGTGGGACAACATGGATTATTTTTATCCCCCTCATCATAGACCATAATAAAAACATGGGCTAAACATCATATCTCATAAAAAAAAATGTGATAATATTAAAGTCCATCATCATCATATTTCCACGTAAAATTTCAATGTCCATATACAAAAAGTGCCTCGATATAAATCAGATAAAAACTACACCATCATGGGAATCATTGATAAATAAAAATGTTCCTTCATCTTGAGGCATGATAAAAAGTAATACATATACATCACATCAAAAATGTGCATTTATCATGAGTCATATACCAAAAATACAAAGTATAATAAGAGAGTCAACCTTGACTCTTGCCAACACTAGGACTACTTGATGCATCTACTACGGTGGAGGCATCCGATGTGGTGGAGGCATCTCTGTACAAATATGGTAGACCTAGATGGTATATGATCTTGGGATATGGTGCGATTTCCTACAATATGATTGTATGGGATGGCCCTTTGTCCCTCTGGCATGACCAAATGATAAAGATCCTGTAATACTCGGCCTCCCCGTTTGGCCGACATAAAAATCATATACCAAGTATGAAGCTCCCCCTACTAAGGCTACATGATGTAGAGCATCATTGTGCTCTGATGCTATAATGATGTCATCCTATAAATGAGTCCTCTTAGCTCCCCAATGTGCTCTCTCATCCGCGAGTTGATCTCATGCAATGGTAGTTTGATCCCTCTCATATATAGGTTGTTGTAACTTCTTCCTCAATACAACTTGATCTACCTCACCATACTCTAACTATCTATGGTCTATACTGTAATAAATTCTATATCACCCACCTCAGCCTAGGAGGCCCTATGCACTTGTAAAGTGCTCACCGATGGCCCACCTTCTCTTAGAATAAGTCTAAATCTAGGAACCTATATATCATGCTGTGGTGGCCCTTGAGCAGCCACCAAACCATCCCTATCTTCGTCATCCCACCCATTGTAATGTGTGGACTCACTACTTGTGGGGGTTAGTGTGGATTTGTTATAATATGAATCATAAGTACCTACTATACCTATGCTTGTGGACCCTATACTAGGATCTACTGTATCATTAGAGGCTACTATAGGGGTGGACCTTGTGGCTATACCTATACCTATTTTAGTCCATGTCCTATCCTGTGCTTATAACTATGCCTCAGCCTCATGATTCCCTAATGGGGCATTGTCTCTAAGTTCCTAGCCCTTTAAACCTATTTTGCTACTATACCAACATTTATGGAGACATGTGGGATGGCGATTCATCTAGGTACTACTATGACATCCAGGAACCATAATCTACCATGGTCCCTGATCAATGATTTGTGCTTTCTTTTCCCATAAATATAGGATAAAATCTCAAGAAGAGTCTTATACCCTCCACTTTGTCAATTTGGGGCCCAAAATAAAATTCTCATGTGCCCTACGCACATACCACATCTCATCTCTAGGAATGCCTTGGGTGAGGCCCAACCGCCACTAACCCTATCCACATGGTACTACTCCACAATATGTCTACGGATACCAATTTAGAAGTACTCTAACTCTATAAGGATCATATCAACTATGTCATCACACCACTAGTATAGACGGTATGGTCTTGGGTGACCATCCGCAACTATAAATCATTAAATGTACATTTGTAGTATGTAGTGTTACCCATATGAGATCTCGACGTCCTCACCAACTGACTCCCATCCCATGCATGATGGATCATCCAAGGGGCTCTAACACGTATAGTAGTAATCCAAGTGGGAGACTAATACCAATATGGTCCCATGCCCAAATATGTAGGAGCACCGTAGTGGCCTAAGCTCCTCATACCTATGTATGTGATCAAATGTAAATCCTAGTATAAGTTGGCGGTATGCACTTGACACAAGAAAAATAGTTCTCCATTTATGATTTTGTGAACCACTCCTATCAAGCTGAGTGGAAAGTGAATACCTATCTTTTCAGGTAGCAAGTAACCACTAACAAGAGCCATTAGATACACTAGTATGCGTGTAATCCTCCGATCATCAAAACAACTATAAAATGCACGGACCATACCCCACGCGGGTATGTCCTCAGTAACTAAAACATATCCCAAATGTTCCCTAAAATCCACTCATGATGACCATCATATGTCACTAAGATAGGATGAATAGGAACTATAAGGATATGGTATACATCCTATAGGGTCATGGACATCTCGCTAGTAGGAAGTTTGGATGTCTGGCTCTTACTATGCCACCTCTCTCTACTAGGAAGTTAGGAGGCTATGATCCAACATGATATGCAGAACTATGTAATGTATGATAAACCAGTATCTATCAGAAAACAATCAATCCTCGCTACTCTTGTCGAGTTAAAGTCTTCTCATATAGGCATCCATGACACTTGCACACATCCAAAGTGAGTAATTTCACCTACTAGATTACCCAAAGCACACAATTAACATCATTTCTTCTCAAAACATCTTCCTAAGGTATTCTAATTACTTCTACTTTCTTTTAGTCATTCCTAAGTTCTTCTAAACATCTTGGAAATTTCTACAACTAGCTTATACAAGCCAGGTTTTGTGCTAGCACACCCCTTTTTGCATCTGCATAAGCCCATGTTAGCGCATTTATTTTGATGCCAACTCAATCATTTTGACACCAGCGCAAGCCTACGCCAAAGACACGTATTTTCATGCTAACATGTGCTTAACCTAACCTAAATCTAATGTAACACTTGCACATGCATTTTGATGCTAGCGCAAGCCCTTCATACTAGTGCATCCTCAGACATGCTAGAATGTCCAAAGGCTGCACTAACATTAACCCACCAATTTCCCTAAGCTAAAAAAACATTAAATGCACTAAAAATTTAAATTTTTTTGTTACTTACTAGTGGACCATCTGGAGGCCTCCCAAACTCTCAAAATCGATCAACGCGTAGTGTCTACAATTCAAAATTTGCACCATCTCTCTCAAAGGTCAGAGAAAAAATATCACAAAGCTCAATATAGTATAATATCTCAAAATGGGTTGCGATGGATTTTACCCCTCCCACCTTGCTATTTATACCCTCCAAGCCCTAATTCTTCATTTTCTCACCTCCCAGGAGCCGGATAACTAATTTATTCTTATATATTCTTCCCGCCACGTGTTGGCATTCCGTCACGATGATTATTTTTATTAAATGGTCATTTTTCTACCATTTTCGCTACACTCGGGCATATTTTTACTTCTCGGCAACCTTTTCTTCTACTTAGGGCATATTTTTGCTTCCCGATAATTTTTTGCCATATACCACAACATCATCATTCTTCTACATTCTATTCTTCCTAAAATTTCAAAAAAATAAAAAAATAGTCAAAAATCCAAAAAATTGGTAATATTCAAAAAATCCAAAAATTAATAATATTCAAAAATCCTAAAAATTGGTACAATATAAAAAAATCCCATCAAAAATTGGTAAAAATGTATTCACACATTCAAATCATTTAGTGGACACAATGTCCTCAAACATTGAAATTTGTCCTACAAAACATATTTCTTTGATCCTCGCTTGTTCTCATGCATGACTTGTGGACCAAATTCAATTTTGATCTACCTTCATTAACAAAATTTGGTTTGCTTCCTATGTTTGTATTCCCTTACACAAGTATTTGCTTGGGATAGATTCATAGTGCATGGTTTTTTCATAGGACTTCTAAGTCTTGCATTAGATAACATGTGGGAACTATAGTAAGATAATAAATAAATATTGGTGTAACTATCTTGAATGTTGTTTGTTTGAGTATGTTTTTTGTGTTTGTTTCCTTTTTGGTCTTCTTGTTTACTTTCTCATACTACATTAATTTATGTATGTTGCTTTGAGTTAGTGTTTTAACAATGAACAAATATTAGTATTATGGATTTTCATGTTATTTTACACTTTTGTTGTATGATTATATTACAATAAATAACAATGATATAGATCATAAAGAAAAATGATGAGAAAAGCTTGTTCTTCCTATTCCAAATGATATGCATGTTATCTCCATATGTGATTTTTCTTCATCTCTAGTTTTCTTGATCACCATTTCCTTTTATCAAAAATTTTTCTTCTAACACACTGGGAAATAGGGATTATATTTATCCCCCTCACCCTCCTTGTTTCTTCCATCCATTGAAACATAAGTTTCTTTTCCCAATCACTCCCATTGCACACTCACCTATTAGGCTTGTGTTGAATCTTCTTTTTCCTTTTTATTTTCAATTTTCGATAGACCTCTTCCATCACCCCATCGACACTCAAGGGCATCCTTCATTCTTATAATTTTTCTTCCATTCCTTAAAATTTACTTGTCTATAATTATCTACTATCTTTCAAGTGGTGTCGCTTATGCCACCCCAAAGAGGGGTAAATGTAGACACCTAAAATCTTCTTACATAATTTTAATACTAAAATTGTACTAATTACCCTCTTTCCCATCATTTACATTATAATTAGTGATTTCCGATAATTAACTAATGTTTCCCTCCATTTTGATTAAGTATTTACCTTAGCTCATGTTCACCTAGGTACATTATTTACCTTTATTATTTTATAATCACCCACTTATGTGTGTCGGATATTTCTTTTATTTATTTATATATTAGGAGATATTATCTAAATCACCTCCAAATATAGTTCTTTCCTTGATCTATGGTATTGACTAGTTATTTCCTAGATCTATGGTATTGACTAGATCCTTGATGTCTAGTTCTCTCATAAATCTATGGACTTGACTAGTTCTTTGATGACTAGTTATTTCCATGATTTATGGCTTCTCCCAAACCTTGAAAATCTATTCTTAGATCTTATTCTTTCACTTGCCTATATAACTTTTTCACATTCTCATTGTATTTCATTGAGTTCCATAATAATATAATATTTTCATCTTTTCATCATTTTCTTATAGTTGCAAAGTTTATGTAAAGTTATTATCCAAATTACTTTCATCTTATTGATTGTGAGATTCTTTGATTAGCAACACATAAATCTTGGTTTAGTACGATATGGTTATCGTTCCTTTTGAATCCCTCCATTTTGGTCAATTAACGACACTTTGTTAATTAACTTAGCCTCCCGATTCATGTTGATGCTAATTAATGACACTTAGTTAGTTATAATCCTCTTATAATAAACTAATTAACTATTATTAGTTGATTAAGATGATTTTTTCGGAATCTTCTATTTAATCGATAAACCCTTTATTGGATAGATTTCCCTTTAAATCACCTCCAAATAGCTTTATAAGCTTATCCTAGCCTATTAATTAATCTTAGTTGATTAATTAAATCATCTCTAACTCCCATGAGTTGTTAATCACTTGTTAATTCCTCTAATCAAGCTTATCCTTTCTAATTCTCCTTTATCCTTTATCCCACATGCACTAGTTTGCAAGCTTCTCCCAAATTGGAAAGCTATATAAAGGACCCTCCTACCTTCTTTCACACCTACACCACACTTTTGCTAGTGATTACTATAGGCATATGATAAAGGCATTCTCCATTATTGGATGCTTTTCATATTTGTTGCATCCATTATTTCATAGTTGAGTAGTAAGGGAAGATCCAAGCATGACCATTAAGCCATTTTGGTGAGACCCTCTTTCCACATGTCAACAACTTGGTTGATAACACATAAATTGATTTATTATGATATAAATAGATTCATAATTGAATAAAATCATACATTACAAGAGTAGGAATGGATTAACATTAGATGTTTTATTCATGTTTATGCATTAGAGTAGCTATTTCCTTTAATATTTTATCATGATGTTCTTATTAGATTAGCTTTATTAGTGAGACTACTTGGTGTTAGTTTATTTCAATTAACTTAACTAGTTTAGTACACTTACAAAGAGGGAGGCTCAACAACAATCCCTCCTTGTAGATAAGGTCTTGAATGATATTGTTGAGTTGGAGACATGAGTTAGCTAAGTGACCATCAATACAATGATAGGAACATGTGTCATAGGAGGCACACCACAATGGAGGGGGTAGTTTTGGGGCAAAGTGATGATATTTGCATCAAGAAAATTGTGGAGAATAGAAAAAGTGGCTTAGTCAATGGAGTGAGTTTGCGAGGGGATTGGATGAAGATAAAATCCCTAAGAGAACATAGTGAATAAAAATATGTGGGTGTAGAAGGTGATGAGGTGTGAGGAGGATCCGATTAGAAGACATTGTGAATATGGGAGTGTGAAGGTGCAACAAGTGGAGGAGAAACCAAAATGTGCAGTAAGGAAGGACGGTGACCAAGATGAACATCCTCGAGGCACCATAAAATTTAAATGGACTCATAAAATGTGCAAAATGGATAAATGTGTAAGTAGTGTGAGATGTGAGGACTCAACTTTTGGAAAAGAGGTCCATGAGCTCGGATTGTGAGAGTGGAAATAAGAGGTGGTAAACAAGTACATGCTAACACATGAAAAGGTCGAGTAATGCACTCATTATTTGGGATTTTCAAAGCATGTGAAGGTCAATGAGTGTGGTTTTGGGTGAAATATGGATGAAGAAGTGAGATAAAAAGGTATCCACAAGTTGTGTGAAAGAGTAAATACTATGTTGTGGGAGGTGATAATACCAATCAAGTGTGAGGCCAACGAGTGAAAGTGGGAAAGTGCATAGAAGGAAAGCATCATCATGTTCAATAAAGTGACATGCATAGTGGAAGAGATGTAAGTGGTGTTGGGGATCCTTGGTGTTATCAAATTTGTCAAAAATGGGAAATTTGAAATGTGGTGGATAAGGAAGAGGTGGTACCATGGGATGGATAATATCATTGCAAATGGAGTGATAAGTTGGTTTGGGTGCAAGTCCCCCAAATGTTAGGATTAAAGTTTAATAATACATTCAATAAGGTGTTGATACAACATATTAGGATGAGAATGAACATGGAGATGAATAACATCCATGCGAAATAACAATGTATTGGAATTTTTTTTTAATTTAATTTGAATTAAATCTAAATATTGTAGAGTCACTAATGAAAAAAATAATTTATAAAAATGCTAGAATACATGAATGAAATAAGTAAACTAAGATGTAAAATATGAAACCCTAAGAAAGAGATGAGAAAGGATGACTTAGCTAATATTTGTGCAATATGGAGCTGATCTGAGATGGGAGAAGTGATGAAAAGGATCCAAGTAACATCGTTATTAACCTCTATAAATTATGGAGTTCACGAACAAGGTTGGACAAGGGCGCCTGTGAGAACATGGATTCCTTGGTGCTGATGACTGGATGTGGGTGCTCAGGACTGTGAAAAATCTCTGGATCTCCTTTTTATTGTGTATTTAGAGTGTCATAATTATTCTTTGTTGATATCTTGTTGTTCACACTATAATCGCCAAAGGTACATGTAACCTGTAAAAGAGATGTTCACCTACACAAGTCCACAAACTGCATAAAACCTAAAAGGGAAAATGTCGGATGGGGAGTCAGATTGACCTCGTCGGTCATCGAGAGTGAACTTACGACTGAATGCTACACTATATCTCAGACTACATGAATTCTTGTGTGTGTGTGTAGAAATTTTTCCCTACGATGACCTTATGCAAGTTGCACTTGATAGTGGGGTGTAGCTAGAATGTAACAATGTAATAGAATGTGTGGATATAATAGAATGAACTTCCCCTTCTTATGTAGTGTATGCAAAGTTGATGTAGCCTTTGACCTTGAATGGATTCTAGATGGATGCTTTAGAGTTCTTTAGGTGCCTTTTGGATGTAAGCTTAGGTGATGATAGTAATGCTTAGTGCTTGGTACTTTATTTTGAACACATAACTATGTATTTATATGATTCCCTTGTTTAAATTTCATAATTGAAAATTGAAGGATGACCCATAAGTAAAAAAGATTCCTAAAAGATAAAAGAGATCCAAAAGGAGTGAGTAAGATGAAAAAGGGTTAGGGGCACCCAAAGGGACAGGGACTGCCTAAGTGCTGCTTTCTATCTACACATGTGTCATGGTATCAATGAAAGATAAATAAGTAAAGTTATGAATGGGCTATAGGGTGTGTAAGACCAAAGAGAAAATAAGAAACAAAGAAAAGAGGCCAAAGATAATTATCAATATAGTTTTATTGCTTATGAATCATGTAAATGCTAGTATGCTTTTAGGACCTAAAAATATACCCAAGTGTGTGATTTGGTGTCTACATTTCCCCCAATTTATGTTGTTGAGTGAATAATCAATAACATAAAGTAGATAAGAGATGCGTACCTTTTGATCTTGTAGAGCATGTGGAAAAATGCATGTCAAGTGGACAAGTGAAGCGTTGAATGATGCAAAGTGAAGCATGAGGACTAATAAAGGAAAGTGACCCTAGGGGTGAAGTATATGCGTTGTGTTGTACCTATGTTGTGTGTTTGTACTTTCTATTTTAGAATACTTCTTATCGCACATATAAAGGATGAACCTACAAAAGAAGAGTGAAAGAGTAGTCAAAGTCTTATATATGAAAAATATGAGAAAAGTATGTAAAAGTATGTAAAAGTGTGTAAAGTAGTAGTAAAGGAAAGTGTGCACTGGTGTAAAAGAGTGTAAAGGATAGAAAAGTGTCTTGAAATGCTATGAAGAGCAAGTTTTTTGGGAAACCTCATGCCAATAGTGAGTTTTTGGGTGATCTCACACAAAGAGCAAGTGTTGGGGAGAGAGGTCTTTAGTGTTACTTTCCATCCATGACTCTTCTCGATAAACACCACTACATAGATTGTATGTCCCTAATTTTTTCATGTTGTCTTGATCTAGTTATGATTGTTAGTTTGATTAAAACAAATTATAGGAAATTACATGCATGTTGTAACTGAAGAATTGTTCCTGTAACTCGTGAAAATGCTCTGAAGACTTATGTGAATTATATATGCCCCCAGGACATTAGTGCCTAGGGGAGGACAAAGGCACCCAAGAAATATTGTCTGATGTTGGGCACTAGTGTCTATGCTATTTTGAGGACCCAAGTTAGATTATGAGCCATTCTATGGTTTTGTTCCTATGATTTTTCTATACTTTGTAGATTCTGAACTGTAGCTATGATCTATTGTAGGGGTGATTTTTTCACCCAATGTATGCTCTCCTTGTTTGGGGTGCATGTGACAATTGTAGGAGTGTGAAGCCCAAATGAGAGGACCTAATGATCTGTTGTATTGTATGCTTACAGGAGGGAGGGGATGTGGATGGTAGGAACCAAGGCACATGCAAACAAAGTGGCTAGTAACATGTGTTCGTAGAAAAAGTAACAAGTGTGTAATAGAAGATAATACAAAAACAAGTGTGCAAAACAAAGTGGGTTATGAAAAGTGGGTTTCAAACATGGGACATTACTCAAATAATCACAAGCCAATTAGGGCCGAAGTAGAAAAAAATAAATGATTATACAAGACATAGGGAAAAGCCCGAAAAAAATAATATATAATGAAAAACAAGATCAATAAAATGTGTCGATTAACCATGGTGGCATATAGTCTTGAAAAGAAAATGCTACACATGAATCACCCATTAACATGTTAGAAAGAGAGTATATCAAGGCATGTATGTATTAATGGAAATTAATGTACTAGAAAGTAGAAGTAGTAAATGATGAAACAATAACACTGTAATGTGAGAGTAGGAGATGTAGATTCCCTATGATCCTTGGTAGGAATGGAAAAGGATACGATGAAGAGAATCATTACGGTGTGTGAAAATATGAAGATATCTACATTCACTCCAAAATACCAAGTGAACACACATATGTGTATATAGAAAACTAATGACATACTAGTATCTAACTAGCATAGTAAGAAAATTGCATCATTTAAGTAGTATAAGCAAAGCAAGGGTAAGTGTAACAAGATATGAAATTAAATTTATGAATGTGATGAAATGGTATGTAATGATTGAATGTGATAGGATCAATGTGCCCCCTAGTGAATGTGTATGAGATGAGGTTCATTTATAAAATACCCCTCAACAATTGAGAATGAACCATATAATAAGAGTGCATCATCAAGAAATGATTTGAGAATGTGTGCTAGAAAGATATATCATAAAGCATAGAGTGTGAAAAGTGAATGTGGTGAAGTTTATTTCATATTTATACCTCATAAGTCAGTATGAACTGGAACTAGAGTGAATCATAGGTAATGAAAATAAAGGTGTGTATCAAAGGGTGAGAGTGCTTAGAAATATTAGAAATGAAATGTGGAGCATGAAGTATGATAGTAGGTGCTAAAGAAAATTCTAGTGATATATGGGGGGTAAGTAAGATCCCCCAAGTGTATGTGTGATGGAGATCTATGTGGTGATGTGAGAAGGACCATGCCATGGTGGTGGAGTTTGAAATGTGTCCCAACCATCAATGTAAGGATTAACTTGTTTGAAAAAAATAATTGGATGTTGAAGTGGAGTAGGGTGGAGGGACCTTGAATGGTTATAGATTACTTCTAATTAATAACGTTATATAAGAATTGAGAGGAGGAGGATGAACTGATTTTTAGAGGAGGTTGCTTAGTTGGAATGGGTTGGTAATGATATAATGAATTAATAGGAAGAGATAATGGGGTAGATAGTTTTGAATACGGTTTAACACTAGGTTGGATAGGTGGCACTTGAATTACCATAGAAGGAACATTAGAAATGATGGAATGATGTTCACTAGACATAGATGGATCAGATTTGGGAGCCCAGTGGGTTTGAACAATTGAAGATGAGCATGAAGTAGAATGTTGTGTACAACAAATGAGATAAAACCTTGATTCTCAAGGTGTTAATTATTCATTTTAAAGCATAACAATAATTGTCATTATGTCCATTAATTATGTGATAATTGTAAAATGGAAGACCTATGTACTTGGAAAGCTGATAAGGAGGATAGCAATGAGTAGTTGGCAAGTTTATCAATTGATGAGTGAGGAGCTGAGGAAGAATATCATGTTTCTTAGCATTAAAATAAAACTTAATAGGTGTGGGTAGTGACAAGACTTGGGGTTCACTGATATGAGCACATGTAGAAGTCATAGAAGTAGAATGAGAAGCATCCTTGAGATGTTGGATTTCATCTTTAAGAGATGTAATCATGGTTTCCATAGCTTGGATTTTGTCTTGAAATAAACAATGCAAAGATTAAAATGAATCTAATATGGGTTGATTGGATGAAGGATTAAGAGTGATAAAGTCATCAGATAGACAATATAAAATGGTACTTACTTGAGTGGGTGACGTACTGCGAGGGAGATACATAGTGTCTAGGGATTTTTGGAGGACATCTTTGCAAGGTGGGTGCATTTAAAGTAAGTCTTGAGAGATTAGAGGATTATTAAGGATCCATGAAAGAAGAAAATGAAGGATCCAAGTGTATGATCACGAGTAGGGTTCACTAAATGATTTAATTTAATTTGAAGTAAATCTAAATATTGTAGTCACTACTAAACATATAATGTATAAATGTTAGAATATAGGAATGACATAAACAAACCAAGATGTAATTATGAAATCCTAAGAAAGAGATATAGAAAGAATGACTTAGTTGATATTCATGCAATATGGAGCTGATCTGAGCTAGGACAAGTGATGAAAATTATAGGAAAAATCATTATTCACCTATGTAAATTATGGATTTCATGAAGAAGGGTGGATAGGGGTGCCTTTGGAAGGAAATGGGAACTTGGGTGCTGATGACTGGATCTAGGCACTTTGACTATGTAAAACCTCTGGATATGCTTTCAGTTATGTTGCTAAAGTGTCACAATTATTCTCTATTGATCACATGTTGTTCATACTATGATCACTAAAGGTAATTTTAACCTACAAAAGAGATATTTACCTACACAATCCACAAATTTCATCAAACATAAAAAGGAAAATGTAGGATGGGGAGTCGATTGACCCTAGTGGTCACCTTAAGAGTTTACTTACGAATCGAGTGTGCACTACTATTGGCATGTGGTTGTTAAGTTTTTAGTGATGTCAAAGGTATATTAATGACAAATCAGGATGTATGGAGAGCTATAGAGAGCTTGGAATGACTCAAACAAGGCAGAACAAGTCAGTAGCTTGGGAACACCTGATGAAGCATATACTTCTTTAACAACTAGTGATAGGTATAAGAAAAGTGATGATGTGAGAACACACCAAAATGATGTTAGGAATTTTCTAGCATGCATATGATGTGGAAAAAGTTCAAAATGATGAATATAGGGGCACATGAGGTGAATTTTGTCAAACTAGCTCAGTTCAGGATGCCTAATCCTTAGACCTAGTTAGCAAAGTGACCTAGAAAGGTGAAGTGAAGAATTGAGGCTACTAGTGAAGCATGGTAAAGGTCTAAAATGCATTATGGGACATGTACGAGGGGATAAAAGTGAATAACATGATAGTCATGATGAGTTGCAGTGTAAACTAGCTCAAATTGGCCTATTTCAGGCACCCAACATGAGAGCATGATGCAAAAAAAGGTGAATCAATCCAATGCAATAATGGTAAGTGTGTAGGGACATTGTAAATAGTCCAAATATGAAGCTACAAGTCAAATTTCAATTGTTAAAGGCACTTTCAGAGTCATTAGTATAACTTCCTTTAGGACAAACAAGTTTAGCACACACAAATGAGATTGGAATATAAGTTTTAGAGTGTACTAGGAAAAAATGGTCATTTGAGTTCATGGAGGAGGTAGTCATGAAGGTTTGGTCCAAATTTTAGGACCTAAAGATGAGTTTTTCTCAAGATATTGCATTTTCTGTAAAATTGGGTTAAGTAAAGTTTGCTAAAATAGCACCTTGACTTCTTAGTAGTCAAGAAAAATTGTGGAGCCTTCTTAGATAAATAACAAGATAAAATTTTGAATATAATTGGGATAAAATATTTTTCAAAATTTCTGAGGTCAAATGGATGAGAAACAAGAAAGTTTTAACCATTTTTGTGAAGTTGTTTGAAGCCTTCCTCAAACCCAGTTAAATCGGTAAGGAGAAAAATATTGTTTATGCCTTCAAATTGAATTGATTTGTATTTAAAATTATTTTATATTTTAAATAAATCATTAGAGGTCAATTTCATGGTGTTTTTAGTTCATGATGCTTGGTGGGACCCACTAGAAAACAAGTGTTTTGTGAAGATTTCAGTGTACAAGAGAAAATTGTAAAAGAACCTCTTCTCAAATTTGAGGTGGATGATTTTGGGGATGTTTCCTTAAACTTAAAGAAGTCACTTGGGTTACTAATTTGGAGAAAATTGGAGAAATGGTTGCATATTTGAGCTTACCAAAAAAAGGAGCTTGTTTTGAGAAGCTAGTGAAGGAGAATGAAGGTAACCATGTTGAATTACATTGTATTAATGATGTTTATTTCCTTGATAATTATTTTTATGTGTCATATGATGTTTGAAGTTCATGGTTCAGTTTGGAAAGTTCATTTCTTTCTTAAAGGTGATTGAGCCAAAACTACCCTATTAGGCCTATTGAGAAGCATGTCTGAATGAGTATGAAGGTGAGTGTTTCTCCATTTTACCTATAGTTATAAGTTCTTGAAAAATTTATATACATCTCATTTTAAGTTTCAAGATGATAAGAATCCATGAGAAGTATTTTGGAGGTGTTTGATCATGTTACATGGAAGACTAGTTCTTGAGCTCTCAAGATCAGCTAGACCAATCTCTGAGTTTCAAGTTTTTGAAGGCATTATGACATGAATTGGAGCATGAAAATTATTTTATGAGTTATTAGAATCCAATATATTTCCATTTATATGTTACTTTCCCATGATGTGAAGTTTTGAGGTGTGAATCAGCTCAAGTTTGGTAGACCAAATTTTGAGACCTAGGAACCAACCAAGAAAGTTTTGGGAAAAGGTGTTTTTGGATGACTTATGCTTTGAATTGGATCTTACTGATTTTATTTCATGAAATTATAATTCCCAAGATTCAATTTTTTATATTGGTTTTTTCTTTTGAAGGTGATTGGAAGCACTTCATTAGCGTGATATTCAGGATTGTATTTTGTAGATGTTGATTTGAGAACACCTAGGAGTATTATTGCTGATTTTTGATGATGTGTCAAGTTTATTAACATGTGTATGAGTTTTTATACTTGGGGTCTATATTCACACCAATTTGGAACTCGTTTGGACAAGTTTAGGAGCTAAAAACAAAAGGTGAGCTCACTTGTGCACTAGAGGAAAAACTAACATGACGCTATTCAAGTCGGTTTACGAGAGGACAATTGTGTAAGAGATTTTAAGTTTTTCAGGTGGTTAAGATGTCATTTGAATTTAGGAATATCATAGGATTATTCATGATCAAAGGAGAAGTTAGGAGTTATATGGTAAAGGCCAAGAATGGAAGAGAGTTCATAACTGAAAAATGTCAGCAATGTAATGATTACTTTTTGGCAATTTTGTTTTAGGTGACTCTCTCCTTCATGGGAATGAATTTTGGTGATGTAATAAGTTTATGGGAATGTAAGAGAGTATAGAAATATTTATTTATTTTCCATGTATGGAGGTTGAAAAATTAATGAGCCAACAAAAATTGAAAAATCAAAGATAGGAGCAACCATGGAAGATCAAGGTGCAACAAAGATCAAGCTTTGAATTAGGTGATTCTTTGAGAGTGTTTTGTGTGAAATAA
This sequence comes from Taxus wallichiana var. yunnanensis, assembly GCA_018340775.1. NCBI lineage: Eukaryota > Viridiplantae > Streptophyta > Pinopsida > Cupressales > Taxaceae > Taxus > Taxus wallichiana. The sequence continues at coordinate 487,813,203 of CM031239.1, forward strand.
ATTATTTTTGTATATGATGATAGAGTTTCACTCTGAGTGAAAATGAGAGAGCATTGTATGTGTGAGAATTTCATTATGTAAAGGGGTGAGAGAAAAAAAGAGAGAAGAGCTGATCTAGTGACCATATTTGTTGAGTTAAGCAACTTGTGTTTGTAAATGGTCAAAATTATTGTAAACCAAGTGGTTTATTTGTGTTTATAGATATTTTATCTTCTTTACAAGTGGTATCTTGTTAAATATGTATAATTTGTAGCTTGGGACAATAAGGATTGTAGTTCCTTGTCTAGTGGTAGCTAGGCTAAACTAGGGTTGTAGCTCCTTGTTGAGTGGTGGCTCAACTAAAGAGATCATTGTAATCTAGGGATAGTTATCCCATATAGTGCTATGATTTCAGTGGTTTTTCTCCCATCTTGATGGGTTTCCCACTTACATGAGGTGTCCTTGTTGTGTGTGTGCATCTCTCTATCTTTTTGTTTCATTGCTCTCACTTTAGTTGTGTTGAATTCATGGAATGCACTATTGGATAAGCTTGTAACAAGAGTTGAAAATTTTGAGTAAGGAATGATTCATCCCCCTCATTCCTAAATATTATAACAATTGGTATCAGATCTTGATCCTTCTTGATAAGCCTAACAACTTGAAGGTGATTCTCAAGACTCAAAATGGCAAGATCAACTCACAAGAAGCATCAGGATGAAGCCCACAAAGAGAGGTTGCTGATGGAAATGGGAGGTTGTAGTAGCTCCATGCATGATTTAGATGATGAGGAAGCAGAGGTTAATCTAGAAGCTGAGTTGGAGAGTGCACTAGAAGAATTAGACAAGTCAAGGAAGAAAAACAAGAAATTGAAAGCCTACATCAAAGCCTATGAGAAGCACATCACCCTTCTTGAGAATAAATTGAGAAAGAAAGATCAAGAGGATGCTCAAGAATGAAAAGAAAATGATTCTCAATCAGAGAAGGTGTTAGAATCTCTCAAACTCAAGGAAGAAGAGGTTACCAAGTTGAGAACCTTGGTGATGGAACAAGAAGGTCAAATTAGACACCATGAAGAAGTGCTGGCCCAAAAGGATAAAGAACATGAGAAAGAGATAGAGGAGCTTGAGGAACAAGTCAAACTTATATCTAAGGCTCTTAAGGACAAAATTAAAGAGTGATAAATTGAGCTCATCCATGAAGACACTTCAAGAGGACTTGAACCAAGAAAAACAAGAAAATGTGAAGGAAAAGAAAAAAATGAAGCTACACCAAGACATTCCAAGGAAAATGGAGGATTCAAAGAGCCCAATAAGATAATCAGATAACCCAATACAAGGAGAACCAAGTAAGTTCTATGGTTCATGTTTTTCATGTCATAGTTTTGGTCATAAGGCTAGAGAATGCAAATGGATTAAGGTAGAAAAAGAACATCCATGGAGGGATTACAAACCCGAGTTTGAGAAGAATAGGATATGTTTCAATTTCCATGAAATAGGTCATGAAGCTAGGTGGTTCTTGGAAGAGCCTAGAAATCAATCTTGCACAAATGGATCTCCTAGAAACAACAAACATATCATTTTCTTCAAATGTCTAAAACCTGGACACTATGCCAAACAATACAAAACTAAGCTATATGTTTATAAGAATAAGGAAGTGGAAAAATACAAACCTTAAGATTATTTCAAAGAAATCCTAATGGAGTTAAAGAGATAGAAACTTAAGACAAGAAAGAAAAAGGAAAAGCCATAATGATGGATGACTCAAGATAGGACAAGGTGAAAACCAAGGCAAGTGAGCTCAACCTGAATCAAGTCATAATGGAAGAAGGCATGATTTCTCAATATGAGGATAATACATGTGTGGAGAATCCTAAGGTGAACTTGGAATCAAGAAATGAAAGGCACAAATCCTTCCCCAAAATAGTGCATAAAAATTCAAGGTGCAAGAGCAAGAATGAGGAAGAAAGCATGGAGTCAATGGACTCATCAGATGAGTTCATGTTGTTCTAGTGATCCAAGGAGCATGGAATATATTCACTATTATTCTTGAAGACATCCATAGGTTAGAGAAGCAATGGGAATCAAGAGAAGTTGGGAAAATTCATCAAACAAGGTCATGAAAATAGTATGAGGGTCTAGACTTAAGAGAGATTGAGCTATATCTTGTAAATGAATCAATGTAACTTGTGTTGAGAATATAATGGTTACTTCAAGATGTAATTTACATGGTACCAAGAAGTGGGAAGAATTTCATGCTAAGGAAATGACCTTAGTGAAATGTTTACATGTATAGTATGAGTTCAAGATTGAAAGTTTGATCATTCTACATGCTCATTAAGTGATAAAAGGGTCTTGATATGCAAGAAAATCATGCTTGAATGCCTTATTGTATAGTTTGAAATCATGGAGACATCCAAACTGTACCAAGGATTACCATGAAAGTCCCAAAAAGAGATGGTCGATAGATAACACATACCCAAGCTGGATATGAAGGGCACAAGGTTGACTTATTACATGAAAAACTAGTATAAAATTCTTCAGAGGATCAATTCAAGTGCATCAAATAAGATGACCTACTCTTCTCTAACTGAGATTCTTATCTTTATGGATGGAAGGTCAAAGAAAACATTGAGAGAAAGTTTCAATGCTTAACTCAGGTTTGACAAGTTGCATAAGTGGTAGTAGGGTGTTGGAAGCTTAGTGAATGTGAGTTGTAGGTACCAAGCATTGGAAAATTGATACATGCACTAGTAAGAGAGGTTGAGACAAATAAGAAACTTGTGTTAAAAATCAGATTGAATATACAAGCATACAATGGGTATATATCATTACGTGTTGGCAAGTCTTGTGCACAGTTCACTTGGACAAATAGTGGAATGAGTCTTGAAGAAATATTTCAAGTTAAGGAAGCTTAAACAGTTAGAGAGAATGACCATTCTTGTAATGCCCCATATTTAGCTCATTCAAACTCAACCAAAACCACTAAAATCCTGACAATTATTTTTAAACGCACTTAAGATTACTTATAGTTTAATTCCCCCAAGGTTAAGGATTGTAAGGTACCCCTTATTCCGCAATTGATTGATTTATTTTAAATAAATTATTAACCTCTAGTATAATACTTAATCACCCCTTAAATAATACAATAAAATTCACCTAAGAAAACCCTTTATTTATTAGCCAATAATATTACGAGTCTCATTTAAGTCTAAACCTAGAAAAGTCCCCAATACTCTAAGTACCCATTAAATATATTCACCCCTTACCCCCATATAAATTTAAAGCCCATAACTTAAAAGTGTGAGGAATTAATATACACCCTAGGATCCTTTTAATCCCATCCCTAGATCTTAGGGATCTCTAGCAAACCCTAATCCTCTTCTTTTTGTTTCCTTAGTATTATTGTTTTATTTTATTTTGCCTCCCATTTTGCAGGTTGAATCCAGGAGAAGGATGGAGGAGGAAGGGAGGCTATGGAGATATTTTTTAAGTTATACATTTTAGATCCATTTCATTTTGACTTACATTGCAAAGGAAATAAGGAATCCTCCTCATTTTTGGTTTTACATCCACTAGGGTTTCAAAACCCTCTTTTGTTTTTTTGATTTCTTTCTATTATACAAACATATTTATTTTGTTTTCAAAAACTAGAGGGTTTTGGTTATATTATACACACACACACACACACACACACACACACACACACACACACACACACACACACACACACACACACACACACACACACACACACACACACACACACACATGATATAGAAGTCAAATTACATATTTTTGTAGGGGTTTTAATGTATGTGCACATAGGGTAGAATTGGCGGTCAAGGCCTCTGTGTATGCATGCGACACAGGGGGTAGGGATTGTGTGGTGTGACACGACCACACCACAGGTGTTTTGTGGTTTGGCCATGCCACACCACACCCAAACAAAGGAAAGGGGATAGGGGGGCAATCCATGACCTATCTCCCCTCCCTAATATTTTATCTTTTTTTAAAAACTTTTCCTTTACAAAACATAACAATCGAATAAATTTTTTAATATTTTATTTTATTTTATACGGATCCTCTATCAATGCATTTATCTATTACATTATATATATCAATCTTCTAGTTTAAAAATTTATTTACACAAGTGTGTGTGTGTGTGTGTGTGTGTGTGTGTGATATAACAAATCTGCTAATTATCATTCTTTTATCTGATATTTCATATAACTAGGAAAACACTATTCAAATGTAACATTATAATAATCAATCATATTTTAAATGAAGATACAAATTTAGTCCCCCAATATAAATCTTTTTCAAATGGAGATATAAGTGATTTTTTTTTTTTATTTTTTTTTAAAACATAAGGATAACTTATTTCCCCATTCCTTCCATGATAAAATAATCATAACTCCCAATAGAATACAACTCCTTGAGAAAATAACAAAGCAATCCCTCCATTTTTACACTTAAAATAATGAGGAATAAAGACATGTATAAACATAATGTTTATATATATTTCAAGATCCATGATAAGCAAACTCCCCTTTAGTTGATTAACTAAATATTCGAACACATTTTTTTAGAACTTCTTTTTAAAACTGAAAATGCATTTCTAATTTATATAAAAAAAAGTTGCAATATACATCCAATACAAAGAAGTAAGATATTTCCATGATTGTAGAAAACAAGCCTTCTATATTCCTATTTCCAAGTGGACAAAATGAATATTAAACAATGAAATAATATGATCATTTGAGGAGTTGATTCAATACTAAACTACACTATCACTTCACATTCTTGGGCTAATATATGCTGAGAGATGTCATAATAAAATCTGCATTCTTCCTTTCCATAACTCATGCCAATAAAATCAACATTTTATAAACCAAAATGCCCATACATGTGACTTATTTCTCTTATTACAACAAGCAAAAAAAATAGGCAAGAGTAACCATTTAGTTAACTCAATAAATATTCCTTTCTTCCAACCTTCATTCCAATGCATATGAATATACAACATTTTATCCCATATCCCAAGCTTTACCATATTACTTTTAAATAGCTAAGATGCATAACCATAGTTCCCATGAAACCATGTTTACAACACATACACTAAATCAAGAATAGGAGTTAATTTCAACATGAAATAATCAAAGTTTAAATACAACAACATTCCTTTTTAAGGAGAGGATAAAAGATTCAATCTTTCAACTACAACCATTCAAGGTCTTTATCAAGGAAGGAGAACTCAACAAATGATACAACACTTTTTAAGTGCAAGATACAAATAAATTCCAAGATGGGAGACTAATAAACAAGAGTTACAACATTTTTACAAGAACCAAATAAAATCCAAGTGGAGAAGCCTTCCCTAAAATGGGGAACAACATGTCAAGATCTTGAAATTTTCTTCAGCAATTCTAAGCCAAAACGGCATGTTTTCCATTCCAAAAGTAGTCTTCAAACAAAAGGAAGAAAAGCCCAGTTACCTCCAAACCAATTGGAATCATTACATTGATAGGTATAAGTGATTTGCATGATAAAATTCATCGTATGCATTATTCAATAGACAACATACAAATATAAAGGTTATGGTTTGCTATAAAATAGAAAACAACCATAAACCTATAAATCCCTATGATTCCTCAACAAACTTATTAATGTGTGTGTTGTTCCAACTCACTACAATTTTCCACACATTCGTTACTAATAATATAATCACTCAAACACATTAATGAAATATAATGTATGCACTAAACTAGATATTTCCTAACATTCCCCCCTTAGTGTAAACATGAGGAAAAACACCATCTTCAACCAAGCAACATGCCACTTTGTAGCCTACACATGGTCTTGATCCTCAACACTAACTATGGGAACTACATCATCCATGAATAGGGGCCCATCAACCTATCCAGGTGAATACATGAATTGGGACCCATCAACCAATTCACATCAACCATCAAGTCAATCTGATCAAGAACACTTCCTACTATAGTATCAATGGTACAAATCTCCACATCATCATCATCATATGGGAAAATACAAACACTATACTACACACAGGAATAGGGATGCTCATATTTTCTTATTCATCACACACAACAAAATGTGTCACTAAATTAGTTTGTGGCCTCTGAGGTAGTGATGAACTTGAGGACGTTGATTGTTCCTCTTACCTCCATTGCCTCCATCCTCCAATAACATGTTGTTAACTCAACTAGATTTGGATATGAAGCTTAAATGATTCCCACATTGTTTATTATCCCCCCACAATGTGAAATCATTTATTTTCTGGACATCGGGTAACATTGAAAATGTGTCAGTAAGGAAAATTTTTATTATTGTTTTTTTCAAACTTTTAACTCTGACTCACAATGAAATTTTGATGACTAAAAAAATTGCACTCTTGACAATACAATGATACTTGACAATAACAAAACTCATTTGACTAACAACATAATTATGACTTGACGACATGCTTGAAGATGATAAAATTCATATGAGATGAATCATAATAACTAATGAATGATACAATTTAAAAATAAATAGAAGACACTTAATGATAAACATGATAATGGTGATAAATAAGACTATTTTTGTATAATAATGGAATACATAACATGAAACAACTACAAAATCTAATATACTATTTATGACTATAACCTACTTAGATTGATAATAGATAAAATGATTGAAAAGTAATTTTTAAGTACTTTTTAATATGACTCCCTAAAATGTATGACACGTTAACTCTAAATATAAAGGTATGTACAAACATTTATTCAAGTTTAATGACATACTAGTACATTAACCAACACATTGAAGACCCAAATTAAAGTTGACATACCATAGTCAATGCATCTATATCATGAATTAAAAACATAATGTCTTCAATCACTTTACACTAGAAAAAGGAACACATGGGTCGAGATGTGATGGAGCAATGAAATAGGAAGCTTTAAAAATGTAAATATCCACCCTTAAATATACTACATCCTTGTGTAGTTTTCATTTCACCATCAACAATGCATAATTCTTCTCGCACATGTCCATATAAACAAAACGTAGATATTGATGTTGGTCTAATACGAAAGATCCTTCATAGGAAGGGTGAGTTGATGAAGAATTCAATGATGGCGAGACTGGTGATGAGGTGGAGCTACTCAAATATTGACCCAGATGTAAGTTGATGCAAAGCCTTTCTAAGCACTCTCCACTTTCGAAGATAATAATATGGAATAGCCTCACATCATTGGAGTCAAATGTTAGTTAATAAAATAGCGTGCATGCTTGACAACTTCAACATGTAGATTGTCAAGATTCTATTAAATTTGCTCGAGTTGAATTATCACAATAGGAGAATCAAATCAACATAGACAAAAATAATCAAAAAGATATTTTATTCATCTTGCAATGAATTACATTCACAAACTATTATATAGCCACAATATTAGATAAAATAATTCCTATAAAATAGGAATTCAATCAAAACATTATCCGTTTATATAATTTTTGGGTATAAAAAAACAATAGAATATATTGTTTGTTACAATAATATAAAATAACCATAATGCAAACAATAATTTATATCTAAATCTTGTAAATATTAATTTCCTAACATTCCCCCTTAATGTTTACATGGTAGCAAAAGAAATTTCACAATTCCTCTATAACCTTCCCCCGTGCTTGCTCATGATCTTGTTAAAACACTTCAAAGTGAAGGTAGAAGAAGGAACACATCAACTTATTATTAACCATGCACTGTCGGGAATACATTTGATTGACGAGGATGAGAACATGCTCGGGAATAATTTGTTTATCAACTAGTGACTCTAGGGAACACATCTAACCTAACAATGTGGGAACTCAAGAAGGAACACATTAGAGCAGCCTTCAAAGGTTTTCTAGAGGCTAACCAAAAACCTAAGTATGAATAGGAACACATCTAACTGTTCAACCTCTTCAAGACTCATGATGCTGCATTTCACTGTGCTATCTATTCTTCACTATGTTCTTACATTGAGGAATTACGTAGGAATAGCCACATACTAGTGAACAAGAACATACCACATCTGTTCTTATTTTTCACACCATGCTGAAATGCTAAAAAAGCTGAATACAAACACATTGCATGCTAAAACAAGGCACACCACTCACACACTTACCACCAAAGTAGTCAAGTAGCCCTATCATTGGCAACTAACGAGAGGTCACTAGTTGTCCTCCAGCCTTCAATGCCTCCTCATCCTCCAATAACATGCTAGTAGCTTAGATGATATTAACTTTAAGGCTCAATAGTTTCAACATTGGGTTTATTTTTTCTCCCCTCGTAATGTGAAACATTTTATTTTCCAGACGTTGGATAACATCGAAAATGCATCCATGAGGAATTTTTTTAATTTTTACAGGACTTTTTACAATGACTTGATAATTTAATTTGACAACTAAATGACAACACTTGATGACTTAAACAACACTTTTGATGAGTGACTTAGATGAGACATAATAAAGACAACACTAATGTCACTTGACACTTGTTAAACCATAAACATGACTAGTAAATATTCTTTTGGATTTTGACTCCCTTTTGGACAACACCTAAAAAACACTTTAGCTACAACTCACAATGACTATTGACATTAATACTACGACATGAAAAAATATAATAACTATAAAGTGTTTTGAAGCCCTCTATTGACACACAAACTCGTGTACTAGTGACTAACACATTATTTACTATTAATGACTTGAATAAACAGTTAATGATATTCAATTAAAGATTATATTTGATTCTACAACAAAATAACTTATGGAATTTGGATGTCGATGATGGAAAACTTTTTGTGACGGAAAATTATAAGAAATTTTAATCTAATAAACATAGACTTAAAAAGTAAAGAGACTGATGCATATCACAAACATGCAACACGTAGGAAGACAGGGCGAAAGAAATATACAGTGATTATATGTTTGTATTGATTCAACGTGGATAGGAGAGTGTACGGTAAATGTATACTATATATTACTCGTTCCGAGATTGACACCAAATCAAAACAAAATACAGTCCGCAAGAAGACTCATGAGTTGAGACATGCCACTATGGATCTGGAGTTAGATCTTTTGATATTGAATCTGCACGGTTAGAAGGAAAAAAAAGTTGAGTTTCTTACCAATTTCTACAACTTATCCTCGTCAATCCTCGTACTTCATGAAAACATTCGTTGGAGATTTTGACAGAGATTTTGTTAGAGTTGAATTATCACAGTACGAGAATCAAATCAACACAGAGAAAAATAATCAGAAAGATATTTTATTCAGCTTGTAATGAATTACATTCACAGGCTATTATATAGCCACAATATTAGATAAACTACTTCCTATAAAATAGGAAGTCAATCAACAACTTACCCGTTTATATAATTTACGGGTATAAACAAACAATAGAATATATTGTTTGTTACAACAATATAAAATAAATATAACAAACAATAATTTACTATCTCGTAAATACCCATCTAAATATTAATTTCATAAGAGATTCCACCAACAAATGAATTCACGAGTTGTGAAGACATGTTACAAATTTTAGAGTAGAAAAGATGCAAATATGGCAATGGCTATTCAATCCAAGGAGATGCAATCAATGTGCACGAGACTACATAAATACCATGTACCTTTCTTTGTATATATAAATATTTGATTTGAAGGTGATTGGTGAAACATAGACTAGATCAAAATATACTAGAAAATCTCTTAAACATTATCCTTCTCTCATTGACCAAAAAACCCGACACAATTGTTCTTCCCCGAAGATCCTTTTAATCTGCCATCAAAGAAATCATGGCTATAAGTTTTCTACGATACCAAATGATAGGTATAAGCGATTTACACAATAAAATTCTTTGTATGTATTATTCAATAGACAATGTACAAATATAAAGGTTATGGTTTGCTATAAAATAGAAAACAACCATAAACCTGTAAATCCCTATGATTCCTCAACAAACTTCTTAATGCGTGAGTTGTTACAACTCACTACTATTTTCCACACATTCGTTCCTAATAATATAATCACTCAAACACATTAATGTAATATAACGTATGCACTAAACTAGATATTTCCTAACATACATGCCATCTCCAACACATGGAGGGCATGCTAGCCTCCCTCCAAGCCCATCGGAGAGAGAGTAGTAAGCCTCAAGTAGCACAAGAAAATAGGGAAGGGTAACAACACACAAGCCCAATATGAAAACTCACACAAAAATCAAATAAAAAAACCATCACATGAGGAAAACTCATACAAAAATCAAATAAAAAAACCATCACATGAGGAAAACTCCATGTTTTCCCCAAAAGGGGAAGAGTGGAAAGAATCCCATAAGAAGCCAAAGTTTGAACCAACCATAGGAACATAATAATAATATCAAGTACCCTCCTTATCTCTCCATTAAAAATTCCCTCTTTATCTCTCCAACCCAAGCACCAAGCCTCCTCCTTGGAAGGATTTTCAAACCATGCATGATTTCCTTTCCAAGGATGGGGAAGGAAGTTAAAACCATATGAAAATCCTTCACCATATCAAACCATATGAGGGAGGAATAAATTAATACCATCATGGCTTTCCCATCAAGCCATGTGGTAAAAAGGGCCTTCCTCCCTCTTCCCCAACAAATCCAAAAATCCATCACAAAGCATGATGGATGGAGAAAAAGAAAGGAAATCCAAATTCACAAAAATTCCATACAAACATACAAACAACAACACATTTGACACCATTTTTTTTTCAAAATCACATTATATTATCATAAGCAAAAATGAGAGGGATACATGGAGGCCTACCTAAATCAATACATCCCAAACTCAAAGCAATCCAACACACTCCAAATCTCCAAGCTCCACAAGCTCTCTCCAAAATCTCCAACTCCAAAATGCAAGAATGACCAAAAAGTCCCAACCCCTCTCCATGAGGGAGTATAAAAGAATAAAAATTACAATCCTCCCAAATGAGAGGGTGACATGTGTCACCCATCTCATCTCCCCACAAAAGATTCCCAAAAACACAAAGAGGATAAAACAAAACCATTTTAGGAGGTAATCTCCTAAATTCCCCAAAATGTAAATAAATCCAACACCCTATAACTTTTAAGAAACAAAACAACCAACCATTCTTACAAGATAGTGATATGTGAGGGGTCAAATGGGAGGAAACTCCCACTTGGCCTTAAAAGAGACCCCTACCCATAGGTAGGGTCCAAGGGTCTCATTTCCATGAAAGGGGAGCTCCCAAAGTGAAAAGAGGTCCCCAAAATTTCCACATTTAGCCCAAATTCGAGATTGGGCTAAATGACACAAGGGTTGAGGTAGTGGGGCCCACCCAAGGGGTGATTATGTGGTCCCAACTTCCTAATAACAAATTTAATTAATCCTAATACACTTCTAACACATGTGGGGACCATTAGGTCCCTAAACTAGTTTATCTCAAGACTAAACAAATCACAATAACATAATTACAATTTGGAATCACTCATGGTGTCCCAAACACGAACATGCCACAACATACAAGGCTACACACAATCATGCATGACTAGGACTTGGCCCATCATTTGTTTGTGCAACTTGAGAGTGTAGCTACCACAAACCCACATTCTCCTATGCCTTGTAATATGCACACTCAATGCAAACATTAAACATACATGCTCAATAAAATATATTAATTAAATAATCTCAATAAATCAATCATGGATAAATCACACTAACTATACCACAATAAATGTCAATATGAAATGGCTAAATGCTAATCATATGCATCCATATTAACTCAAGCTATACTATCCATCTAAGCATTACATGACTACATCCAATTAGCCATTACAAATCAAATGATCACCAAGTATACGAAAAAACCATACGTAATCCATCACATATGAAATGAAACCAACTGTACCATAACATGTTGATATCCAAAACCATACCATGCAAGAGCTAAGATAATGATCCATAATACTAGCTTGGTGCTATGTGCCCAAATCACCACAAGTGTCATCAAAAGAACCATAATAAGAACATATAGTATCCAAATGGTGCTAAAATCCATGTCCATCATCAAATAAAAGCAATGAGTCAATGAAAGAACTAATGGAAGAAGAGGTGAGAATTACAATCCTCTAATGGATCCTTGTTGAAGATCCATCTATTCGAGGAGTACTTGATATAAACATAACTATCCTATTCTGGATATGATTGTGTGCTAATGCACAATGAAATAAGACTACAATGAGAGGTAAGGGAGTTGTTGATAAGTTAATAAGACACTGTTTGTTAAACCATAAACATGAATCCCCTCTATTGACACGATAATGATTGACATGTCTTGATAGGTCATAAATTTTATCCTAGTCCTTATGAAGCCTACGGGCGAATATCGGAGGTAATTAAACAATGAAGGAATCATTTATTTTTCCTTCTCGGCCCGTACAATGTAGAAAACCCCTAAACTAGGGTTTATTAGACAAAAATCATGTTTTCTTGAAAACTAACAGATGAAATCCCTTGAAAATTTGGAGAAAAATCTATAATGTGGTCAAATAGGTGTTGGAGAAGGAATAAGAGAAAAGGGATCCTCAATCCCCAAGTTATTCATGACAATTTCTTGAGTCAAGTATGCACAATCCTAAGGAAGCCTCAGGGTTTGGTAGAAAGTTGAAAGTTGATGACTCAGACCATCGAAAAGAGGTATGAAACTATGAACTTGTATTCTTAACAACCTTCCTAGTATGTTTATGTAATCATAGGGCTTTAGTGGATGGGAAATACAATGTTGAGTATGTGATAGTCCTCAAGATAACATGTAAAGTGCAACAATGATGAAGACATAAGGGCATACTTGTAAGTGAAGGAACCTCAATAAAGGTTGAGACTTAGAAACTCTTACACATCACCTAAAGAGATATGAAAAACTACGGTTGAGATTTTGGGTGTTAAGAATTTGGGTAAAATATTGATATGCATGATAGTCACCTTCTATAACGCAGAGGTACAATCAAGGAAGGATTATGGTGAGAAGGAACACTTAAACCTAGAATTTGAAGCCCAATTTTTCATCCACAACATTGAGGGAAGAGGATGCATTAAGAAGAGTGTGAAAAGGAAATCAAATAAGTTTTTAATTCCTAATCAAACTTTGAATCCTTTCACTTGATGACAATAAGATTGAGTACACGTGTAGTACATGAGAACAAGGAGACCAAAGAGGAGTTTATGGTTGAATGATTATTAAGGAGAGTTGAAAAATGTACTAGTTAGGTGATAACTTCTCTGGAAAGGATTATGTAATAAATTCGTCTTATAATCCCCAAGTCTATCAAATGCTCAAGAAGCCATGACAACTTGAAAAAGAGTAAGAAATACAATTGTATTTTGAAGTCGGTTTTAAGGAAGGTTTATTTGATTTTGGGAGTGTACAAAGGCAAGAAAAAAATAGAGTGAGGGCCTTATGAGGCATTGTGATTTTGGTATCATTCATAACCTTGGAATTTGTAAGAAGAAGTGTTTCAAAGCCAAAAAGAGTGTTATAGGGAAAAGTAAATTCTGCCATGACTGTAGATGGCCATTTGGTAGGTTGAAGATTTGAATTGAACAAAGATCAAAAGATGATGGAAATTGTCAAAGATCTAAAAGAATATCCTATAGGTATGGACTACAAACTACAATTATGAGAAAGATACAAGGTAGGGGAGCAAGAGCACAATGTGACAAGATACTGTGTGGTATAAAAGAAAGGGAAGAGTTAACATAAATTTTAGAAGTTTTGATTTACAAAAGAAGTCATGTGCCGAAAAAGTGTGTAGTAGCATACTCATAAGAAAATGAATACTGAGAATAATATACAAGTTAGAAAGACATCTCTAACATGTACTTAAGCATGTAATTAAAACATCAAGGAAGATGAAGGAAAATAATGATAAGAGTTGATGTTATATGTATGATCAGCCCAAGGGGGAGCAGGAGTTATGACTAAACAAGCTAGTAGATCATAAAAATGACCACATAAACATTGAAAAAGTTGTTAAGAATAAAGGTACAAATGAGAATACACCTAGATGAATAAATGACAAGATAAAAGGAAATATTTTGGCATCAATAGTTATAGTTTTATATTACAAAACTAGGGGGAGAAATAAAGGAATGTTTCAAGTAATATACAACATGCAATGGATATACAAAGTTAGCCTCAAATTCTCTAAGAAGTTGTTTTAGAGACCCTAGTCCTAAATATTTATTACAAGCAACATGCAGAAGAAGTGAGCCTATAATTGAGTCTTATGAGTCAAGATACACATATTTAGGTGCTAAGAGACTATTTTCTCTCAGGTATAATATTGTTAGCATGTGTATGTGATATGAATCCATCTTCTAAGGGGGAGTATTAGTGCTTTAAATGATTGAATGAGGACAAAAATAGAGATTAAAGAAGAAAATACAAGAGGAGGAGATAAAATTATGAATTTGGTTGATGTTTCCAACCAAAGTGGAACCTAATCAAGTTGATGTAGGAGTATACCATAATCTAAAACCAGATTCTTTGTCATTAATGTAAAAAGGGGGAGAAGAATCAGGAGGTTTTTCCATCAATGACAAAGGGGAGATTGTTGGCATGTGGTTGTTAAGTTTTCATTGATGTCAAAGGTATATTAATGAAAATAAGGATGTTGGAGAAATAGAGAGAGATTAGAATGACTCAAACAAGGAAGAATAGATTAGTAGCTTGGGAACACCTAATGAAGCATATAATTCTTGAGCAACTAGTGATAGGTACAATTAAAGTGATGATGTGAGAACACACTAGGATGATATCAGGAATTTATAACTTTCATATGATGTGGAAAAAGGTTCATAATGATGAATACAGGGGCACATGAGGTGAATTTTTCAAACTAGCTCAATTCAAGATCCTTAATCTTTAGGCCTAGTTAGAATAGTGACTGGAAAGGTGAAGTGAAGACTTGAGGTTGATGGTGAAAATGGTAAAGGTATAAAACACATAATATGACATGTTTAAGGGGCTAAAAAGTGAAGAATAAGATAGTCATGGTGAGTTGTAGTGTAAACTAGCTCAAATTGGCCTATTTCAGGCACCCAACATGAGAGATTGATGCAAAAAAGATGAATCAATAAATTTAAGGCATCGGAAATGAGTAGGTCATTGTAAATAGTCAAAATATTAAGCTATAAGTCAAATTTCAACTATTAAATTCACTTTTAGAGTCATTGGTATAACTTCCCTTCAGGACAAGTAGGTTTAACATAAACAAATGAGATTGGACTGGAAGTTTCAGAGTTAACCAAGACAAAATGATAATTAGAGTTCATGGAGGAGGTAGTCATGAAGGTATGGTACAAAGTTTAGGATCTAAAGATGAGTTTTTCTCAAGATATTGCATTTTTTGTAAAACAGGGTTAAGTAAAGTTGCTAAAAAGTAGTACCACTTTCTTAGCAGTCAAGAAAAATTGTGAATACTTATTTAGATAAATCATAAGATAATTTTTAAAGATAATTGGGATAAAAATATGTTGCAAAAATGTCTGAGGTCAAATGGATGAGAAACAAGAAAGTTCTATCCATTTTTGTGAAGTTTTCTGAAGCCTTCCTCAAACCCAGTTAAATTGGTAAAGAGAAAATTGATTCTTTATGCCTTTTAATTGAATTGTTTTGTCTTGAAAATTATTTAAGAGTGTAAATAAATCATAATAGGTCAATTTCATTGTGGTTTGAGTTCATGATGCTTGGTCGGCCCCACTAGAAAACATGTGTTTTATGAATATTTTAGTGTACAGGAGAAACTTGCAAAAGGAAATCCTTCTCAAATTTGAGGTGGATGATGTTGGGGATGTTTTCTTCAAATTCAGTAAGTCACTTAGGTTACTAATTGGATAAAATGTGAGTAATGGTTGCATATTTGAGCTTCTTGAAAAGGGACCTTGTTTTGAGAAGTGAGTGAAGGAGAATGAATGTAACCATGTTGAAATGTATAATATTGATGTTTTTATTGCTTTGATCATCCTTGTTATGTGTCATATGATGTGTGCAAATTCATGGTTCAATTTGGAAAGGTCATTTCTAACTTAAAGGTGATTGAGCCGAAACTACCCTATTAGGCATATTGAGAAACATGTCTGAATGGGTATGAAGGTGAGTGTTTCTCCATTTAACTGTTGGGTTAGAAAATTTTTAATTATTGAGAGGGTGTGTGATTTGGGAACATAGGCATACATATGTGTCAGTAAATAAGGGTTTTCCCATGAAGACAGGTTCGGACTTAGCTAATTTTCCATGAAATGAGATAAGAATAGGAAAAACAGATGGAGTGCATACCATGTGTAAAGATAATATGAAGAAGAATTCATGGATAAGTAAAGTCTATTGTTGATCAAGAATTTTGCGCTTGTTACATCCAAGTTAATGCACCAAACTAAACACAAAAACCCTGAAAAACTCCAATGAAATCGATACCTGATGGACAAGATCCGAAGATGTAGATGGATAAGGAAGCCGATGTGGATAAGACGGGCGCACACGAGCAATTTTGCACAGTAGATCCAAGTAACCTGCGAGACACCGATGCTTGACAGAAAAAGACCACGTTAAAAGATATTTAGGTGGACTGCCCGAGAAGCGGATCCGGGCGATAAGCTCCTCGGCAGATGTCATCCACGTTTTCAATTAATTAAAGAAGTATACATGATAAAATATGGTACAAGACTAGATTTTCAACTAGATCAAAGTAATAAGCAATGTGAGAACTAAACAAAGCAGACAAAAAAGCAATAAAAAATAGGAATATGATGTGAAAACAAAAGTGGATTTGTGTTACTGTGTATTTTTACCGTCACTGAGGATGATCGGCGTTGATTATGTAGAATCGGCGTGATTATTATGTAGAATCGGTGTCATTAAAGTTAAGATCGGTGTCGATTAAGGGGAAGATCGGTGAATGGCCATGTAGATTGAGTTGCGATCGGCCATATGGATAGGCGTCGATTGAGACAAAGTGCGAGAAGATTTGGAAATCGGAAAGCGAAATGGCCAAATCGTCAACATCTCTCACTGGATCTGCAGAAGCCGGAGAGATTCGCAAGGCTCCACCTATGCTGATGGATGCGAACAGAGTCACCATAAATGGAGAGTGCGATATTGATGTGATAAGAGCAGTAATGGTGCTCCTCTCGGGGATTGATTTGGACAAGATACACTCTCATTCGATAGATAAGGTTCACGCTTGATGCTAAAAGATCTCTCGTTCTCCCTCTTACAATCTGTGTCTCTGTGTCACGATCTGATCTCTCTCTGTGTTTTTTTGATCCTCCGTAAAGTTCGGCTTCTATTTAATCGGCGCCGCTTTGAGTTCCAAAATCGGCATCGAAAACATGTACCTTTAGGTCGGGCGCCTATCACGGGCAGAGACTCCCGAGACGGCCAAAATGAACGATTTCTGGAAAGATAAGAGTTATCCCTCCACCTCAAATACGGGAAATATCCCACTTTGGGAGGAGGAGAAATAGGAGGGATACATGGATAGGATAGATATGGGGTAGATAAGTGGTTAGGATACATGTGAAAAGGTGTAATTAAATAGTTAATATTTAATTACTCATGGGTAAAACATAAAGGGGTGAATTAAACTTAGGATAGGTGTTTAAATCACAAATCGAATAATATCCCAAGGGGATAGTGGTGATATAAACGTGCCCCAGGTTACCAGAGAGAGCAAACGTGCACAAGGGACACCAAATTGGATAATCAATTTTAGGTGTCTACATCTATTTTGGGAGAAAATTTGAATATCAAAGGTCATGCATCGACCATGCTAATAATAGGATTAAAGTAGATTTTAATTATAGATTAATATATTATTAGCCTTCTGGTAAAAGCGTGTATTTTTAGCGCATGACTATTTTGAGCACGCAGGATAATTTTGAGATGCATGGGTGGTGAAGGAAAAGTCCCCATCCCTATATATATTTTTGATTTACATAGTATTGACACCATGTATTAAAAACTAGTTGTATTAGAGTTATGCTTTGCCTTGATTTATTAGTGTGCATGACTCCATGACATAACTATGATTATGTATTCAACTTCTATTACTTGATTAGTTAATGCAATGGACAATTGTGGATGGATTATGGTAATAGATGTATTTGATCATGGTATTTATATGGTAAATATGATATTAATTCTTATGTGATCTCTATGTTTCCTTATTACATGTGTTTCCAATTTGAGCTCATAGATTTGATACTTATGATGGGATATATGCTTTGATAATGGTTAATTTGGACATTCATGCTAACATCTAGGCAAATATTTCACAAAGGAGGGACCTAGTAGGCTTTGCACACTTCAGGTGAGCATTAAGATATACTTGAATGAGGTGCCAATGCACCTAGGCAATTGAGGAGAAAAATAGGACTTCATTTTGGTTCCATTGTTGGGACCCCTTTTTCAAATTATTTGGAAAGATGTTGCATGATGATGGCATATTGGTTGACTCTTGTGGCCATTGAAAGTTGGGTAGATGACAAACAAGATCAATTTTCATGAAGACATGTTTCTGACCTGATTTCAATCCGTGCAAGTGGGTAGAAGATAATCTATATCATGAGATTTTACGATATGTTTTTTAGTTGCTTTCTAATAGAATTGTAGAGTGGTTTTCAACATATGCATCAAAGAAAATATGGAGATTCGGGCCAAGGGTTTGGATGTAGGAAGATTACCAAACTTTTTTTGATAAAAAGAACCTTGGATGCATGTTGTAGATCAAATGTGGGCTGGTGTTGTGCGTAATTATAATTTGGAGTATGTTGTTTCTACATATTCTTGTCCTGGAGGTTACTGAGTTTGAATTTTTACACAAGTCCAGAGGATCTTACATTCATTCTATTCCTTTAGAAATTAAGATATTGATGGTGGTATTGAGTTTGGAGCATTACCTATGGCTAGCTAAACCCACCACCGCACGCAGTGTAGAATCGGGTGTTGTGAAATATGGCAGATGCAATGGCATAAAGACAAAGAAAGGAAATGTAGCTCAAGTATAATTAATCATGAGAGATGGAATTGGTGAAATAAAATGATGTTGAGGAGTCTATGGAGTTGTGGAGGAATATGTCTCACGAAGGATTTGAAGCTCACATGGAATACGTGGAGCTAGAGAATCTAGTTTTCCCAACCTTAGGAAAGTGTGGTAGAGAATCCTCTTCAAATTCTGATGATAGTGTGTCAAAGGAGGAAATATTGAGGACCACAAGTGTGCACATCTAATCCCACCTAATGACCTAGCCCTTACACTTGGTGTTCCAATTATAGAAGTAATCATTGATAAATAGGTGAGTGTAGGTAATCTAATAGTGATAGGTAGATATCATTTTCCTTTAAATACAAAGTACATCAGACAACACATGAACCTATGGTAGCACATGCATCATCTTTGTTTAGGGGACTGATTGGAGGAATATTTTTATCGTGTTATCTGGGAAAAGTGTGGGTACACAGAACATTGGAAATATGTCTGAAAGTACTCAAACTTTGCAAACTATGTAGGAGTTTAGTTTAGCACTACTATTGGAACTCAAGGAAGTACATCCATTGGTCCATTTCCTACTACAGGAGGAGGATCAAGTGGATAAGGAGGATCGAGATCATCAGTGGATCAGGTGGTTATGGTGGTAGAGGAAATACTGGTGGGGGCTCTGGGTTTGGATTTTGTGGGAAAGGTATGCACTCTCATTAGCCACACCAATTTTACTATGAGATGTCTCTTCAATTTCCATAATATAGGGGTATTGAAGATGTTACAGAGCATGTGCACAAGTGTGAGCTACTATGGTGTGCTATAAGAATTAAAAAATCAGATAGAAAGGTGATTCAGTTTGTTACTACGCTTCAAGGGCACACACATAGTTGGTACAAGAATTATGACACATGCCAAACTATGGTGGATTATAATGCTTTGCATTATGCATTTCTAGCTGAGTTCCATATTCCATAATTTGAGTAGAAAAGTATCAGTCGCTTAAGGATATTAAGCAGGGCTTATCGAAAGTGTTCAAGAATATGACATTTGTTTTAAAAAATTTATATCAAAATTTTCTTATGATATACATCCTAGTTAGCATGCACAATGGTTTATTGGTGGATTGTTGACTCCTTCCAAGAAGGACACTATTTCATGAGACCTTTGTAGACCCATGTTACGTTTTTGGAAGCAAATTTATGCGCTAAGACAATTGGAAGTGTGGATATTGGATTAAGTAAATTCTTGGAGGCGCAGATTGAAGTTATGGAAAATAAGTTGGAAAATTTATTTGCTAATTCAGCTCATGAGACACGTAGTGGAATATGGTGTACATATTGTGAGGTTGAAGGAAACACTAAGGATAACTGCTTGTTAAACCATGGTCATTGGTGTTGTCATTGATTTCAAGTGTCATTAAAGGCATTGATGTCCTGATGAGGTATGAAATTTTGGTACAGGTCATGACAAGATCTTGTGAGCATTGGAGAAGCCTAGAATTTTTTTCTAGGGAATGTATGAGCATCAACAAGGTTTATTTTAGTTTATGGAGGCAGATTTCAAAAGTTCACCAAAGTAGGCCTTAAGGATTGATCTTGATAGGTGTAAATGAGATAGGTTTGAAGATTAAAAGAATATTTATGACAAATAAACTCATATATCATGTAGAGGGGTGAGTTTTGGTGCTCCATGTCAAATTTCATTAAGTTCTGAAGAGGTATGTGAAAGTTATGCTAGTTTTTCTAAAATTGGTTCTTTGAGAAGTGCAAAATAAGTTTTCTCGTCTTCTTAGCACCCAAGAAAAATTATGAAGGATTATTTAAATAAATCATAGAATAAATTTTTGGAGAGGATTCCAAGCCTAAAATTTTACAAAAGGTTTCAAGCAATTTGGTTAAGAATCAAATAAGATATGATCTTTTTCTAGACCTACTCTTTTCTCTCCTCAAGCCATTCCTAAATCGATGGAGCTAAAAGTGGTCTATTTTTCCTTAAATCTTGTGGTTAAGCTATCATCTCATTTTCGGGCTATTCAATGCGACACTATGCTTCTAAGTCATTAAATAATTTCAAGAATTAATTCTCCTTTACAAGTTCCTTCAAGAAGGCATACGTTGCTATATGCACCCAAACTTGCACTTGCTACATTATCGGAAAACGGTTACAAGAATCCCCAATGATGATTCATGTCCTTTCAGAAGGTGTTCAAGCTCCAAAACCCATTTGCAGTGTATATTTGTAGCCTAGACATCCTTACTTATCCTTTCCATGCTTTCTTCCAGCTTCCCTCTCATTTTTGTGCATTTTTTGGCTTTAGTGACAGGACCACCTCCCGCGTAGGGAGGTGGTCTTAAACAATTTTTGTAGAACTCTTGACACTGTGATTTTACTTAACTTGACTTTTAGGGTGCGTTTGTGAACCAAATTGCCTAAAAATAGTCTTGTTTGCATGGTATTCTTTCCCTCTTCTATTTTTAAATGGATTTAATTAGTTTGAACTAACTCTTATTTCCTTATGCATGAAGGATCCTCCAAGACTCCATTCCTATATATTCCATGCTTGTATTCAAGCAAAAGCCTGAGAATTTTGTGTATCTTGTATTGTATTGCTGCCACAATCTTGCTAGGAATTGCATAGCCAAGCTCATATCTCTTGTGTTATCTCTCTTCTACTTGCATTGCATCAAGACTACCTTTAAGATGTCACCGCTCAAGTGTTATCCTCTTGTTATTTTTCTTTGCATTCCCAATCCCTTAGAATCATATGAACACTCAGAGAAAGAAAGGAAAGAACTAAGGGTACAAATACTGATACCACTGGATTTTCCAAAGCTCTTGCTCATTCAGGTTGGAATTGTGTGTTTGTTTTCTTTGTTTATCAAATTGTCAATTTCAAATCGTTGGTTTCAATTACATATCAAATAGAGTAAAAATCAATCCTCTTTCATTTATAAGTAATTAGTTAATTTCCAAGAGGGTTTAAATCTTTCATAGAAACCCCCAGTGATGGATATTCTTCTTCCTATCCCTATGGGTTTGAAGGAAAGAATATATGTAGGAGGTTGTCTACATATCACAGATTAATTGGAAAATTTATTATTGTAAGTTAGTTTAGATTCAATACACTCAGTACAGGTGAATAAACACACCGGGTTTTCTCGCTTGTTTAGTTTTAGTGTAGAAGTAGATTTGACTATTTACAATAGAAGCAAATTGTTGTTTGTGATTATGATATTTCAGTTTTGTGATTTGTTTAAATTAGTTTCCCTTTCAACAGTAGCATAGATTGTTAGTTTCAGCTTAATTAATTTACACGCTTCAACTAGGTCAAAACTTAGATCCAGGTTAGGAAAACAAGCCATAGGGAATTTACGCTACCCGTTCATAGCCTCTAAATCTCCCCTTTGCCACCTCACCTACCAAGAGATCAAACTACTAGATCTTAGTCACCGATCCTCCCGTAGTTAGCCGCATGCATTCAACATTGGCTTCTCTCGGCACAACCTCGGGGGTCAAGTGCGGGTGAAGGTTACATGTCAATTTTCATCCGTAAAAATTGGTGAACCCAACGTGAAGGATTAATTCCTTCTTGTTTTTTTTCCTTCCATTGTTATTGCCTCACCTCTCAATTTCTTTCCCTATTTTTAGTATATATTTTATACCTTCTAAAATACATCTGGAAGAGAGTTTGGTGGGCCATTTTTCTCTAATAGATATTACGCCAACGTGCAACCATAACAATCCCCTTCTCTTTTGAAGTCGGGTGACAATTACACGAGCAACGTCCAAACCTCCCTAGTTACACTTCATACCCCATTATCTATGTAAGGATGGAGGAGGTTGATCAACCGTTAAACATACAACATGGTCAACACAATGCAAACAATGTTATTATCATGAATGGAACATGTTCTTACCATAGTGTCTTGTCAAGACCTTACATTTGCATGCAATCAAAAAAAGATGATCTATTTTCATGAATAACCAATCCTCTTCATCGATAAATGAGTATTTGGATAGAATGAAGGCTTCAACCTTTGATATTTTGAATACCTATCCTAAGATTCTTACTTCTGAGGAAGACAAGAATTATAACACTGAACAATTCATGATAGGGTATCATGAGCCTTCTCAATCAAACCCTACACCACAGCACCCCAAAAAGGACTCAATCCTCTCTCAAAATCTCATTTCTACTTTAGTAGGGAGGATTAGAGAGCTATAAATTTCCTAGACTACACAACTAACTCATGTAGTAAGGTAGAACATGGGGTATCATGTTGACAAAAAAGATACATCCCTTCCAATGAGCAACCAACACAATATCCTCGTACATCAATGTTATATGGTTCATTCAAATCTAGGTTATCTTCTCATAGGGTTAGACACACTAGGGATGGGTCCTCATCCTTCTCAAGTTTATCCTACGCAAGGGTTGGCTAGAAGTGCGTTCTCAAATGACGCCACAACATGCATTTTGACATTCCCAGCTTTATGCCCGCTAGTCCATATCATGGTGCTATCCCACCTTACATGCACATGTATTAAAAATCTCCCAGATCGACCCATACACCATTCCTGCTCCCTACATTCCATATGAAGGGACCCCATATATTCCCGTCAATGCTTATAATGCAACCTATCTAACTCCTCCTCCACCTCCTCATCAAGGATCTTCAATGGTGAAATCTTACGCAATGGGTACATATGCTTTGAGTACTTAAAGGAGCCTATTGAATTCACCATACACGGTGTCATGCATCCACACCCATTTCCGGATCTTCCAAAAATTAAGGGAGAAGGGGAACCGAATGCTCATATCAAGGCCTATGCTACTACTATCGGGAATTACTTCCTTGAATGTTGTAGTGGCTAAGATCTTTCCTAAAAACTCTCAAAGGAATTGTATTGGATTGGTATTATTGTATTCCGGAAGCTTCTATACATTCCTTTAAACAACTTGTTTCCGAGTTCATCAAAGAATTTGACACGAACAAGTTATTGTGTAAAGGGATTAGGGAGTTCTTGCATATTAGACAGGAGCAAAACAAAACTTCCACCCATTTCATCCAAATATGGTGCAACATTCTCTATTCCTCTACAAGTGTACCCAACATAGACCAAATGGAACTTTGCAACCTTTTCCTTCACTTTCTCAATCGAGAGGCTAGGGAGGAAGTCCAAAAGTTTCCTTTACCTGAGGTATTGGAAGGTGCACTTCGGATAGACCAAGTCGTTATAGACAGTGGGTGTAAGATCTATGGTCCCAATGGGAAATTGGTGTCCCAAAATCAAAATAATGCAAACTATCAAAAAAATGGTGCCAACAACCAAGGACCTAAGGGTGTGAATCAAAATCATGGTGCTACCATGAATAGTGCTACTAATCAAGCCAAGAATGCTGGTTTTCCAAAAATGGAGGCAACAATAATAAAAATAACTTGAGTGATCAAAGAAGCCCTAACATTGTGTCATCTATCAACACATTTGATGTAAATCATCCACCACAAAAGAAAAATCAAACCCAAGGCCCAAATAAATATCAAAACTCTAGCCAAGGGTCAGAAAATTGTGGTTATAACAACCAATTTCAAGGCTACAACCGAGGTTATAATAAAAAACAACAAGATTCAAGTATCAAAGGCCAAGAGATTATGACCCTAACCTATACTCGTGGTTTCCATAAGGATCAAGGTCATGATGATAGGACTTGTCGTGATTAAACAAGTTCTTACAAATCCTTCCAAAAACCGAGAGCGCAACTCTTTTTAGACATGTTCTTAACAAATCCCGAAACAAACTCACATTCTACCTTAACACGACCCGTGGCTCCTCGAGAATGCTAATGTGAACATATTTTGAGATCCATTCCAGTACACATCCTAAAAATGTCAAGTTGAATCCTCGGAATACAAACAAGGGAATTCTTATAGGAAATAACAACCGTGAAGCCTCAACCTCTAACAACTCTTTGGTTACTCCTAACCTTGGTTCAAATAATAATAATGTCGTGCCTTCATTTTACACACCCAAATACAACAGTAAAATACCAAGACATTTTTTTTTTTTGACTTACATTGCTCACTTCACACAACATCGTAAGGGCTCCAAGTACATAATTCGACTCACATGCGACAATCACATAAGTCACGGACTCACATAGAAACATGCAGACGACTTCGGCATGTCGATGCCACACTTTTCCCCAACGAACGAATACTAGCAATAACACGACCACAATAAAAAGAGACTTAAGGATTGACAACCCACAACACAACATTACCATGGTTACATCTAGAGTACGTGAAACATCCTACATGTTCTGAAAATTCGTCTCACATTTCACTTATTGTTCGACCAGTTAATTTTGCTCTTTACCCTTATGACAAATCTTCATAACTTACATAAGTATTCACCATATTTCAAAATGCCTACAAGATTCTAATTTTCTCATCCTTATGTTAAGATTTTGCTTCTCAAACTTTTATTTAGTGTATAAAATTTACTCTTGCTACACAAGAGATTCTAACGTGATGTCCAGATGAGGTATTGGGATTAAGGAAGACATAGAGTCAAGATAGCTTCCCAAGAACCTCCATCGATCACGGAATAGTTATTTCGCTACCAAAGCTAATAAAGTTCAATAACTTATGGACTTCCTTTTTATATTTATATATCTTTTGTTTGCTCGAAGTTTGGTCGCACCAAGATAATTTATATTCTTTACAATGCATGAAAAATTTTAATTAAGGGATAAGGACTCTAAGATTGACCTTAATCCTAATCTCAAATCTCGTGTGCAACACCATCGATATGCTCTTATATCGCACTAAGGTCTCGTTCATAGCATTGTTGTGGAATCAGGAGTTACGATGAGTATTAGATCCCGACATCTTGAAGGGTTACGCGACCGGAAGGATTGTAATTATGCGCGAACCACATTCAAGAAATACCAAGAGGTTATATTGATAGAAGCCAAGGTAGCGCAAATCCTTCCTTCTAACAAGGGCTCAAAAGGTGACTTCCAAGGTGATCTTCACCACTAAGCCTAGTGTCAAACCTGAAGAGAGGACATTCTTCTCGCGAATGCCAAATCTAGAAGGAAAAAGCAAACTCCAGATAGGTTGGACCATGACATTCCTAAATATGGGTTTGCGACACTATCGCTAGACATAAAAACTATGACGGTAAAATCCAACGAGGGGTTTTATTTACCTAACCTATGAGGTCTCATCAGGTGCAAAGGTTAAGGTCGTTCTTCGGTTTTACACATACGAAGCAAGTTATGCACGAATATTTAATTTGGGTTGAGTGTTCCCATTAAAACTCATTATTGTGTTTGCAAGGGAAGAAGGTAACCCTATAATTAA
The DNA here is from genome assembly GCA_018340775.1 of Taxus wallichiana var. yunnanensis. Lineage (NCBI taxonomy): Eukaryota > Viridiplantae > Streptophyta > Pinopsida > Cupressales > Taxaceae > Taxus > Taxus wallichiana. Next base: position 487,839,639 of record CM031239.1, read on the forward strand.
TTTAATCATTTATTAAATACTGAGAAGGTACTACAATGTATTAACTTCGATTTCAATTTACTAAGTATAAACCAAACACCTTTTTGCCATACACAACTAAAAATCAAGTTGAACTGGTGATTAGAAGTACATTTGAAGTATCCTAAAAAGACTAGCATATCATGCATGTTAACAAATCTCATTTATAATTTTTCAGTAACAAGAGACTACATTACACAGTTATTCATTTTACAATGACCTATAAGAGTTACAAAATAATAATTAAATTTCACATCGCCTTCTTCGTCGTCATTCATCCATCCTGCAAAACCCACGTGAGCATGATATCAGCATAATTAATGGCATCCACCTAATCAATCATAATTGTAATTTTTCAGTTTCCCATTTACATCAGACAATAATTACAATTTGCCAAATCGAAATAAAAAGTCTAGAAACATGTATTCATTGCATTTCATTTTTCTACATTTTATAAACCCAGGAGAGAGAAAGAGAAGGGAAGAGAGAGAAAATATCATTTTATCAAAAGTCCCAAAACACACAACAAGTTTCATTATAGTGTTTTAAACAGTTATTTACGTGAGTAAAAAGTTTCCAGGGTGATTTGACAACCCTACGAGGGTCCGCAGCTTTCTACTTTTACATTTCCTCACTAGCTGCAGAATGTACAAAACAGATAGGAGGTTAAGAAACTGCTTCCAAATGTTATCTTCCAATGAGCACGCATTCCATGATTAAATTTCTACATGTCCCCGTATATACCAAGAATTCGTAGCAATGCGAGTAATTGAAAAAGGGCGGATTTGCGTTTGGCGGTTAGTTCTCCGGGGCCACTGGTCGTAGTTCACCCAGTTATAAAATGCCAAAAGTTAACTCGAGGGCCCAGAAACCCACGTCCATAACTGACGTTTGAAGGAGAAGCACGCAACGAGACATCTCCTACTAGTTCCCCTACATAAGGAGAGTTCATCAGAGTTGACGGGGCTGAGAACTAGTAAACCATTTTCAAATGGTGACAAGTTTTCTGGAGCGACAAGACGAAACTGGACCAGTTTGACCTCGTCAAACTGTGACCAGAGGCCTACAAAATGGCTTCACCAAACTATCCCGAAAATTTCTCTTTCCTATACTGAATGTTCCATGCATTTGTCTAGTATAATCGCTAGAGGTTTGTGAAGACGGGAAGTGATTTCTCTTTCCAGGTTTCAAATGGTGATCCAAAACAAAAGCCAACTTTCTAGTTTTAACGACTTTCTATTGTTGTAAACCAGTGTTACAGGGCTCCTATAAGAGCATCAAAAGGATGTCATATGATCGTTTCGTGTCAAACCAAAAATCAAGGTGACTCCTCGTATACCAAGGTACACGAATGAGACTTCACATCTCGTTTCCAGAGTTGCGCGGGGTACTTAGAGAGCCTCCGAAGATTGCAAAATTTAACTATTTTAAGCAAGAAGAAGGTCAACTTAATCAATGGAGAGTCAAATTTGTCTGGTCGATAAAACAATGTTGAAGCGATCAAAAGAGTAAGAGTTTCCTAGGTCATCTCGAAGTGAGGGTGATAGTTCGTGGTTTTAAAGTAGGCAAGTTATAATGGCTTCAAGAGTTGCACCCGACACTATATTGTTTTGCAATGAGTTGAAGGGACATTTAACCGTATTAAAAGTCCTAATGATTGAAAATTTTGTTTAATTGCAAAGAGAACTAAAACACGATAATTAAGAGAGGTAAGGGAAGAAGGACCATGCCTGGAGAACGAAGTCGATCGGGTGCAAAGCCGCAAGCTTGGTTGAACTTCGTCAACCGGTTCACGAGCTTGGATCTAACCCCCACCCTATCACACCCACTTCCCGATCACTTGAAGTTTTCCAAAAGAAGTAGTTGCTTGTGCGTTTCTAAAACCTTTTGAATCGATCCATTAAGTGCATTTGCAATCCCGGCATCAGCATGAGACAACATTTCTTTGAGGCGTTTTTTCAAATAGTTGACTTGCCTTGAGTAAGCTTCCACCATTTACATACTTGTCTACTAGCGCATTTGCAACTAAAAAAATCCTCTAACATTATGCCTTGACGGTTGTCCGAGGCCTGCTCTAGAGCTCCCATTTTGACAAAGGCTGCGAGGATGCTGGGACAAGGTTGTGGAGTCTGGCTTTACACGCACCAATTGCATTTGCTTGAAAGTTTCCAAGGCCTTTTCAACAAACTCATTTTATTTTATTTTATTTTACATCCTGCAATCATTGCAGCCCCTAAACCACATTCCTTTCAGGCATTGTCAAACAGCTCGCATGCCTCCACATTTTGCATATGTATCTGGTCAGGGAACTTGCAACTAAAACACACAAAAGAAATCCCTTCTCCACAATGCTTTGATGGACGTCCATACTCTGTTTCAAGAGCTCTATTTTGGCACAGGTAGTGAGAATGCTGGCAAAGGTTGTGGGGTGTGGCTTCAAACCTGCCAACCGTATTTTTCTTGGAATGTTCCAATGCAGTTTCAACAAAACCATTTTGTGCATATCCCGCCATCATGGCACTCCATGAGCCCACATCTATTTGAGGCATTCTAACAAATTCAACGCCTTTTCTGACAAATCCATTTTTTTAATATAACTTCTTATCAACGCAAAACTACATTTCTTCCATGATAGTCGAATGGTTCACATGCTTCGACATTTTGCATACGTATCTACCAGTGGCGCTTGCATGCTACTTCATTTGGCACGCAGTCCGGGAATGTTGGGCAAGTGAAGACACAACAGCCGGGAGATCTGTTTGCTTCATGGTGAAATGGCGTGATATCTTGAGGCAAAACCCCACGCACTCCATGCCCAATCAAGACCTGTCCATGAGAAGCTGTCTCATTGTTTCATTTGGTCAAACACTGCAACGCCTTCACAATGCATCAAACAACCACTTATGACCAAACTCTTGTCTTTTATGCTTTGATAACTGTGATCCACGCAGTTTGACGTTTTTTTTTTTTGGACACACAACGGATGTTTGAAAAGACCAGCCTCCCATGAGAAGACATCTAGCGAATCATTTTTGGAACAACGGGAGGATGTTGCAAGGAATGGTTGTCACAGACTGTCGCCCCCCCCTTTTTCACGCCTTCTTCTACAGCAGAGGGTGCGCAACACTGGCCTAAAGCTTCCTCCCATGGCGGCGCGGCGGCAACACTCCCTCTCCCCACACAAAACCAAAACGATGGAAGCAAAGACCTAATTTTTGCCCTAAATCCGCCCTAAGGAGAATATCATGGGTTTTCTTTTAATTTGCATCCTTTTATTTTATTTTATATTTATTTTATTATTATTATTTTATTTTATTTTATTTTTAAACGAGGCATTACAAATACAAAAACTTGGGATTAGTTGAGCTAGAGTTTGAGCCACAAATTAATGCAACAACTCACATGGAGTAAATTTCACAATCCTTACACTCTCCTTCCTTCCCATAGGATGAAATTTCAAAATTACAAAACCAGTAGGAGCCTATGATTTAATATCAGATTTGAACAAGACCTTTTCTCACATTTCTTTTCTAGATTTATCAAGAATTCACCTATGCATCGTTTGTGTTACTTAATGCACTTGGTCTTGGTCATTTAATCTATGTTAAACCTCCTAGCACTCAAGTAAATCATATTGACTTTGACATACATCCTCTGGGGATAGAATGATAGGGATATTGGGTTTGTTTTTGATATAGAAAAGATGCCATCTGACGTTGAAATTGCTCAAAGAGGTGATCCTGCCTTATTTTTACAAGTCTGGGTTTATAAAAATTTCATTAAGAGAGCCATGATTGACAATGGGGCTCTGTAAATGTGGTTCCCTTATCTTTCTTGAAAATTTGGGATATGGAGAGATAAATTGTTCTCTACAAGAAACATGTTACATGGGTGATAGTCTTAAAGCATCCTCGATTAGAATCATAGTTCTTCCATTCACGCTTGTTCCAAAAACCATCTTGATGGAATTTTACATTATCGACAGGGAAACAAGTTATAACATGATCCTTGGGAGACCCTGGATTCATCGAATGAAGGTTATCCCTTCTACATTGTTCCAAGAGATTAGATTCCTCCATTTAGGGAAGGTCTTCATCACTCAAAGGGATCCTAAGCCCTTTGATATACACTTAGAAAACCTCAAGAAGAAGAAAGGGGTCCATACAGAGTATGAAATTACTATAAATCAATTAGAAAACCATCTCCATCAAAAGGGTTAGTCCTGATCACCCCTAACGTTCCGAAGGATGAATTCATGGCCCAAAAACATTTGAGGTGGAAAAGATAGATAAAGGTAAATCAATCTCTGGGAAACAATGTTTACTAAAACCACAACAAAAATTATGAAAGTATTAGAGAGTGATGATCTGATCTTCCTCCTATTTGAACCATAGGGGATGGGTATCCTTCACGGTATAACATCTCTTCCCTTTGACGACCTAGGTCTAGGTGTAAACATGATAGAATTACCAAATGAAGAAGGAAATTTGAGATTTAAACAATGCCTATCAAAACTATCTCTCGAAGGTTGTTCTATTCTAAGCCCCGCCAACCCATGTGCATTTGAAACTAAGCTTGCCATATCCATGGGGCAAGGCCTCATCATTAACCAATTGTCACAAGTAAACATAAAGTTCTACATGGGAAACGAGGTGAGTAGCATAGTCATACTCACCCACACATCATGTCTCAAAAATGCAACAAAGAGGTTCACGAATGCCTCTTTCAGACAAATGATTTTAATGATTGGACATATACACTTCTAGGAAAGGGTGGTAAGTTTAAACCCAAATTTTTAGGCCCTTGTCAAGAGAATGGAAATTTTGAGGATCATGGTTCTCCACTATGTACTTCTAGGGGTGAAGAATGAAATATTCATCAACTTTCTTTGCCTTAAACATCATGATATGTAGTTTCACCAAAGCATTTTCATATGTATATTACTGAATCCGTATTGCATTTTCATCTCGCCATATCATTCTATAAAATTTTTTGATCAAGGGGCTTATTCTTATAGCAATTACTAAAAACTTCTAAAAACATTGGCAAAACATTCCAATCATATCTCTTCAAATCTTCATAGTATCATCAATTATTTTGAATCATTTCATCAATGCAAACGAGATAAGACAAAGTTTTGATGGTAACCATACCAAGGCCTACATACTTGGTTCTACTTTTAGTCTCTTCCTAGGTAAGGTGTGTTTGCCCATGGTCCTGCATTCTAGAAGCTTCATGGTGTCGCATCTATCCCATATACATCTCTTTGGAAATAAGAAAATTCTATACATTTTTCCCAAATAAGTTTATTCAAATGCAAATCCATAGAAAAATTTTTATTTTACACATTTCTTTGGGCTACCAACCTTTGGTGTTTATCCCGCATCTCTTAATGGTGATGTAGGGTTGGGAAAGGAAAGAAATTTCCTTACTTGCCTATACCTTGTCCATGTTGATGATCCCATACTTCCTACTGGTAGCATGGGGAAAGGTTTAGGGGGTCTCTTTGATAAACTTGAAAGTTAGAAATGATCCGCTCAAATATTTTGAAATCAAAAGTAAAAAAAAAGTGAGTTAGATGTCCAAAATTCCAAGAGAGTTTAAAACCCCAAAATCAGATTTTGTCAACCAAGTGGCCATCTATAGATCCAAGTCTAGATAAAATGCAAAGCACTTCACATTCTAAACTATGAGGAAACTTGAGTAAGGTAAGGTTGTAGCATCTCAATTTGATTCTTCCAGACCTCTATCTTTCTCTCATCACTACCATTCAACATTTTTTCATAACTTGTGCCATTTCTAACTCTCAGTGTTGAGCCCTCACATCTTACTAGTTGCGTGAGTTAGGATTGGGGAAAATACATTTACTTATCATCTCATTGTATCATCACATTTTATCAAGACAATATGAAGTACCGAAGATTGCTAAAGAAACTAAGTTTAAACATCACATTGTGTTTGCATCATCATATATCAGCAACATAAAATACAAAAAGAAATCATTCTGTTTATCATACACATCCATTGCATACATTTTGAAAAGCATTGAAAAGCAGAAATTATAAACATCTAGAGTACACATACGAGATAAGCCAAAAAGAAGTCAACTCAGATATAATGGAATACCAAACCAAAAATAGAGTCTATATATATCATAGTAGATCAAGTTTTTATACAATGTCATCATGCACTAGGCATGGTCAAAATGCTCACAATGAGCCCGAAATATACAAAAATCGTATAATATCAAAAATGGTATCAAAGCAATAAAGGCTCAATGGCCTATCAATCCTTGTGGGATCCCTCAAATGGTGTGCAATAGCATTTAGGACTCTTTCTGGGACTATGACGATGCAAATAATGGACTGAATGGTGTGAATGCTCATGGTGGCACCCGCTGCCTATAGCCTCGCTATGAGAGTGGCTCCACCTCATCAGGTGCTCAATAGTCTCATATCCAGCTACCTAGGTACGAAGAGAGGTCACTATCTTTGCCACCTTCCAGATGGGAGCGAACATGTCGGTATGTTGGCCAATAGCTAGGGGTTGTCCCGAGTCCACAGTCAACTCAACTCGAGTCTTCCTAGAGGGGATAATAGGGTGTCCAATCAAACCCGAAAGATGAGATCTTGCTACTCGTGCGTAGATGCTGCAGAAAGGAACAAATAAAAGAGGAAATAATGAGTTAGAAAATCACGTAACATAAATCAAAAGGGGAATGCTAAGCTAGCATACAAAAATCAATAGACAAGATCAGGAGAGGAGTGTCAAACATACTCGGTCTTCGAGAATCCATGTGGGATAGATGACTACTACTACATGTGTTGCTAGCAGCTGCTAGGCCTCTCCAAAGCCATAGGTATGATGATGTCCAATCATAGACTCATCATACCCTCTCCATAGTGAGGAAGTTTTGTATCTAAGACCAAAGTGTCTCTCTCTTTGTGCTCGCCTCCTCGTGTGCTGCTTCAGAGTATCTCCCGAATGTCATGCCACTCAGGGTCACTCTCCTCTCCCTCTGAAGGGGCTGCCCCCATCCTCCTCCCTAGTCTCCTCTCCGACGTAATCCTCATCCATACCATCTCTCATATGCCCCTCGAGTTGGAGTCCAAATCAATAGGCTCATCCTCCTCTCCACTATGAGCAGGAGTAGCTATATCTAGAGTAACGGTGCTCATGGAGCACTAGTTGCATATCGAACCCGCACCACATGCCTAACTACGATAGGAATGCCAAGAGTGACCACCCTCTAACCAAGATCTCTTCTAGGACCCCTCTGTGCCTCCTGAATAGTCCTATAAATAGGAACCACTAGAGGAAGCATGTCAAGGTATGGGAGGCCAAGCTACCAAGGAACCTGATCAAATGGATGCATCTCTAATCTCCTAACCCTTTCAACCAACTAACTTATGGAAGAGTAAGCCACCACTCACAAATCCTTCTCCCCCATAACCCTTCCATGTCCTGGTAGGGTGTAGAAACCATGTCTACAATAATAAGTGAAGCCACGGGTTGGTGTGGTATCTAGAGAACTGACATTATAGAGGGTGATGTGCTCATAACAAGAGTGGGGTGACTTAGTGACTGCCCCTATAGTCAGGTTACCCTGTATAGGTTGTGATATGTAGTCCCTAGAATATCTACTCCCATGAATACTTACGGACATGACCCTCTATCTCAGTATAATGATGGGAGCCCAAAGAGTACAAAATTTTATCCCCTGGCTCCAACACTTTGGTATGTCCTTGCTATATAGAGGTGATGTGCTCATACACCCAACTCTTAACAAGAGTGAGGTAACTCGGTGACTTCCCTATAGTCAAACTACCCTATATAGGTTGTGATATGTAGTCCCTAGAATATCTACTCCCCATGCATACTTACATCCATGACCCTCAATCTATGCAATGATGGGGGACCAAGTAGTACAAAAGTGTATCTCCCCCCTTGTCCCCGATCAATCTCGAGGACAAGATACCCTTGATGGCCCTTTGAAGGATAGGAATAGGAGTAGTAGCAATAGAATGACCTTCATCCCCTTGTTCGAGCTAGATGAGATAACAATGTCTCCCATATAAGTGGCCCACTATTTCATCTCTTCCTGACCCCGGATGTCTCTCCAGACAACCGTCTCCCAATAATTGGGAGTCCAAGGATGTGGTATACATCCTCCAGTGTGATAGTCCACTCACCCCTGATGCCTAGAAACCGGAAAGTGTTCGACATGCATCCTAATAAGAGAACAAGTCACACTGAGAATGTGACTGGTAGGAGTGACATGGGGCACTTGGGCTATCCGTCAAATGCCTAACCTCTCGTAGTAATTCCATATCACCTGGGTCAACCGATCTAGAATCCTAGGGAGCTAATTGCACTCTCTCTCTGCTCCATCATATGGACTCCTCCTCCGAATTCACCAAAACATGAAAAAGAGAAAGTTAATAACATACATCACATGATAAGCTCACAAAAACATAGAAAAATATTAAAAATCCAAAAAAAATTGAGTTAAGGAAAATTTTAGACATTTTGTTGAGAACCGGCACATAGTGTAAGGCGGTGGTTCCAGGGATTGCCATTCTAATAGGGGGCGGTCCAAAGGATCGCGCCTCTGCCTTAGGTGGCGGTCTTGAACCAATTTCCCAAAACGTGACCTTAACTATAAAGATTCACAAAAATGAGAAAATAAACCATTTCTAGAAAAATAAAATAATGCCCTATGGCGCCCCCTAAGACTCATTTAAAATAAGAAAATTTGAAAATGTCCCCCCTAGGTGAAATTTTCAACATTTTAATATTTAGGGCCGAGCTAATCTCTCAAGAATGCATCAGCTGATCTCTCGCTTATGGAGGTATGATCACTATCTCACAACGGTCATTTTGGTTGTATTCACGTCAAAATGGTCAACATGGATCCGAGCTCCAAATTCATCAAATCAACAATGCACAAATGAATCAAAAATGAGTTTGTTTTATATATATATATATATATATATATATATATATATATATATATATATATATATATATATATATATATATATATAATTATTTTAACCTCGATTTTCAGGTGTATGTGTTTACACGTAATGGAGTGTTGGCGTAGGTATATTTCTACATCCCCACGCAAATGGTAGGTCCTCTTTTCATTTTGATTTAGTGTATATTTTTCAATATTTTATCTATCTCGCACTTAAGTCTCTTATTCTTCTTATAGGACATGAGCTTTTAGGCGGTAATGTTTTATACACAGCATGTTAGGTATAGCTTCTAACTCCCCATTTTGGGAACACCATACTCAGACTCTATGTTTTATGCCTTTTCATGGCTAAGACACTTCTCCGAGGGGGAAATATGTACACACCCAAAATTACACGTGCTACATTGTCAGGAAAATGGTTACAAGAATCCCTAATGATGATTCATGTCCTTTCAAAATGTTTTCAAGCTCCAAAACCCATTTATAGTGTATATTTTTAGCCTAGACATCCTTTCTTATCCTTTCCATGCTTTCTTCCAGCTTCCCTCTCATTTCTATGCATGTTTTGGCTTTAGTGACAGGACTACCTACCAAGCTTGGCGGCGGTCCTAGGACTGCCTCCCTACGTAGGGCAGCGGTCTTGAATGATTTTTGTAGAACTCTTCATGCATGATTTTGACACGCTTTCTTTTACTTAACTCGACTTTTAGGGTGTGTTTGTGAACCAAATTGCCTAAAAATAGTCTTTTTGCATGGTATTCTTTCCCTCTTCTATTTTTAAATGGATTTAATTAGTTTGAACTACCTCTTCTTTCCTTGTGCATGAAGGAACCTCCTAGCCTCCATTCCTATATATTCCATGCTTGTATTCAAGCAAAAGGCTTGAGAATTATGTGTATCTTTTATTGTATTGCTGCCACAATCTTACTAGGAATTGCATAGCCAAGATTAGATCTTTTTTGTTATCTCTCTTCTACATGCATTACATCCAAACTACCCTCAAGATGCCATTGCTCAAGTGTCATCCTCTTGTTGTTGTTATTTGCATTCCCAATCCCTTAGACTCATGAACACTCGTGAGAAAGAAAGGAAAGAACTCGAGGGAAAAATACTGATACCACTGGATTTTCCAAAGCTCTTACTCATTCAAGTTGGAATTGTGTGTTTGTTTGATTTGTTTATCAAATTGTCAATTTCAAATTGTTGGTTTTAGTTACATATCAAATAGAGTAGAAATCAATCTCTTTCATTTATAAGTAATTAGTTAATTTCCAAGAGGGTTTAAATCTTTCATAGCAACCCTCGGTGATGGATCTTCTTCTTCCTATCCCTATGGGTTTGAAGGAGAGAATATTTGTAGGAGGTTGTCTACATATCATAGATTAATTGGAAAAGTTCTTGTTGTAAGTTAGTTTAGATTCAATACACTCAACACATGTGAATAACCACACCGGGTTTTCTCGCTTGTTTAGTTTTAGTGTAGAAGTAGATTTGATTATTTAGAATAGAAGAAAATTGTTGTTTGTGATTGTAATATTTCAGTTTTGTGATTTGTTTAGATTAGTTTCCCTTTCAATAAGTAGCATTGATTGTTAGTTTCATCTTAATTAATTTAGACGCTTCAACTAGGTATGTTAGAATTTGAGGATTCTAATAAATATGGATTTAATGAACTTACATATTAGATAATATTACAATAAATATTTAAATAAACATATTTATTTTAAAAAATAAAGAAATACTTATAGGAAATAAATAACATATGTGACACATTATTTATAGTGAAAACCCCAATAGGGTAAAACCACTTTGAAATAACCTTTACTTCTGTGAGAACTTATTTTACATCCAATAAGATCACCTCCTCCTTTAAAATCCTATTTAACAAGGGTAAAACCAAATCACTTGATTTGCACACCTTGATATATTTCCCGAATATATCAAATGATGACCTAAAGTCTTTTTATATAAGGTGATCGGGTATGTCTCTCGACCCACCTTTTCAACCTAAAATGGTTGACACATACACGTAGGTTTATAATATTTAATATTAGAAATATAATCATTTCATGATATTAAATATTTAACCTAAAGTATATACTCTAGGTTAGCATATTTAATAATAAAATATAAATATTTCAATATTATTAAATATTAACCTATATATTAGTGATGGACCCATATACATTAAGGGTTGGCCAGACCACTTAATCATTATGTTCGAACACTCCCCCTTAATGTTAATTGGGATAACGTAACATATGCCAATAGATTACCTACCCGTGGTACACTACAGATTTACAATCCTTAAACCATAAAGGTTTTAGGCTAGCATATCGGTTGAAGGAATTATAACACCTTCATCATACTCAATTTACTTTTTGGTATAAAAGGATTTGGAATCCCAAAGATCATCCCATGATCAATAGCTAAGTATGATTTGTGAGTTTTACATGTTCTCACATGTTCTCATAAAAGGTTATTGAACCCAAGAATATAGGAGCATTTTACAACCAAGGACCTCCTTAACAATATGCTTGTACTAGATGTTTACCAATAAAATCAATAGCACTAAAGAGTTTACTGAAGACCACCTTTAAGATCTTTCTACACTTCTTTCTAAAAAAGATGTCGAGGAGGTATACATGCGTGAAGGTATTTTTACACTTCTCGAAGGTCTTTTTTTACACTTGCCCAAAGGTCTTTTACAAATATTCAAAGGTATGTTTACAAAAATCAAGTTCCATTAGAGGTGACATTGTTATGCACACTCCCCTCAATGGAAACTTTGATAATCCAAATTTTTCACGAAAGTGAAAATTTTGCAACACTCAAGGACTTTGTGAAGATGTCAAGAACCTACTCTTCATTCAACATGAACTTGAGATTTATCTCACCACTTAGCACCTTATTATGGGTGAAGTGTATATGTATCACAATGTTCTTCATCCTCTCGATGTTGAACCGGATTCTTAATCAAGAGTAATACAACTCACGACCACCACATAGAAGAGAAATACTTCCTTTACCTTCTATGTGTATCTCTACTAATAGCCATGTTATCTCGTTTTAGTGATTCCAACTAAAAATGAGATAACCATAGAAAAATTTTTGGAAAATCTCTTAAAAATTCCCTTTGAAAGATATTTTTCAGGTTTTCAAGTTTTCATTACATGAAAACATGTTTCTTACATGTTATATGTCTCATGTTTCCTAAAACCTGAAACCCGATTATCTAAGTCCTTTATGTTGGGTTTTCGAACTTCTAAGCATCGAAACATGCTTTTTCCAAAGCATGTTTTATGCCTCATGTTCCCGAAACCTAAAACCTAATTACCTTAGTAGTGTGTTGGGTTTTCGAACTTTCAAGCATCGAACATGCTTTATCCAATGCATGTTTTATGTCACTTGTTTCCGAAACCCGAAACCCAAATTGAATCAAAACCTTTGTATCAGGTTTTTGGATGCTCCAAGCATGATGACATGTCATTAATGTCTAGTTGTCTAGCAGTTGGCACACGTGTCAAATGAGGTGTAATTAATGATAGGTTATTATCAATAATCAGCTTTTCTACATCATTTGTTACCATTTGTTATTGCTTTGCGTTGGATTTTCGTTGATGCTTCCTCTACCTCCAAACCCGATTGAGCTTCCCGATTGATTTCACCAACCATTTTTGATCATTTTTAAATATAGTTGAAGGTATTCTTCTCTTCTTTCTTTTTAGAATCTTTTTGGGTTATTTATGAAGTGTTTTCTTGGGGTTTTCATTTCTTTTCCTTCTTCTTTACTGTTTTAGGGTTTTGGGGTTGTTTTCCTTATTTCTTGTCTTTTTCCATGAAGGCTCTTGTTTGAAATTTACCCCTAAGTTATTTACTTATTTTCCATAAGTTGTAACTTGTAGATTTCATAATGATTCTAAAAATTCCTAAGTGATCATGAGGTGGAATTTTTCATGTTTTGACACATCAGAAACCCGATATACTTGTTTCAAGTTTTGCAGGGTGTTTAACATCTCGCCCTTTCTACCTTGTTTTAGGTTTTTCTAGGTGCTCGACATCCATTAAGATCCGCAGTCTGTTGGGTATTTCTACTTGCTTGACATCCTCTAGTTTCCGCCATTGTGTCGGGTTTCATACTTGTCCGACACTTCCTCACTTCCGCAGTGTGTCGGGTTTTCATTGATGCTCAACATGTCTTGACTTTTGACATACACTCCTTTGTGTCAGGTTTTCGAAGGTGGTTTACAAGTTTCAAAATCCAAACAGTGTGGCGGGTCTGTGCACTTGTCCAACAAACTTTCAAGCCCGATTGTTCTTCCATAAAATCATCAAGGCATTTATTCTTCAAGACTCCTCATGTCAAACCCCGATTAGTCTAAGGATAAGTCAGGAAAGATGAAGTATAAATATAAGAAGATGGAGTCTTCTTCTTACATAAGCTACAATTATGATATTCAGGACACAGAGCTTAGTAATATAGATATGGAGGACTTCTGGAAGAGAATTGAGGATTCTTCTCAAAATTCTTGGATGAAGTCGATAGGCAATGCAGCGGTCTCCCTCTTGCAGCAGGATTTCCAATATCAGCTCAATTCCCTGAATTCATCCTGGCTTGCGCTTCCCACTATGACTCAGCCTCTCACTTAGTGAGAAATCAAGTAGGAGAGTCTATAGTGAAATTAGATGGAGGTTATTTCGATAAACTCCTAAGGTTTCCTGACTTTGTGGAGTATGTTGATTTAGACCTTAAATCAACACAAAAGGCCTGGACAAAGATCAAGAAGACTGCATCAAGCACATAAACAAGAAGTTCTTGATCAAGGCTAAGCTAGTTGTTTCTAGGTTTCCTAAGTCATTCCCTAGAAGTGATTTTATTCTTGAAGTCAGCGATATCATCACCCTGCTGAGCCGGTTATTTGGGCTCCTAGAGTCAAAGGAATTCCAAGGGTGGATGTACGAATTCATGGTTGTCATAAAGAAGAATGACCAAGGAATTTATTGGGGTAGCCTAATAAGTGATGAAATAGACTCCCAAATGAAAACAATCTTGTCTACCAGCAAGTTCCATATGATGTCATATGTCATCTATGCAGCAGTAGGAATGAGGAACTACACAGGGCTAGATGTAAAGGGAAATCGAGAAACATGGACACATATATCAATACATCCCTCACTAAAAATAAAAGGGTCTGAAGACCAATATAGAAGAGTGAATGACACCTTCTTCTATGAAAACATTTGCAGGTTGGATCCTGATCTGAGGAAGAGAAGGGTTTCTGATGAAGCATGGGTTGAATTTTCTTGCAATTCAAGAAGTTTACTTATCTTCGGTGGTGAGGTTCTAGGATAACCCTTTCCATTTTCTCAAGTTTTGGGTGACAAATTGATCCTCATGGAGTTAGTCAGACAATTGTTGGATTTTCACAAATTCCAACAAAGCAGGCACAAAGCCACCATCTCCTTCCCTATTTCCATTGGAAGGTATACATGCTCTACCGTGGTTAAGGCCAAGAACATGGTGCATGAACTTCAAGAAAAATTTGAAGAAACATATGATCTCGGGGGGATTCAAAATCATAGGAATCCTCAAGTCATATGGAACCTTGTACCTGCATGTGCCCAATGTGGAAGATATCTGGGTTGATCTTGGATGAAGTTGTCATCCAAAGAAAAGACAACAATAGATTGATGCTTGAAGAAATTTAGATGTTAGATCTTTCTGATATCCTCGAAGGCACTGTGGATAATGAAAGTGTCCTAGACACTAGGTATGAATAGTCGATGGAGACCAACATGGATTCCCAGCCATTGATTGGTCTGTTGCTGAAAAAGCTTCTATCACTAAAGAGCTACTTAGACTCTTTTCCATACTAAGGCATGGCTCATTTCTTGGGGAATGAGCTATAAGGAAAATATATTTTCAAAAATATCTACTTTAGAAGTGGGACCCTCCAAGGGAGAGAGGGAAGAGGATAAAATCCCTACCAAGAGGTAGATTAAATTTAAGTTTGTTAGAAGGGGAGAAAAGCAAGGAGCCGAATCATCTGCCACTCCTTCACAAATAGTTGAGGTACTAGATTCACCTCCTCCACTAGAACAAGGAAAAATTCCTTCAGAAGATGAGGTTATTCAACCTCTCATTTCTCCTTTCGATGATTTCTCATCAGAAGTAAGTCTCTCTCTTACTTCTCAAGCTTTGACTCTAGAATCTTTACCTCCTCTCTCCCAATCTTCCTCACCTCATATTTCTATGCCACTTTCATCAGCCATGGCTAGCATCTTCTTCGACCTCTCACCTCTCTCTGTTGGACCTAAGATGGCCATAGATATGCCTCCTCCTTCCACACCTTCATTCCCTGAATCTATCCCCACAATCAACACACTTACACTCATCACTACTCCACAAGTAAACCTTCCTCCACATGTAGATAAAACCATAACACCTCCGATAGGAGAAACTTATTCCATTGTACCTCAATGGTTAGTTGATCGGACTCTGAGGAAGAGGAAGGTCGTAGTTCCCCTACCAGATTTCTACTTTAGATCACTTAAGGAATATCCTACCAAATATACCAAGAAACCAAAAATAGTTTCAAGGGTTCAAAGTGGATTCCTCAAGTCATAAGTTTTCGAGATTACCACTCCCACTTCCAACAAAACTAAAGAGGATATGGTGGTTAATGATTATCGATTACAAGGGTTGATTTGTAAAAGGTAACAACAGAGGGAGTACAACAGGATGCATAGGATGCCATGAATGTGTTGTGCCAGAAGCTGAAGGAAACGAAGGTGAGTAGAGATGAGCTAAAGGAGAAAGTTGAATAGTTGACGAGAGGTATTACTCAAGCTCTCAAACCTTTCTCGATCACTAATACCATCATCTTCTACCCCTACTCCAATCAAGTTCGATTTCTCATCGGTACCTATGATTGAAAAAATCAACGAAAGGGGAGAAACGGTTGAATAGATTCGAGGATAATCCTACAAGGAAGAGAGGTCATTGATGACACAAGAGAGGTTTATAAATCTATGGAGGAAGTAAAGAAAGATAGTGATAAAATGGATGATGAATTTTCACAGGAAATCGGGAACCTTGAGTTAACCGTTGAGGCTCTCAATGCACTAAAACAGTTCCATCTTGTGTACCTTGATGGAAGAAGGAATAATTCTACATGGGGATAAGCATTTCCAGCTAACCAAAGCCATCAGATTTAGGATAAAGATTCTCAATGAAGCTTGCAGCAAGTTGAGGGAATCTAGAGATCAGTTGGTCAATGCCACCAATGACATAGAAGAGGAGTCAGTTTCTAGGATCTTCACCAAGGTGTTGATGAAATCAAATATTTTACCTTTGTGATCTCTATAAAAAAATTCAAGAATCAATTCAGCACGAACCAGCTTCTGTCTTCGATTTGACAACCATTAATAAGTTCATAAGGATCTAGAATGTTTTGGAATCACTAAGGAAATTCAACAAGAGATTGATTAAGCTTCCTAGCAACGCAAGTGACACTCAGGAAACTTGCATGAGGTTCTAAGTGATTATTCTAGTGCACCAAATGAAGCTGAAATGTAGGACATAATCTAGAAGTTCCAAGAATTTTGTGACAAGCAGGCTTCACTAGAGGAAGACAAGGATGAAAAAATAGAATAAGCATAATGTTTCATGTCATTTTCATCTAGAGATTGACATGTCTTTTTCATTTTTGTTTCGTCACATAGGAAGAAAATTTTGACTTGTTATCTTGCGTGAGAGTCAAGAAAAATAGGATTCTTGTTAAATGACTATTTTCTAGGATTTATCCTATTTTCTCTCTGCTCTTTCCATTATAAATAAGGGATGCTTGTGCATTCCAAAGGGAAATTTTTTAGAATATTAAGAGCTATTGTGAAGAAGAAGAAAAATTTTGTATTTTCTTTTTAATCATTGAGGAATAAAAACATGTGTTATTTTGTAAACTTTGTGTTTTGGGATTCATCTATCTTGAGAGATTGTTCTTACCCAAGATCTTAAGCTATTTTTGTTTAGTGTTCTTGATTATTTTAATCATTTCGCATATTACACTCATTATCTAAAACTCGTATAAGTATTTCTTGATATGTGTTTTCTTGAAAGAAAATATGTTCCTCTCATTCCCTTCCCACTCTGTTTCATCTGTAATAGTTTCCTTTCTAACCCATTCTATTTCTAAAGCTGTAAGATCTCCATCTCATGTTGATATGGATTTTGGGATTGTATCCCAACCCTAATGGTTAGAATAGTGTGAATATTGTACACATTATTTATGTTGTGTTTTAGATTAGTAATAAACAGGATGCCTCAGATGTCTTTGAGGAGGTATTTAATCCCGTGTACTGTGGTTGAACCTCATATTTTGGTCTGACAAAATATCCAACCAACAAGTCGTTTCAGCCACAAGGATTTTTTACTTCTTCCATTGTACTTCTTGTCTCAGTAGAAGAAATGGATACTGTTGATTGTATTTTTTTATTCCAAGTAATGGTTCCTACACCAAAAAACTTGAAAACATATCCAATATATTTTATAACACAACATTAATATGGTTAGAATCACAAAATCCATATAAGATAGCATTTTCATTCTTAGTATAATGAAACCCATAATTGATTGTTCCTTTCAAATATCTAAAAATTCTTTTTGCAAGATTCCAATGATCTCTAAAAGCTTCCTACATAAACCTTTAGTAATTCCTAGTGATAGGAAATATCTGATCTAGTTATAGTTAGATAAATCAAAGTATCAACTAACAATATTTAAAAAATAGGATCAACCTTTTTCATATGGAGATTTAGGATCAATATTTATTCAAAATTCCATTGAAGTATAAAATGGTTTATAATCAATCATAAGAAACTTTTTCAATATAATGGTTGCATATTGTGTTTTGAAAAATAACAATAGAATGAAATACAATCATACAAATAACATGATGTGAGAGACCCAACTCATTCATTTCAAATTATTGCTTTAATTTCTCTTTTAATCCTATGAATTAAATTAGAATTGCCACCAAACATAAGCAAATCATCAACATATATACATCTAATGATAATATGCGAGCCTTATTTCTTAATGAATATATCATTGTTAGAAGAACAATTAACAAAACCTAACAATTTAAAGAAGGAAGTAATTTTTACATACCAAGATCTAAGAGATTTTTTAAACCATATAAGGATTTCTCAACTTACAAACATAGTTTTATTTACCATTTTTTTCAAATCCGTTAGGTTGAAACATGTAAAATTATTCTTCTAAATCACAATTCAAAAGTATTTTTCTTATCCATTTGGTGGATTTCCCACCCAAATTGAGTGGCGATTACAAATAAGGCCCTAACAGTACTCATTTTAGCTATAGGAAATATCTCAACATAATCAATACTAGGTTTTTGAGTGAAACCTCTAGCAATAAGTCTAGCTTTATGTTTGTTAATACTACCATCAATATTATATTTTACTTTGTATATCCACCTAGACCCTATAATACTTTGCAGCTCAAGTTCATACAAGGTAATTAATGCATGGTACATATGATGGCTTCTGGTCATTTTCCTAAGGTTAATAGGATTTGAAATTTCTAACATAGAGTGAACCCAATTTAATTTCTTATCTAGAAGCAAGGAAAATTTTAGTGGAAAATTTTCGTAAACTCATGAATATTAGGGATTTTGGAAATTAGAAATGGCTAATTTTCAATAGTTGGATCTTGCACACCCGCCTAAAATTTCCACCGATAAGTCATTTATATGGGTGAATTCACCTGTTGTAAATATCTTCCCCCTGGGTAGATATAGACGAGCAGAAGAATATGGAAATCAAGGAAAATTGAAACCCTTCATTTTGGGTTTTGAAAGTGCATTGCATGCTCAAAATCCTGACATTTATCAGGCCACCAAGCACCTCTAACGCACCAAAGAAAGAATGTCGACATGAAATGGATGCGCCTTATGGCACGTAAGAAGATGTTGACATGGAAAAAATTCATGCCTTTGGCACACACGTAAAGGGCATGACACAAAGTGTCGACATGGCAAAATTCATGCCTTAGCGCACGTAAAGGGTGCATGACACAGAGTGTCAACATGGCAAAAGTCGCGCCTTGGCACACGTAAAGGGCGCATGACAAAGAGTGTCAACATGGCAAAAGTCACACCTTGGCACACGTAAAGGGCGCATGACACAGAGTGTCGACATGGCAAAAGTCACGCCTTGGCACACGTAAAGGGCGCATGACATAGAGTGTCGACATGGAAAAATTCACGCCTTGGCGCACGTAAAGGGTGCATGACACAGAGTGTCAACATGGAAAAATTCACGCCTTGGCACACGTAAAGGGTGCATGACACAGAGTGTCGACATGGAAAAATTTGCACCTTGGTGCATGTAAAGGGTATGTCGACAGGGGGATGGATGCACCAAGGCGCACCTTCAGGAGGCGCAACATTTTGAGC
The DNA here is from genome assembly GCA_018340775.1 of Taxus wallichiana var. yunnanensis. Classification (NCBI taxonomy): domain Eukaryota; kingdom Viridiplantae; phylum Streptophyta; class Pinopsida; order Cupressales; family Taxaceae; genus Taxus; species Taxus wallichiana. The sequence goes on from CM031239.1 coordinate 487,859,115, forward strand.
ACTGATAGGAAGCAAACCCTGACCCAGATATTCAGACGGCCATAAATTTTCACAGGGAGTTCGGATTCACGCAAGGTTGGACTTTTCCAAAAGCTTACAAAGTCCTCTATCCAACTACGACTGGATATCTTTAATTGGGTAAAAAAATTCTTTAAAATGCAAAATACAGTTCGCCACTTTTGGGTTTGCTAGGGTTCTCACCTACCACCATAATGAGATGAATTAAATATAGCTTGGAGGTAGTTGGGGTAGATTTGGAATTTCTCTCTCTTCCCTCTCTCATTCTTCCTATAAATTGTAAGGAGGGGCTTTTTTCTAAAGGTTGGACATTCTTGTTTTCCTCCCCCTTCTTCTCTTTAGCAGGTGAATTTGTGGAGTTCAAACCTCCCATCTAAAACTGTAATGCAACTTTGCCTCTTGGCATTTTGTAGTGTATTGTATCAATCTTTGGAGTAAATAATGCATGCATGTGGATGATTCTCAACCCTCTATATTCATTTGCATCCTCCTGATCTTTCACTACAAATTTGGTTATCTGTGCATGATCTTGCATTACATTTTAATGGTTTGTGTTTATTGGCAAGACAGTGTTCTTCATTCCTCGGTGCATCACCTTTGTCGCTTTAGGTTTATTTTTATGAATCTTCTTACCTTGTCTCCTTAGCAAGTTAGATTAGGTTTTTGAGTAAACCCTTTACATTTTTATGTGTGCATCTGAACAGAGGAATAGAACCGGCCTTCATCCAGAGAGCTTTCCCGATTCACAAGGTCCCACACTTGGGAAAAGCTCCATGTTATGCAATCGCACTGAGAGTCTCAACCCATCGAGTTGTAGACATTCAGGGTGTCGTGATTCACCATCAACATCACCTACTATTTATATGTTAAATTAACTTATGCATGTATTTCACCAATTTTTCTTATCATCAGTACCTCATCCAAGATAATTGTGCCCACCAGATCACCTTTACCACAAATTTTTTTAGAAATTCGTCATCGATTCGAAATTCAATTTTAGAGATTCGCCACCTATTCTAAAATAATTTTTCTGAGGGGGAGTCTTAAAATGAACCTCGCTAGGAAGATAAGAGTTTTAGAAACATATATAGCATCAAAACATCATCATGACCATTTACTAAATCCGAATCAAAACCATCATTTAGAAGCATTTAATGAAGTAACTTCAAGAGAAGAAGACAACACATGTAAATCTTTCACTAGATTATATCTAGACATTCCATATAAGCTTCGATAATTAACATGTCCTAAGATTTCATGCCATAGTTTTAAATTATTAAAACTTTGAGATATGAAACAAGATGCGTAAGAGAAATCATCAAAAATATATAGACCATTTCTAAGAATTCCTTCACTATTGTACTCTCATTACTATACTTGATATGCCAAGTATCCTTCATACATGGATTAAAGTCCATACCTCTTTCGTATGTTCATATTACCAATGTGTAAAAGGTACTCATCATTCACATTACATGTAGAATCATAAAAAGAGCCTCATGTATTTTTTACAAGAATGTATTCATGTTATCTATAGTTACTTGATGACCGGTGGGAGTAACCTCGCATCCAAACAATAATCCAAAGTTTCTCACCATAAATTATGTTTTGATCTAAATGTTGTAGTTGGTTTCATTCAGATCTGAATTTTGTCAAAACAAAAATAGTTGGATGCCATTGTTTTCCTAAACTTTTAAAACACACCCCATTATAATATACAATGTACCACGAGGTTAGATACATATTTATCGATAATAAAAACAACACTTGTAATATAATCATATCTAAATTTTATAGATCTAAAGAAACTATTTTGATATGTTATCCTACAAAATTGACAAGGGTAATTTACAGTAACCATACCAAAATTCTATTTTGACCCCTAAGGAAGTCTGTTAACATTCGAAATGGTCCAAAACCCCCTTTCAAAAATCAAGTTTTTTAGAACTTAGCCATTTTCAGCTTCTTTAACTCGGCGCAGAAAATGGTGTGTCAACACTCTCAAAAACGTGCCTTTTTGAACTAGGTGCAAGAATTCTCATGTCGACATCAAGGAATCTATGCCCACTCATAAAACCTAAGGCGTAGAAATTGTTATGTCGACATACCAAAATGTGCACCCCTTATAAAGCCCTTTAGGTGCTAGAAATGTCGTGTCAACATCATAAAACATGCGCTAAGTATGTGCGCTAGGCTAGAAACATTGTGTCGACACAATGCAATGTGCGCTAAGGCACTAGAGAACTCGTGTCAACATCAATAAAATTGTGCTAAGGCACATTTTCACTCTTGTCGACACTCTAAAAAGTGCACAAAAGAAGTTGGTGAAATAATAAATGCTAGTTTTCCTATAAATAGGTGCCCAACACCTGTCATTTTCATGAATTGAAAATTGAAAAAGTGTTTTCTCTTTGCTCACAATTATCCTCATCACCCCCACATGCTGTTTTTTGAGCTTGGATCCCATGTCTTTCCTCGACTTTTATAAATCTAGGTAAGTGGCTTCTACCACCTTTGTTGTTGTGGTTTTTGTTTTTGGTTGTGTTAGGCTTAGGGCTTGTATAAAAAGATTAAATCTAAAAAGAGGAACCTAACAATCTATAACCAACTGGAAACCCCTTTTCCTCTCCTTCCAATCTACAAATCTAGAAGGCCCCTACATCTGAAGAAACCAAAAGCCATATTTCCTTGCTTTCTATCTTGTTAAAACCCTCTCTTTGCCATTTGACAAAACCAAAAGAGAGAAGAAATCAAAGAAATTGCAAAAAATCATCAAACCCTTGGCGCACTGTCTTTCCATGTTGCACCTCCCACAGTCATGCCTTGGCACACTGTATGCCCAAGTAACACAATCATTTCCTGTGCCAGCTTAAAGAACACTTAACATCTTTTTGAGAAGCGCAGGTGCATCTTGAACAACATCAACATCTACATGTTGTGTGTTGTTAACCCGCACCTTGTGCCTAACCCTTAGGCGCACTGATTTGCCTTGCAACATCTTCCAAAGAAGCGCCTTGGTGCACTTAAAACACATGTAACACAAACTTTTCCTGCGCCCCACCAAAGTAAAATTTCCTTAGGCACAGGCGCATCTTCCTTGACATCAACATGCATGTTGTGTGTTGCTAAACCGTGCCCCATGCCTTATCCTTGCGCTGAAAATTTTCATGCAACACCTCTCAAAAGTGTGCCCTTTCTAACCTTGCACAACTTTTCTCATGTCAACATTAGGCACACATTTTTTCATGTCGATGCCCCAAAAAGTGCACCCAACATTTTAAAGCCTCTCGGCAGATGTCAGACCTACGCCTTGCGCCCTAAGCCTTATAATTGCTAGTTCTTCATTTTACAAGCTTTCATTATGAATAACATGATGGTTGACATGGCTCTTCTATGTTGGACCTCCTTGATTCTTCTTACAGAACAACAACATCCATCCTTGAGCTCACACATGTCTTCATCAAGCAAGAAACCAACTAAATCCAAAGCTAAAGCTAAGCAGTCGGAACAAGAAATGAAGTATAAGTATCAGAAAGTTAGGATGTTTGACTCATATGCAGAGTGCAACTTTGACAGTAGAGACTCTGAGCTGGGCCACATTGACATGGATGATTTCTAGGCAAGAACCAACCAGAAAGCAAAGGGCCCATGGATGAACAAATTAGTGGGCAATGTGTTTGCACTTTACAGCAGGCTTCCAAGAAGCACCATAAACAATGAATTCATCACGTTGGTGGCCCGATGCTATAACAAAGACACTAGATGTGTCAAGGACAAAGAAGGAAAGATGATCATCAACCTCCCTAATCGTCACTTTGAAATAATCTTGGGCATTCCCATCACAACCATTATGTAGAAGTAAGCCTCGAAGACTACAAGAATGCATGGGATGACAATGAAGATAAATGCATGCGAATGAAGAACGAGTTGTATCTAAAGAACAAGAAGTCGCTGAGTAGATGGCCACAAACCATCCACCGTAGTGACTTCAATGAGGAGTTGAGTGACACTATCACCTTATTAAACAAAGTATTTGGGCTCCCTGATGCCCATTATTTTCACAAGTGGATGTTGAGGTACTTAGAGACCATGAACAAAATGTGCCTAATCAATGCTTCACTGGGAGAAATCATCGCGTGACACCATCTCCCAACAAATTTTCAATAGGTCCTAACAACGGGAAAAATTATACATGAATTCCTACGCCGTATATGTTGTTGCTTCGTAAAGAGATTTCGCAAGGCTAGATCATAATGGGGTATGACCCCAAGTCAAAATATATGAAGTCTACCTGAATCAAAGCTCGAGGACAACATCTCCCAGTTCTCCAAAATCAATGATGCCTTCTTCTATGAGGTAATCTGCTTATTGAGGCTAAACATGAGACATGGTCAAATGAGTCTGAGTGTGATTGCTGCCACAAAGAAATGGGGAGCATTGTTCACGCAATTCCCCACATTCACATATCTCAAAGATATGAATTTCAGGGAGAGCCAATGAAGTTGCCAAGGTATGCAGGGGCGAAGCTGATCTATTGGAATTATCAAGGTAGCTAATCACTTATAACAAGAAGTACATGAAAAAAAGAAAGGAGGAACTCCATTCCCCTTATAGTTGGGCGATACACCTACCCCACACTTTCCAAAGCATGGGAGATGTATGCTGAGCTTGATTTTCTGAATCTAAATCACAACTTCCTAAAGGGCTGACCTTCGACTTCGCAGTTTCCTCCTAAAGAAAAGATTGATCCCATCCATGTTCCCGAGATCGAGGACATTTGGATCGACCTGACACATGAAATAGACATCAGGTGAAAGGATCACTCTGTCTGCCCCGGAAGAGATCAAACACTATGGCATAGCCATCATCCCAAAGAAATTCCAAGAGACTAATCAAGAACTTGATCAAGTTTACCTTGACATAGATGGGGATGATTGGCCGCTCACGAGATCGACAGAGCAAAGGTACCAAAGACTATCCAGAAAGGGTTAATCCCACGTCAGAAGACACCAAACATTGGTGCAAATAGAATGGTCTCACCTACCTTGGAGTTGATTTCACTATTTCTCCTATAGGTAAAGCACCTCCAAGATCGCCCATGAGCCAAAAGGCAAAGGAAAAAAAGAGGGAAAATCAAGCAGACATGAAGAAGCTCCTAAAGGCCTTCCTTCTTCTTTTGAGAAGCAAGTGGTCGACCTAGTGTCTCTAGGTAAAGAAGAAATAACGGAGGATTCAATAGATACATCCTCCCGTGATGTTATCACAGCTACAAATCGCCAAGGTACCCAACATACCTTATTCTCTTCCTTCTCCTCCTCCTGTCGTTCAAGCATCCATTCCTATGGATGTGTCTTCTCCTCTCCCTTCCTCCCTTCCATCTCCCACCTCTTCCATCTTCTCCTCTCTCATGGATCTGTCACCCAGTATTCCCTCCATCCAATTATAGATCCCTTCCATTTCCATGTCCTTCTCTTCTCCCCGTAGTAACTCTCGTCCCCACAAGCCGGTGCAAGCATTGAATTCTCTATCAATACCACCACCAAGTGTTTCAACGTACTTCCCTGTGGCATCTATATTTGCTCCCCTCTCACTCCCGCTTTCTTCTTATATTTCCTCTACTCCCACTCCCATAATTCCCAAATAGATTTTTGACACTTTGAGCTAATAAGAGAAATTTTCCCATCACACCCATGGATTTCTCCGTCATCCCAAAGAAAGGAACTAAGAAACAGTAAAGCGATAACTCACTTTTCTAAAAGTACTTCCTGGAGAGAGTCATGGAGATTACCTACCTGCACTCCCACTAAGAAAAAGGAAGATCTGTCTCCTACAGACTTCACAATGACTCAAGTCACAATGGGGACCTCATCTGAAAGCCTACAAGGGGAAGCCTTATCTACAGTGGATGCTCTTTGTAAGAAGCTATAAGAAGCAAAAGAGGAGAAGAGAATACTCAAACAAAAAAAAAACATCTCCTCCAAGCATTACATAAAATGGGCAACGCTCCTCCTATGACTACCACCGAACCCATTGAAGTTCTTAGTCAGGATAAAATAAATGAATATGTTAAGATTGGTGAACAAGGCAAAGTAGATCATCCTCGATCGAGCGGATCCTCGTGGATGGTCATTAAATGATAGGGAAATTCACAACACTCTATCAAGATATAACCAAAGCAAATAAGGAGCTACAAGCAATAGCATGTGCCCTCTCTCGAGCCAAGTTACAACATGAAATTTTCCAGAAATGGTAAATCGCTCAAACTAACGACCTATTAAAGGTCAACATTATTGATCACCGAGAGTCAATCAATAACCTCTTAGCCTATTGTGACTTCATCAGCTTCTTGATCGATGCGTGTGAAAATTACGCCGAGTTACCTAACAAGCTCAAGAATGAAAAAGAAACTCAAGTCATCATGCGACCATTTCAAGGGTCTAGATCATGATCAACTTCAAGCAATTATCAACAAGTTTATGGAATATCGATCGTAGTGTCACATTGATTCTCCCGATCAAGTAAGACACCAAGTTCGAGAAAAGGGATGATGAGGAGTAGTTTCTCCTCTTGTGTATGCTTTTATTATTTTTGTAAAATATTTAAAAAATTGTTGGCATTTATGATGACATCATCCATGTTGCATCATGGGATGTTATCATCCAAAACTTTCCCAAAGTCAACTTTGACTTTTTAGATATTTTGTAAATATCTTGTAAGATATTTTGTAAAGTGGTTGGTTTGTTTTTGCCTTCTTTCCTCCTCTCCTTCTATAAATATTAGAATACTTGTTGTATTCTGTGGACTTTAATTGTATGAAAAGAGAAGTGAGGAGAGAAAGACTTTTTGTACATATATTCGTACTTTGTGCTAAATCAACTGTGTTATTCACATCATATCTTTCTTATGTTAGATCTATATTGTTATTTTGTTAGATTCATTCCTTATATTATCATATGTTCATCAAGTATTACTATATTTGTTTATGTAAGTAAGATTGGATTTGTTTACTACTGTGCCAAAGCATAAACCTTCGACCTTTTGTGTGATGGAATTCATTTCTTTTTTCCTTCGTATCTATCCTTCCTCTATTCCTTCTCTCCTACCTTTCTATTCACATTTGAACTACCTCTACCGGGATGAGATCCCTACCCCTAAAGTTAGAATAGTGTAGATTTGCACGATTCTTGCTTGATAGATTAGCAATAAACAAGTTTCTCTTTGTTGTCTCAAAGAGGGGTTTTGCCCTACACACTATTGCCTATTTCCACACGACTACCTAACCGATAGATTTTCATAACAATAGTTTTTGGTGACTCCACTGGGGATCGAACTAAGGAAATAATTCAAAACCTGTAAAAATCACTACCGATTGCAAATTTCAACCCTTTGTTAAAAATAAAATTTTTTTGCAAAAAGTGACCAAAACTGAAAATTTCCTTATACAAATCCATAGATCGGGGCCAGATAGAAACTTTTAGTTCACTGATTTTTTACAAAAACTTGTATATTTCAGTAGATTTGAGATTCTGACATTTTATGTTATTTTCAAAACCTTACAAAATTTAGGTCAAAGATCTGAAAATCAGCCTACTAAATTAACCCACCTTTTATCCTCACTAATCTTTGTCAAAAACCGCAATCGGTTATTTTTAAGAGGGTAAAATTGAAAAATTAGAAAATTAGCAAGTACAAGAAAAAGATTGTTGTAAATCTACTCCTAATCATTGCAAATCTGAACGGCACATCGGCAGTGAACCATTCACTCATAGTAGGAGAGCTCGTGGGGAAGTTGATCTAATTTTTGATCTACTTCAAGGCACAATTTCAAGATCACCCAGCATGATTCACATCATTAAGCTTAGTTGATTGATCAGCCAAGTGCCTCCTCCACGAAAGATTTGGATTTCACAGGGTGCCTCTACATCAACTTGCAATGCTCTTTTGCTAAGTGGAACCACACTCCTCCTCGCATTATTTTTCCTTCTTTTCAAATGGTAGCAAATCTACCTATACCATGGGGAAACGTCATGGGTCCTCTAGCACCGCCACATCCAAATAACCCCCCCTCATGAAAATCACAAAAATTTTCTCGAAATTTTATGGGAGCGGAAATCAAAGAACAGACACGCATATATCTACGTTTATTATGTCATGCAGCATTCTGACATGACTCACGAGGACATATCAAGACATCTCTTTCTAGAGACCTTCCAAGGGCCTCACAATCGAGTGGTTTCTAGCACTTACTACTAGATCTATCACCAATTGGAACACATCATGTGACGCATTCAAGACAGATACAAAACTTCAAAAGATGTGTTTGTGTTGTTGTCACAAATCACTGCATATGAAGAAGGAAGCCAGTGAAACCATGCGTGATTTTATCACCATATTCAATGCACTAATCAATTGTGTACCTCTTTCCATGATGCCAACATTAGAAAATCAAAAGTGTTTCTTCTTAAACGCCTTGAGTTTGAAATTAAGTTTCTTTCTTTTACAGAACAGATACCCACCTTGGCTCTCGCTCAAGCTACGGCCATTTGGATAGAAGACAACCTTCTTATATCTCGGTGAATTAAGATGAGAACCATCAAAGTCAAAGGCTTTAACTTCTTCTCGTGCTACCTCATCGATCCATCATTCCGTAAGATGGCGAACGACTTGCTCTCACTAAAGAAGCAATGCTCAAACATCGTCTACTACTCCATACCGGGATATCCCATGGAGGAACTTCACTCCCAACAATGCCCCCCAAAGGCCATGTTTACTGCCGTTGCCTCTCCAAGGTTAGCAATCAATCCCTCCGCTTAATGCTTTGGTTGAAATCGAAAAAGATGATCCAAATTACGAAGAACCTTCATCACAAGGTAAAGATGACCAAGATGTCGGTGAACCGAATGGTGACTCTACTATCATGCATATAGAATTTGAAGATAATGAATTTGATGAAGAAGAAGGTACCCAAGGATATGCGAAAGCGATAATCATACGTAGTTTTCACTCGCCGTAAGGAAAAGAAGAAAAATTTGCTATTGAAAAACAAAAGGAAAAGGCTATGGTAACTCCTCCAATGATTGCTAAAAGAGGTAATCCCCTTCCTACTCAACCTCCTGTTAAAACTTTTGTAAAGAAATATTTTCCTCATGTTTTTCCTCCAAATCAACCTTCCTCCAGTCCCATAAAGATAGTAATCCTCCTCCACAAACTTGAAACGAAGGACTCATTCCTTCATTAGCACAACCCTTGGTCACATTCGATATAATTGATCATGCCAAAAGACCAAGATCTAGATGTCTAAACCCGAGTACCTTCACCCAACCCAAAGCATCTTATAAGATTAACTAAGTATATCCAAAGCCAGTTGTCATTCCTCCTATTTCCCCAAAAGGAATTCTTCCCATTCCTCCTACGTCTCACATAAACGTTGCCTTGACTTCCACGTCAAGGAAAATTGAACCTTTTTATCTATCTCTCCTGATCAATGGTCATAAACTAAGTAACTGTATAATTGATTCTGGAGCTTCTGACAATGTTATGCTAGTAAAGGTCACCCATGCTTTGGGCCTCACACTTACTAAACCTTTTGGTAGATGCTACTCCATGGAAACCAAACAGGTACCATTGATTGGTCAGATCAAGGATGCATAGTTTACATTTGTAGTATTTCCTAAGAAAAGGGTAAAAATGACTATTCTCGTAGCTAATATTCCAAAGAAAAAGATACGAAATATCATAGGAGGAGCTTCTATAAATAAGTTGGTGGGGAAATTCATATGGACTAGTCTAAAGCTAGATTCTGTCACAAAGGGTGATGCAAACATTGGAGCTAGAATCACAAAAGAAATATCTAGTCACCAATTCCTCGATGACCCCAAAGCCCGATTTTCTTCAAATCGTTAGGGATGGGGAACTACTTCCTAGTCCACTGACTTAGATATAATGGATGTTCTCATCCAAAAAGAGGATCTCAACAAAGTATGGACATCAGAGTTCGATGGCAGTTGACGACAAGTGGATGCGGTGCCAAGGATGTTCTAATATCTCCTGAAGAGGAGATATTCCCTTTTTCTTTCAAGTTATAGTTCTTCAATATGAATAATACTACCGAGTATGAATCCTTGCTACTTGGCATGCAAGCTACAAAAGAGAAAGGAATCAACAATCTAAAAGTGCAAGGTGATGCTGAGCTAATTGTCAATCAGGTAAAAGGAATATATCAAGTAAAGAATGACCGACTCACACACTACCATAATGTGGTATGGGATAGTGTCGAAGAGTTTGATGCTTTCTCAATCAAAGCAGTTCTGCGAGCTCAAAATGACATGGCTGATTCATTGGCCATTTCATCATCTCTCATGCTCCCCCACCCAGGGTTAAAAATAGATACATATACCATTGAGGTGGTTTTTCACCCAAGTGTGCCAGATAATTCACAACACTAGCAAGTGTTCAATGATGAAAACCATCTTATCACTTTTTGGAGAAAGCCGACAACCTTCAAAGAACTTCATTTTGAGGGATCAACTTCTACGTGTTATGAGTCTCTCACTAGTCAAGCACATGAATCGAGAAAGATATAGTGATACACTCAAAGGAAATAAGATTCCAAAAGATTTGATTTCCTTAGAATGATTATTTGATAATCATGACTATTTTTCAAGAAAAGTGATAAGATGATCCTTCCTCTTCTCCGAAACCAATCCATCAATCTGGGACTACGGAACATCCTCGCTTCATGTGAATATCGGAAAGTGTTGTACACCCGAGGAAAAGTGAAAATTCATCAAGTTGCTGAAAAAGTACATGGATGTGTTAGCATGGTCTTATATTGATCTAAAGTCGTTCAAGCCAAAGGACATTCAGCACAACATTCCACTCAAGGATGATGTTAAGCCTTTCCGTCAAAAGCAAAGGCACTACAATCCCAAAATCTCGTATACCATCCAAAGTAGGCTAAAATTCAAGATGCTAGACACAAGAATTATTTTCCCAATTCATCACAATACCTGGGTTACAAATATTATGCCTGTGTAGAAGAAGAATGGTGAAATATGCATATGCGTGGAATTTCACAACTTGAACTAGTCATCCTTAAAAGATAACTATCCACTACCAATAATGGATCAAGTACTACAGGCAGTAACTAGTTCAGAAATGCTATCTATGCTTGATGGTTTTTCAGGTTACAATCAAATTCAAGTCATGCCTGAAGATTAGTTCAAAATAGTGTTTACCACTCCTCGGGGTACCTTCACCATAGAGAGAATGCCGTTTCGCCTTTAATCAACGCTGGTGCCACCTTCCAACAAGCAATGGACTTTGCATTCAAAAGTATGATGGGAAAAGTCATCAGAGTTTACCTAGATGACCTGACCATGTTCTCTAAAACATTAAGTGATCATTGTGATCATTTGGAACAAGTATTGATCGGATAAATGGAACACGGGATTTCATTAAATCCCAAGAAGTTAGTTTTAGTGTCACCAAAGGAAAGCTTCTAGGACATGTCACAAGGTAGAGAAGGAACTAAGATAGATGTCAAAAGGGTCAAGGCTATTCGTGAGCCTTATGTTTCCTACAAGCAAGACTGGTGTTTAGTCTTTCTTCGTAAAGGTAAATTTTCTTAGATGCTTTGTTCCAGATTTTGTTGAGAAGAATCATGTCATATATCCAATATGATGAAAGGATCCCAAACATTTCGATGGAGTGAGGAAGGCATAAAATCATTCAAGACATGAAAACCTTTATCACTCATGCTCCTGCTTTGGTGTGCTCTGACTTCAAAGAAAGACTTCATCATGTACAATTATGCGTCTGTGCATACTGTATTAGCTATCTTGATGCAAAAAAACTCCAAGGATATAGAATCCTGATTTCTTTCATGAGTTCCCCTCTTAAGCCTCATGAACTGAAGATGTCCTAATTGGAAAAGCATGCCTTTGCCATGGTAAAAGAAGTCAAAGTTTCCGCTACTACATTTCAAATTCTCATACATTAGCGTTGGTTCTCGACATGGTCATAAGTCTATCTTAACTCAACAGGAGTTAGGAAGCTTACGAGGGAATTAGATCGCAAAGTTCCGAGAATATGATCTAGACATCAAACCAACTAAGTTGGTAAGAGGTAAGGGCCTGTGTCACCAATGGCTAAAAATAAAGACTCGTGAGGTACCTAAAGATAAAGTTGCTCATGTTAATAGAGAACAAAATGAGATGGAGAAAGTAGATTCTTTTCTTATGGTTCTATTTGTCATGACCAAGTGATGAATGGTATTCGACATCACATTCTTTCTCACCTATGGTGAGTTTCCTACTCACCTAACCACTAAGGAAAAGTGAATGGTAAAGCTCAGAGTCGCAAGATATGTCATATGGGATGATGGATTGTACAAATGCGGAATTGATGGTATTTTTCTACGATGTGTTGACAAGCCACAACAGGTAAAATTGTTGGATAGTTTTCACGACTCAGCCTGCAGTGGTCACATCTCCTCATCCATGATAACACATAAAATCATCTATGTCAAGTACTACTGGCCGAGGCTATTCCAAGATATAGCCACCTAGGTAGTGAAATGTAAACTTTGCCAACAATTCATTGGCAAACCAAAGATAGTTGTGTTTCCCCTCAGGCCCTTCATCATCAAGAGCCATTCGATAATGGGGATTGATTTCATTGGAGCACTCAATCCTCAATTGAGTGTTGGACATAGTTACGCCTTAACAACAACAGATTACTTCACGAAATGGGTGGAAGCCATACCTGTCAAGCATGCCACTTCTGAAGTTGTTTGCAACTTCATCAAGGAGAATATTATTGTGAGATTTTACATTCCACACAAAATCATTGCTGATAATTCTTCCATCTTCTCTTCAGAAGTAATTGGTCTTTGGTATAGATACAGAATAACCTTGGCTCATGCCTCTCGATTATTATCCTAAGGGAAATGGTCAGCGCGTGCAAAATCTAGCAACAAGAACCTCGTAACTATCATACGGAAGCTAGTTGATGAAAACCAAAGTGGTCCTAGCACAAATCATTGACGATGCTTTATGGGCAATCGTATCACCCAAAGATGTATCTCGGCATGTCACCTTTCTAGGTGTTTTATGGGATCGATGCTGAAATCCCTATATCCATAGAACTTCCTACTCCGCACTTAGCTCAAGCCATCAAGATGAAACTTTTCAGAATTCTCTTAAAAAGAGGATCATGTACCTAATGGAACTTGAAGAAATCGAGTAAGAGTGGTCGACAAGATCACTCGAACATCGAATCAAGTTAAGAGGTTGTTCGACAAGAAAGCTAAGTAGAGAGATTTCCAAGTGGGAGATCTTGTCCTTCTGATGGGACAAACGAAGAGAACCGAAAGGTATGCACGGGAATTTTGACTCTCTTTGGAGAGGGCCATACAAGATCAAGCAGCTCAATGGAGAGAATAGTTTCTATCTCTCATATCTAGATGGAACCAAGCTCCCGCTTCCCTATAGCGGGAAACACCTAAAGATCTTTAGGAAGTAGAGCTTTCTCTCTTCTTTGTACAGTTTGCTTTCGTTGTGTGTTCGCTTTCATCGTGTGTTTGCATTAAGTTTTTGTGTGTTCCCTTTCTTTCCTTTTTATTCACCCTTGTTTTTGACTCTCTGTAACCCAATGGATAGGAACATGAAAATTTGGGATTCTCTACCCTTAATTTTCACTTAAAGATAGTCCCTAGAAAGAGCCAGTTTGTTATCCTACAAAATTGACAAGGGCAATTTGCAGGTAACCATACCAAAATTCTGTTTTGACCCCTAAGGAAGTCTGTTAATGTTTGAAATGGTCCAAAATACCCTTTCGAAAATCAATTTTTTAGTACTTAGCCATTTTCAGCTTCTTTAACACTCATATGCAGAAATGGTGTGTCAACACTCTCAAAAATGCGCCTTTTTGAACTAGGAGTAAGAATTCTCATGTTGACATCAAAGAATCCATGCCCACTCATAAAACCTAAGGTGTAGAAATTGCTATGTTGACATATTAAAATGTGCACCCAATCATAAAGCCCTGAGGTGCTAGAAATATCATGTCAATATCCTAAAACATGCGCTAAGTATGTGCACCTATGAGCTCGAAACATTGTGTTGACACCATGCAATGTACGATGAGGTGCTGGAGAACTTGTTCAACGTCAATAAAATTATGCTAAGGTGCATTTTCACTCGTGTTGACGCTCTAAAAAGTGTGCCAAAATAAGTTGGTGAAATAATAAATGCCAGTTTTCCTATAAATAGGTACCCGACACCTGTCATTTTCACGAATTGAAAATTGAAAAAGTGTTTTCTCTGCACCTATCAGTTATCCTCGTCACCCTCGCATGCCATTTTTTGAGCTTGTGGATCCCACGTCATTCTTCATCTTTTATAAATGGGTAAGTGGCTTCTGCCATCCTTGTTGTTGTGGGTTTTTGTTTTTGGTTGTGTTAGGCTTAGGGCTTGTATAAAAGATTAAATCTAAAAAGAGGAACCTAACAATCTATAACCAACTGGAAACCCCTTTTCCTCTCCTTCCAGATCTACAAATCTAGAAGGCCCCTACCTCTGAAGAAACCAAAAGCCATATTTCCCTGCTTGCTATCTTGTTGAAACCCTCTCTTTGCCATTTGACAAAACCAAAAGAGAGAAGAAATCAAAGAAATTACAAAAATCATCAAACCCTTGGTGCACTTTGTCTTTCCATGTTGCACCTCCCATAGTTACACCTTGGCACACTGTACACCCAAGTAACACAATCTTTTCCTATGCCAGCTTAAAGAACACTTAGCAGCTTTTTGAGAAGCACAGGCGCATCTTGAACAACATCAACACTTACCCCGCGCCCTAACCCTTAGGCACACCGATTTGACTTGTAACATCTTCCAAACCACTACCTTGGTGCACTTAAAACACATGTAACACAAAATTTTCTTGCACCTTGCAAAAGCAAAATTTCCTTAGGCACAGGTGCATCTTCCTTGACATATACATCTGCATGTTGTGTGCTGCAAAACTACGCCTCACGCCTTATCCTTGCGCTAAAACTTTTCATGCAACACCTCTCCAAAGTGTGCCCTTTCTAACCTTGGCAAAATTTCTCATGTAATATTAGGTGCAACGTTTTTCATGTTGACACCCTAGAAAGTGTGCCCAACATTTTAAAGCCTCAGCAAAGTTGTCAGACTCCGTGCCTTGCGCCCTAAGCCTTCTTAATTCTGGAAAGATTTCATTATGAATAACATGACGGTTGACATGGATCTTCTATGTTAGACCTCCTTGATTCTTCTTGCAGAACAACAACATCCATCCTTGAGCTCACACATGTCTTCATCAAGCAAGAAACCAACTAAATCCAAAGCTAAAGCTAAGCAGTGAACAAGAAATGAAGTATAAGTATCAGAAAGTCAAGATGTCTGACTCATATGCAGAGTGTAGCTTCGACATCAGAGACTCTGAGTTGAGCCACATTGACATGGATGATTTCTAGGCAAGAACCAACTAGGCAAGCAGTGGCCCATGCATGAAAAATTACCTGGGCAAAGGGGTCAGCACTTTGCGCACAGGCTTCCAGTAAGCACCGTAAAAAATGAATTCATCATGTTGGTGGCACGATGCTATAACAAAAAGACACTAGATGTTTCAAGGACAAAGAATAATTGTCACTCACTTGCTTGTTGAAATAATCTTGGGCATTCCCATCACAATTTGTTATGTGAAGTAAGCCTCAAGACTGTAAGAAGGCATGGGATGAAAATGAAGATAAATGCATATAAATGATGAACGAGCTATATCTAAAGAACAAAAATCGGTGAGCAGATGGCCACAAACCATCCACCATAGTGACTTCAATGAGGAGTTGAGTGACACTATCACCTTCTTGAACAGAGTATTTGGGCTCCATGATGCCCATTATTTTCACAAGTGGATGCTTTGAGGTACTTAGAGACCATGAAAAAAATGTGCCCGATCAACACTTCAAAATGGGGAGAAATCATCAGTTACACCATCTCCAAGCAGCTTCAATAGGTCCTAACAATAGAGAAATTCTACATGAATTCCTACATCGTATATGTTGCTGCTTCCGAAAGAGATTTCACGGGGCTAGCTCGTAATGGGGTATAGGCCCAAGTCAAAATATATGAATTCTACCTGAATCAAGCTCGAGGCCAGCATCTCCCAATTCTCCAAAATCAATGATGCCTTCTTCTATGAGGTAATATACTTATTGAGGCTGAACATGAGACACGGTCGAACCAGCCGAGTGTGATTGGTGCCACAAATAAATGGGGAGCATTGTTCATGCAATTGCCCACATTCACATATCTTAGAGCTATGAATTTCAAGGAGATCCAATGAAGCCGCCAAGGTATGCAGGCCAAGCTGATCCTATTGAAATTATCAAGGCAAAATAATCACTTATCAGGAGAAGTGTATGAAAAGAAAGAAAGGAGGAACTCCATTCCCCCTTACAGTTGGTCGATAACCTGCCCCACACTTGCCAAAACACGGAGATGTATGTCGAGCTTGATTTGCTGAATCTAAAGCACAACTTCCCAGCAAGGCCGAAATTCGACTGTCGGAGTTTCCTCCCAAAGGCAAAGATTGATCCCATCCATGTTCCTGAGATCGAGAACATTTGGATTGACCTAACACATGAAATAGACATCAAGCGAAAGGATCACTCCCGGCTAGCCCTAGAAGAGATCAAACACTATGGCGTAGCCATCGTTCCAAAGGAATTCTAAGAGACTGATCAAGAAATTGATCAGGTTTACCTTGACACATATGGGGATGATTGGCCATTCGTGGAGATCGACAGAGCCAAGGCACCAAAGATCATCCAGAAAATGGTTAAGCCCACGTTGCAAGACACCAAACATTGATGCAAACGAATGCTCTCGCCTACCTCTAAGTTGATTTCACTATTTCTCCTACAGGTAGAGCACCTCAAAGACTAGCCCATGAGCTGAAGTAAAAGGAAAAATAAGGAGGGTGAATCAAATAGACAAGAAGAAGCTCCTGAAGGCCTTCCTTCTTCTTATGAGAAGCAAGTGGTCGACCAGTGTCTCCAAGTAAAGAAGAAACAAAGGAGGCTTCAACGGATACATCCACCCAGATTTTATCACCGCTAGAACTACCGAGGTACCCAAAGATACCTTCTTCTCTTCCTTCTCCTCCTGTTATTCAAGCATCCATTACTATGGATGTGTCTTCTCCTCTCCCTTCCTCCATTACATCTCCCACCTCTTCCATCTTCTCCTCTCTCGCGGATCTGTCACCCGGCATTCCCTCCATCCACCGTTACGCAGATCCTTTCCATTTCCATGTCCTTCTCTTCTCCTGTAGTAACTTCGGTCCCCATAAGCAACTGCGGTGCATTGGATTCTCTCACAATGCCACCACCAAGTGTTTTGACATACTTCTCTAGGGCCTCTACAGCTTTCTCCCCCTCTCACTCTCGTTTCTTCTTCTATTTCCTCTACTCCCACTCCCATAAGTCCCAGCTGGATTTTTGACACTTTGAGCCAACATAAGAGAAAGGTTCCCATCGTACCCATGGATTTCTCCGTCATCCTAAAGAAAGGAACCAAGAAGCAGAAAGAGATAACTCACTTTTCTAAAAGCACTTCGGGGAGAGAGTCATGGAGATTACCTACTCGGACCCCACCAAGAAAAAGGAAGATCTGTCTCCCACAGACTTCACAATGACTCAAGTCACAATGGGGACCTCATCTGAAAGCCTGCAAGGGGAAGCCTTATCTGCAGTGGATGCTCTTTACAAGAAGCTACAAGAAGCAAAAGAGGAGAAGAGAATACTCAAAGAACAAAACAAACATCTCCTCCAAGCATTGCAAAAAATGGGCAACGCTCCTCCTACGATTGCCATCGAACCCATCAAGTTCTTAGTCAAGATAAAATAAATGAATATGTTAAGATTGGTGAACAAGGTGCAAGTAGTATCATCCTGGATCGAGCGGATCCTTGGAGATGGTCATGAAATGATTGGGAAATTCACAACGCTCTCTCAAGATATAACCCAAGCAAATAAGGAGCTACAAGTAGTAGCAGGTGCCCTCTCCGAGGAATTGGATAACGCCAAGTTGTAGCATGAAACATTCTAGGCAATGGTAATCTGCAAACCATTGCGACCTATCAAGGTTAGTGTTATTGATCACCCGCGTGCACATAACAAAGCTCTTGTCACTTTAGATTACCGGGTTGATCAAATGGAATATATCCTGGAGAGGATAGATAAAATCAAGGATGAAGCCCTAGACGCATGATTCAACATGGAGCAAACTATTACTAAAATGGCTCCAGAAATGCTCAATGAATCATATAGCTTGAGGGAAGCGGACGATACATTTCAGCACTTTAAGGCTATAGTCACTCAAGGTTTGGCACCAGAGGTCACTTTCAACCGAGAGTCAATCAATAACCTCTTGGCCTACCGCGCTTCATCGGATTCTTGATCGATGCGTGAAACTTACGCTTATTTACATGACAAGCTCAAGAATGAAAAAGAAACTTGTGAAGTCATTGGCAACCATTTCAAAGGTCTAGATCATGACCAACTTCAAGCAATGATCAACAAGTTTATGGAATATCGAGCGCAGTGTCACATTGATTCTCCTGATCAGAAGCAAGACACCAAGTTCGAAGCAAAGGGATGATGAGGAGTAGTTTCTCCTCTTGTGTATGCTTTGATCATTTTTGTAAAATATTTAAAAAGTTTGTTGGCATTTACGATGACATCATCCATGTTGCATCATGGGATGTTGCCATCCAAAAACTTGCCCAAAGTCAACTTTTGACTTTTTAGATATTTTGTAAATATCTTGTAAGATATTTTGTAAAGTGGTTGGTTTTTTTTTGCCTTCTTTCCTCCTCTCCTTCTATAAATACTAGAATACTTGTTGTATTCTGTGTGGAAATTTTTTGTATGAAAAGAGAAGTGAGTAGAGAAAGACTTTGTGTTTTCTTACAAATGAAAGAATTATTAATACATATATTCAAACTTTGTGTTAAATCATGTGTTATTCACATCGGATCTTTCTTATGTTAGATCTATGTTGTTATTATGTTAGATTCATTCCTTATATTGTCATATGTTCATTAGTATTGTTTTATTTGTTTATGTAAGTAAGCTTGGCTCATTTACTACCAGCCCAAAACATAAACCTTCCGACCTTTTGTCTTGGAAGTCATTTATATTCTTCCTTCATATCTATCTTTCCTCCGTTCCTTCTCTCCTACCAAACTATTCGCTATTGGAACTACCTCTACTTTGGGATGAGATCCCAACCCCCTGAAGTTAGAATAGTGTAGATTTACACAGATTCCTGCTTGATAGATTAGCAATAAACCAGTTTTCTTTGTTGTCTCAAAGAGGGGCTTTGCCCTACACACTTTGTTGACATGTTTCCACATGACTGCCTAACCGATTTTCGACCAACATGATCATAACTAATTCAATCATTATAATGCATACTAATTACCCTCCCATGACCAAAATAATAAACCACAATATAAATGGCTCTGCATTATACCCTAGATTTATATAAAAAATATTTCGACCATATAGAAGAGAAGAAGAGACACCTAAGAATGCATAACTTCAAATTTCTAAAAAAAATAATGTAGACAAAGATCCAACCAGCTTAAATTTGACATCTAAATGATCGTCATAATGGCTTACTTTTTGGTCTATCGTGACAATCATTTGATCGTCAATTTTAACACAGTGAAAGTTTCCTAGAACATATGAGCTTAAATTTGACGTCTAAATGACCATCATATTGTCTTATGTTTGGTCTACTGTGACAGTCATTTGACCGTCAAATTTAATGAAGCCAAAACTTGTTGTGTATTTTCAGAATGTGAAATTCCATAATTTTTTCTTCTTTATAATATTACTAAGGTTATATTTTAATACATTATAATAACCTATTATAATTTATAATGTAAAAATATATATACTTTTTTAAAAAAGAGATATAGTTTATAGAATGTAAATAAAAAACAACATATAGTTCATAAAAATTATAAACTATAATATATATTTTTATAAAAACACATAACCCTTATTAAAGGGGTTTAAAAACATACACTAGGTTAAAAGAATTTTATCAAGTGGAAGTAAATTTATGAGAGTATAGATTAACCTGCATTTTTACAGAGGTGATAAGTAATTTCACCCGACCAATGAAATAAATTGAAATCCCTATTTTCATAAACGTGTCTCCTCCCTTCATTTACTCTTAATTTTACCACCGCACATTTAAAACTATGGAAAGATTGTAAAATATTTTATATAATTCTTGCAAGCTAAAAACTTTAAAACTTTTATGTGGCTATAACTACCAATATTTTAATAAATATTTACCACACTTCATGTGGGCAACCAATAAACTAGATTTTTTTAATTCTCCATTTATACCTAAGAATTCCACATTTATACCTGAGATATTATCTCATTTTATTCTCCACTCCCACTCTTATATAAAAGAAAACCTTTAAATATGTTTATTTATATAGTTTTTATAAACTATAAGATATAAATGAATGGGGCTGCCCCTTTACATGGATAATATAAATGGTTAGGGACACATGTTAGGTTTTATTTAATAAGTATTAAGATTTGAGCAAATAATCCCTTCATGGCCAAGAAATAAACACGGGCCCCCTTACTAAAAAAAAGTAAGCACTTTGGTTTTTTTTTAAACATATATAAACCAAATCTAATAAAATTTATATTTTAAGCGGTATGAATTTACCTTCCAAAATATTTAACCTACAAACATTTGAAATTATAGAAAACATGAAAATTATTTCATATAGTAATAAATCCTTTCTTTTTATGTATGTGATTTTCACGTAGGTAAATATTTGAAGTCCCTTTCACCTGTGCACACATCAATCTCCAAACAAACATTAATTCCATATAATTTACAAAATGTAAATGAAATTAAGAATCATATCATATTACATCTCCTCTAAAAAAATTAGGGATTTAAAATTGAAAAACCCTAAAAATTTTACCAAGAGTTTAATTGCACAAATGTAATGTCAAAATAAATTGAGGAAAAAAAAGAGACTAAATACTTTTAAATACCCTTTTAGGTTGGTTGAAAAAACCTATACAAATTAAATAAATAAAATACAAAACATTTGATCTTAATTTATTTAATTTACCTTGCTTTGATACCATTTTAGAATTTGAGGATTCTAATAAATACAGATTTAATGAACTTACATATTAGATAATGTTATGATAAATATTTAAATAAAAATTACATCATAAGATAAGTAAATAAAGAAATACTTACGAAAATAAATAACACATGTAACACATTATTTATAATGGAAAACTCCAATAGGGTAAAAACCACTTTAAAATAACATTTTACTTCGAGAACTTATTTTACATCCATTAAGATCACCTCCTCCTTTAAAACCCTATTTATCAATGGTAAAATCAAATCACTTGATTTTCACACCTTTGATATATTTCTCGAATATATCAAATGGGGACCTAAAGTCCTTTTTATATAAGGTGATCGGGTATGTCTCTTGACCCACCTTTTCAACCTAAAATGGTTGACACATACACATAGGTTTATAATATTTAATATTAGAAATATAATCATTTCATGATATTAAATATTTAACCTAAAGTATATACCTAGGTTAACATATTTAATAATAGAAATATAAATATTTCATATTATTAAATATTAACCTATATATTAGTGATGGACCCATATACATTAAGGGTTGGCGGATCACTTAATCATTATGTTCCAATAAGGTCAACACTTACATCCAGTTAGGAAAACAAGCCATAGGGAATTTACGCTACCCTTCACAACCTCTAAATATCTCATTTGCCAACTCTGCTACCAGGAGATCACACTACCAAATCTTAGTCATTGATCTTTTGTAGTTAGCCACATGCATTCAACATCGGCTACTCGACCACGACCTCGGGGTCGAGTGAGGGTGAAGGTTACATGTCAATTTTCATCTCAGTATAGTTGCATTCTTCTTGAGCTTAGTGAGACAAGAAAAGCGATAGATGAATTGGTAGCATCAATTTTTGAGGTTAAAAATGAAATGTTTGATCTCTCTTCAAGCTCAATTTAAATGATCTAACCTCGAGTGTGATCCAAATCTATCAAATTTATGGTATGATTCTTACTAGCCTTCAATTTGTCTTCTTGAATAACTATTCATGCATTGTAAAGTAAGTGGATAAGCCTTTCTCAAAGGTTTGGTTGACATTTTCAGAGAATCTGAAATACTATGGTACTCGTAAATATTTCTCTCCTACCACCAAGAATAATTTAACATGTTAGAAGTCTCATTTGAAGGTTCTTAAGCTTGTTGCTATCAAAGTACTTCAGTACTCCATATATACAATTGACAAAACTTTCTTTGGATACATTGGTATGAAGAAGTTTCTTGTTTGGATTTTCCACAAAGCATATGATCCTTCAATAATTTCACCTAATTTCTGCTAGACATTCTTTTTGTCTCTAGCACCACAAACCAAAACAAGGATTCCACTTTCTTTAGACCGTGCACTATCAAAATAGCTTACTAGGAGCATTTTGAGGTTTTGTAAGATGAAATCTATAGTGAATTAGTTAGAAAAGGTATGTATAGACCTTGTAGAATTGAAATTTTAAAAAACATCAATAAATTTACAAGATAACCAAGTTTGAAGGGTCATGGGTATGTACAGTTAGTGCAACCCTAAAACTAGGGTTTAGAGGAAATAAGTGATCGAATCTTGTGTTTTAACCAATGAAAAATCACCAAACTTGGTAGGAAGCTTTGTTTAGATGATATACCTTCTTACAAAATAAACCAGAGGATTTCATTGTGAAATGTGGAAGAATTTTACAACTTTTTTCACCTACAATTCTGCCACGGAAAATTTGTGTTAATATTGTCAAATTAAAGTATTTTCTTGAAAATGAAGAGTTTTATCTTGTTGAAATCCCCTTTAAGAAGGATAAAAAAAGCTTGGAAATGTTTAAAATTTGTTTAAAGGGCCTATTCTCATGTTGATGGTGAAATATTACTTATGTATCAAAGGCACATATGATAGTGGCGTGAAAGAAGTGGGTCATGTAGATAGATGCGGAAGGTTGACAAATTTACGCTCCGAGGTTTCGCACCCGAGAAGGAAAAAATTTTGCACCTTGCCATTTTGACATACATGGGCTAAAAATAAGATGGAGTGAAGAGAACGTAAGGATAAGAACAAGAAGACTTCTCAGTGAAGGAAAATATATCTTTGGAGAAAGGGGAAGATCAAGAGACATGCAGTAGTAGAGCTAATAATAGGATTAGATATGGAGTTAATTATTAGACAAATCTTGCATGCTTCTTTAGTTATATTTGTAAATGGCGTGTATGGATATTTTGAGCATGCAACCTATTTTGAGAGTGCATGGGCGGTGAAGGGAAAGTCCCCACCCCTATATATATGTATTGATTTGCACATTTTTGAGAGAGACATGTATCATTAGATGTAACAAAGTTATGTTGTTGGTATGTTTGTGCACATGAGTTTGTGATGATACTTATGGTGTATTCAACTTCTGTGCATTTTCATGATTTAATATAATGGATCATTATGGATGGATATTGAATGTTGATATCTTTATTCATGGTACTTGTATGGTGGATATGATCTTAATTGTTATTTGAACCTTTATGTTCTTATTATGTGTGTTTATAAATTGAGCTCATGGATCTCGTTATTATGAAAATGCATGCTAATACCTTGGTAATATAGTAATAAAGAGGACTGGTAGATTCACTTGCTTCAGGTGAGCGTTCGATCTCTCGAATAAAGTGTGAGTGTGCTTAGGCTTTTGTGTATAGAAATAAACACTACAATTTGGTTCCATTATCGGGATATCTTTTCAAACTCTTTATCATGGTGTTGCATGATGATGTCGTATCGATTGACTCTTGCAGCTATTAAAGATTAGGTAATTGATGGACAAAACAATTTACAAAAATATGTAATTATGGGCTAGATTTTAATGTGGGTGTGTGGGTTGAAGAACATATTTATCATGAGCTTCATGAGACGTTATTTTGCAACTTTTGAATATATTTGTATGAGTGGTTATTATCATATACATAAAAGAAAATTTGGATTTGCAGACTAAGGGATTGGATAGAGGAAGAGTACCATGCTTTGTTTGATGTGGATGAACCTTGGACACATGTTGTAGATCATTGGTGGGCCGGTGTTGTGCGCAGTTATACTTTAGGGTACACTGTGTCAACATATTCTATCCTAGAAATTGTTGAGTTTGAATTTTTGTGTGAGCCTAGAGGATATTACATCCACACTATTCCTTGGGAAATTAAGATCTTGATGGTGGTGGTGAGTTTAGAGAACTTACCTATGGCTAGCTAAACATACCACGTGCACACGAGGCATGAGAAAGTGTGGTGAAAGATGGTGGACCTTGCGGTAGAAATTCATTGAGAATAAAGGAGTCTTAAGTACAGGTGAAGTGCAAGAGAGGTAATTAACAAAGCAACATGAAATTGAGTTTGTGGAATTACAGAGGATGGTGTCTTGTGAAGGATTTAAAGCTCACGTGGAAGACATGAATTTGGAGCATCATGATCTCCCCACTTATAAAAACATATTAGAGAATCCACATTGGATTTTGATGAGAGAGCATCGAGGAGGAAATATTGAGAACCATAGGTGCACATCCGATCCCACATGGTGACTAGCCCTTATGCCTAGTGTTCCAGCCCATAAGTAATCATTAATCAACATGTGAGTGTAGGTGATCTAGTAGCCTCAAGTAGATATTAGTTTCCATTGAATACAAAATTGCATCGAGAACACATTCATCAATGGCATCACAAACATTATATTTTTTGTTTGGAGGCCCGATTGGAGGAATATTATCTGGTGTGTCATCAGGATAGAGTGTGGGTGAGCACAACATTGGGAACAAGTATGTAAGTACTACAACTTCGCAGACAGTGTGATTTTAGTTTGATACTACTGTTGGGATGAAAATAAGTACATTCCGTGGTCTAACACCCACTATAGGAGGTGGTTCAGGAGGCTCTGGATCAAGTGGATCAAGGGTTTACGGTGGTGGAGGAAATACTGATAGCGGTTATGGTTCTAGATTTGGAGGACTTGGCCCACATCCCGAGAAACCCCCACATCAACCTCAACAAGTTTATTATGAGATGTCCCTTCACTTATTGAAATATAAAGGTATTGAAGATGTGCACAAATGCAAGCTGTTATGGCGTGCTAAGGGAATCACCTCCTCAGATAGGAAGGTGAGTTAGTTTTCTTCTACTCTTCAAGGAAACACATAGATGGTACAAAAACTATGACTTACATCATACTACGGTGGATTATGATGCTTTGCGCTCTAAATTTCTAGTTGAGTTCCATATTCTAGAGTTTGAATAGAAAATTATTAACATGCTTAAGAACATAAAGTGTGGCTTATCGAAAGATTTTGTGAGTATGACAAACATTCTTTAAAAAATTTGTCAAAATTGTATTTTGAGACACATCCTAGTCAACATACACAGTGGTTTGTTAATGGGTTGTTGACTCCATTCAGAAGGGCGCTATCTCATAAGAATTTTGTGGATCCACGTGATGCTTTGGAGGAAGCTTTGCGTGCTAAAGAAGTTAGGAGAGTGGACACCGGTGTGAGTCAATTTTTAGAGGAAAATTACAGCTATGGAGAAATAGTTGGAGAAGCTCTCTGATAACTCAGCTCATGAGATGATAAGTAGAGATACCTCCTCCATTAATCCCCACACTTCCACCTTCCTTGTCATGATAGACATACACCAAAGGGTTCTATCTTGGATTTCTCCATGGATGTAAAAATCTATTGTAAAAGGATATCTCACACCCTTACAAACATTGAGGAGACCATGATTCACACATTTTATGAAATTTAGTGAGAAATTGATGAGGTTATTTATGA
The DNA here is from genome assembly GCA_018340775.1 of Taxus wallichiana var. yunnanensis. NCBI lineage: Eukaryota > Viridiplantae > Streptophyta > Pinopsida > Cupressales > Taxaceae > Taxus > Taxus wallichiana. Next base: position 487,885,159 of record CM031239.1, read on the forward strand.
TGCTTGTAATTATCTTAGATGTAATTTTTAATGTCACCCTATTTGTTTTATACTTATATCACTATTTTTTTCTTACTTTATTTGGATTTTAATTTATTATATTTCTTAGATACATCCCTAGATTAAATACCAAGGTTTGTGGTGAAACATATTTTCCACTCCTTACATCCATAGATTATATAGGCTAGATAGTCCAACAACTTTGTCTACCTCCTATGTCGATGGTTTCGATATGTCAATTAGTTTAATAAATTCACCTACCCTTTACAATCCTATAACAACCCTATATCATTTTATTGGTTAGTTAGTTCACATGTGTTGACTACCCATTTACATCTTATTTTTACTACTTACTGAGCCCCTACAACATACTTCATATTTACTTGTATGATTTGTTTCTTGCTTGAAAATTTAGTATGCTTTTCCTTTTATGATCTTTTTTACTCACATTTTACACTAACTAATTTACAACATAATAGATTTATTCATACCATTTACTTCTTACTTGAATCTTTAATATGTTTTAATCCACTTATGATCTTTTCTTTCCTTATATTATTACTTTTCATGTTTGTTTTTGAACTATCATAGGTTTTATCTTCTTTCTCTTGACATGTCTAGTGATATTAAGTTCCTATACTAAGTTTATCTACTTTTATCCTTCATATTTGAAATAAATCATATCTCTTCACACTTCCATTATTCTCATTTATAAGTTCTATCCATCATTATTGTTATCCAAAATAAGCCCCATGCTTATTTTTTGGCTAACTCCCCTTCTTCTCCTTTGAAGAACACTTAAATGAACTTTTGGCATGCTTCAGGGACTCAAATTTTTCTGGAAATGGCTCCATCAAATAGGAAATTTTCTCACCTTTCTAGAAAGGTAAAATTTTCCTTCTAACTCCTTGTATTTTCAAAGTTATGGCTTGGCGGAGTTTTTGAGGGAAATTTTCCGTAGGAAGGCCCACGGACCAATCAAAATGTGCCACATGGCAGCGGAAAGGTGGGCTAGTGGAGGAAAGTTAGAAATTTTCACTAAGGAAGCATCGGGGGTGCAAAGGAAATATTTTCCCATAGGCCTGCAAAGGAAAAAAATGTTTTAAGGCTCATGCAATGAATAGAAATGTGACACGTGCCCATGAGGCCATTGGAGATCGGACCGGCGGGAGAAAAGTTAGAAAATTTCCAAGTTTGGGCGCAAAAGGAATTTTTGGCCCGAAGGCCCAACCAATAGGAGTTCGCCACGTGTCCTATTCTTGGTGGAGGTCAAAGGCGTGGGAGAACTTCAAATTTGTTCCAAAGTGATTCCAAAAGGCACGAAGGAATATATTTTCCCACGGGCCCGAAGAGGGAAGAAAACTAGCTAAGGTCCGCGTCCAATGAGGATGTGCCACGTGGCATCGGAGCGGCGGGGCACGGAGAGTGACAAAGGAAAAATTTCCAAAATATCAAAAGGGCATAAAATGATTGTGTGAAACCCGCATCCATCGGGATGTGCCACATGGCATCGAGCGATGGAGGGCGAGATTTTTGGGGAAATTTTCCCAAATTCAAAAAATGGGAAAATTTCAAGGTTTCGGCCCACCAACCCAATTTTTGCCCTATTTTTTCCCTAAATCTTCATAAGGGCATATCTTTCGATCCAAAGCTCAATTTTCCTTGATTTTGGTGTCATTGGAAATATATTGAAATTATCTACATGATGGAGGGTTCAATTTTGTATTTTGATGGATATTTGTGGGAGAAAAATAGGAAAACATATCTGGCATAAAAAAACACATAAAACAAACTCCAACCACCAAAATTAATGAAGTATGGACCTCTGTTTTGCTCTATAAGGCAATGTACTTCAAAGTATGGGCCCATTGGATGAATTTTTGTCCCATTGGATGAATCTTGTTGGTGGTTGAAGTCTCAAATCAATTTGCCCACGTTTTATACCTTTTCTTCCATTCTGCTCGTGATAAAAAAGCTTGTTTTGGCTCATTTGTAAGGGTTGGATGTTCTTGCTCTTACAAGCTCTTCATTTCTCCTCAGTAGGTGGATTTGAAGGAGTTTCAGACCTCCCATGGAGATTGTAACACATTTTTTCCTTCTTTGTTATCTGTAATGTATTGTATCAATTCTGGAACTGGCAATACATGCTCTGTGATTGATTTTCCAATCCTCTCTTGCATTGGTTTGTTTCCTTCTAATATTTCTTTGTATTTTGGCAAGTTTTTACATGTTTTTTTGCTATATATTCATGATCTCGTGTCTATTTTTACAAAGGAAGGTGTTCAAGCACTCCTTTGTGTATCACCTCTCTGTTTTGATCGGTTTTGTTTTCATTTCCTGTTTTCTCTCAACTTTATCCCCTTGGTATTTTTAGAGTAAGAATTTTGAATCAAAACCTCTGCAAATATTGCATGTATACACCTAAAAGGAGGAGTAAGAACCAAATTCAATCTGAGAGTTTTCTCACCTTACAAGATCCCACACCTTGGAGAAAACTCAATGTTGTGCATTAACACCGAGATGAGTTTTCATTAGAAAAGCAGGTCCATAACTCATCCGGGGTGCTATGAATTTTCACTAATATTTTTGGCATGCCCGGTGGGACCTTAGAGGTCTTCCACTTCATCTTTTGTAGGTTGGTGTGTTCCTGTGAAGATTTCAGCCTTTGGAGGCACTTGCAAACACATCTGGTGACTCCATCTATCAACAACCCATTTATGAAGTTGCAGACCCTCTTTCCATTCATTTTCATTCATTTTCCATTCATTATTATTTCCATCTCTTTCATTCTTTTCCATTCCATGAAGTTGTGCAATCATGACTTCATTTCCATCATGGAATCCACATTTACAACAGCATTATTTTCCACCTCCAACATGTTTTACAAATCTTCCAAATCAGCATTTTGATCAAATTCAAAATCAGCATACATACCCATATGAGCAGCAATGCCAAAATCAGTTTGGCTATGGAGATTTCCAAGAGCAGGAGTATGAAAACAATGAAGACAATCAAATGCAAGATGTTGATCTGTTGGAGAAAATCCAAAAGATGGAGGCAAAATGGTGCAATCAAGAGCAACAACTCAAATGAAGGCTTTTAGAATTGGTTACAGGACTCCTTGTCCATGGGGAGGCCCTTTTCCAAGATACTTCAGTCCTCAGGAGAAGTTGGGCTTCATGACGTAGATGCTGCCCCAACTTGCACAATGGACATTAGAGATAGAGGCCTATAAACTTGGTGTTGAACAACCTTGTCAATGGGTAAGTTCTACACCATCATCTGGTTCTTCTCTTTCCATTCCTCAAGGAGCACCATCTCAATTTGGGCTTCAATTTTCAAGCTTCCCATTGAATGTTGCCCCAAGTGTTGGGTCCATTTCTCCATTCCCTAGTCTTCCACCCCATCTCAATTCTTTTGTCCTATTCCCTCCTAAATAGTCATCCCCTCCAAAAGAGCTAAATGAAATACCCTCTCCTCCAAAGAAACAAGAGGTTTCATCTCCTCCACCACAAAAAATTACAAAATCAATTGAGTTACAACCCACCCTCCACTTGCATTCCTAAATCCATGTTAGGAGAATGAAAATCGTGGAAATCAGTCATCAAGGACAGAGAAAGAAGAGCCAAACAAAGAAGAAAAAATTAGAAGTTTGGTAGGTTTGGCTCTTAGATATGGAATTGAGATGATCCCCTTGGTGGTTAAGCCTTCAAAAGAGGTTGGAGTTGGAGAACGAGTGGAAAACAAGGCTGATTTTATAGCAGCGGTGAAGCAAGAAGAACAACGAGTTTGTTTGTGAAGAGTTAGTGTCCATGTTGGCTATTTGCCCAAAGAGAATCATGATCCAATTCAAGTTGCACAATCAACCATGGAGGAAGGAGAAGCTACTCCAAATCCAAAAGAAGAGGAGCACATTCTAGCTATGGAGGAGAAAAGTCCAGATCCAAAGGCTTTGAGCACAAAGCAGGCTATAGAAGAACCTTCAGTTCTTCTTTCTACTTCATCTCTCTCAAGTTCTATTGCTGAAGAAGAGTTTGATCTTTCAAACTCAATGATTGAAGATGAGGAGAACCATGGTGAACAAGTTGCTGATCAAGAGGACACCATGGAGGAAGTTGAGCATTTGCAGTAAGACAACAATGAGGCAGTTTATCTATCAGATTTGGAGGACTATTTTGATGGAGAAGAACCAGTTGAGTTTCCACCATTCTCTCTTTCATCATCCACATTCCAAACACAAGAACCTGCTATCATGGAAGAGAGAATTCATTTACAAAGTGCCCGCATCTTATAGTAGATTCTTTGGGACCAAAATTAGAAGATTTAAATATTCCATGTTCTTCATTGGAGGAAGAAGGAAAACAAAAGAAGAACTCCATCACTTCTTCCACACCATCCATTCAACAAGGTTTATAAGAGGACTCCATTTTTGGAGTTGAAATTCGAGCTATGGGCACATTCAATAGATCATACCTTTCCCAATAGGGTACTTGGCTTCATTGGATCCAAAGGATAAGTCACAACCAATCATGTTTGCTCCTAAGCATGAGGATGAGATACAAAGTACCAAGGATCAGCTACTATACCTCTTCAATCCAAATGCAGAGCAACTAAAAGAGGTATTCAATTTGCTTTAGGTTGACACCTTGCTAATTTGGGTAGAATACCAGCTTCTTGTTGATTTTCCACTCATCCAAGAAGCCATACTCAACTCCAAATCAATTGCATGGCTGCCCATTTTGAAGAAAGGAAGCTATTTTTCACAACTAGTTGTAGGGTTTGTTTAGCCCACCTTTGCTTCCAGTTAGAGTAGAGTACGTAGGTTTTTTTTCAGCAGAAGAAGTGCTTGTGCACACTTTGCATGTTCCACTTGGAGCATGTATGATTTTCATTTTTGTACATAGTTTTGGTGTTGGTTTTCTCTTGCACAGTCCATTTCAGTGGCATCTTGGTGGAAACAACTCCAAGTTCGTGGGCTTTAGGTGGCTCGGAGGAAGTTTTCAAGGTTTAAATCAGTATGTAGTCTACTACTCATGACTCCATGCCCAATGGATGCTTCAAAGGCTACGATCATTCATCTAGCAGTAGATGACCCTCCGAGTCACCAAATTGTTATCCAAAATAATCCCCATGCTTATTTTTTGGCTAACTCCTCCTTCTTCTCCTTTGAAGAACACTTAAATGAACTTTTGGCATGCTTCAGGGACTCAATTTTTTCTAGAAATGGCTCCATCAAATAGGAAATTTTATCTCCTTTCCAAAAAGGTAAAATTTTCCTTCTAACTCCTTGTATTTTCCAAGTTATGGATCGGCGAGTTTTTGAGGGAAATTTTCCCTAGAAGGCCAATGGACCAATCAAAATGCACCCGTGGTAGCAGAATGGTGGGCCAACTGAGGAAAGTTATAAATTTTTTCTAAGGAAGTGTCGGGGCGCAAAGGAAATATTTTCCCGTGGCCCACAAAGGAAAAAAATTTTGAGGCCCGCAGTGAATATAAATGTGACACATGCCCATGAGGCCGTCGAAGATCGGACATGAGGGAGAAAAGTTAGAAAATTTCCAAGTTTGAGCGCAAAGGAATTTTTGGCCCAAGGCCCATGACCAATAGGAGCTCGCCATGTGTCCTATTCTTGGTGGAGGTCGAGGCATGGGGAGAACTTCAAATTTGTTCCAAAGTGTTTCCAAAAGGTACAGAAGGAATATTTTTTCCCACGGGCCCGAAGAGGGAAGAAAACTAGCTAAGGCCTGTGTCCAGTGAGGATGTGCCACATAGCATCGGAGCGGCTAGGCACATAGCGACAAAGGAAAATTTTCCAAAATCTCAAAAGGGCATAAAATGATTGTGTGAAGCCCACATCCAATCAGGATGTGCCACATGGCATCGGAGTGGTGGAGGGTAGAGATTTTTGGGGAAATTTTCCCAAATTCAAAAAAGGGAAAATTTCAAGGTTTCATCCGCCAACCCGAATTTTTCCCTATTTTTGCCCTAAATCTTCAAAAGGGCATATCTTTCGATCCGAGCTCATTTTTCCTTGATTTTGGTGTCATTGAAAAGCTATTGAAATTCTCTACATGATGGAGGTTCAATTTTGTATTTTGATGGATATTTGTCGAGAGAAAAAAAGGAAAACATCTCTGGCATGCAAAAACACAGAAAATGACTCCAACCACCAAAATTAATGAAGTATGGACCTCTATTTTGCTCTGTAAGGAAATGTACTTCAAAGTATGGGCCTTTTTGTGGGAACCCATCATTTTGCAAGCCCATTGGATGAATTTTTTTGGTGGTTGAAGTCTCAAATCGATTTGCCCACGTTTTTTACCTTTTCTTCCATTCTGCTCGTGATAAAAAGCTAGTTTTGGCTCATTTGTAAAGGTTGGATGTTCTTGCTCCTACAAGCTCTTCATTTCTCCTTAGTAGGTGGATTTGAAGGAGTTTCAGACCTCCCATGGAGATTGTAACATGTTTTTTCCTTCTTTGTTATCTGCAATGTATTGTATCAATTCTGGAACTAGCAATACATGCTCTATGATTGATTTTCCAATCCTCTCTTGCATTGGTTTGTTTCTTCGATATATCTTTATATTTTGGAAATTTTGTGCATGTTTTGTTGCTATATATTCATGATCTGTGTCTATTTTTACAAAGGAAGGAGTTCAGCAATCCTTTGGTGTATCACCTCTCTTTTTGATCGCTTTGTTTTCATTTCCTTATTTTCTCTCAACTTTGTTCCCTTAGTATTTTTAGAGTAATAATTTTGAATCGAACCTCTAAAAAGATTGCATGTATACACCTAAACAGAGGAGTAAGAACCAACTTCAATCTGGAGAGTTTTCTCACCTTGCAAGATCACACACCTTGGAGAAAACTCAATGTTGTGCATTCACACCAGATGAGTTTGCCTTACAAAAGCAAATCCATAACTCATCTAGGGTGTGTGAATTTGCACTAAAAATTATATCATAATGTTGCATCCTTTTAACTCACACTTATCTCTCTCCTTCTCTCATTTGAGGCACCCTTAAGTCAAAAATGATATCACACTCATTGTTTAAGTTAGATCTAGAGGTACTTAAGTCATTTAGTTTCAAGGTTTTCCTTTTTAGAAATTGGGTGTAATATCCCATGTGTTATTCATATTTTATACCCACTAGATCAACCTTCCCAATCTATATGGAGAAGGAAACTTAAACCACAAAAGAAGAAAATAAAAGTTAAAAGCCATATTATATAATAAAAATCAATAAAAATAAACCCAAAAAGATGAAGATCAAAAGAAATAAAATTCAATCACAAGAATAAAATATGTGATATTATCATATTTGACACATGTCCTATTTTAGTTGAAAGACAAAACTCCATTATTGGCCTACTTAGATTCCTTGATATATTTTGGGGTGTCGTAGTTTTTTAATGGGGTAAGAGGTCTCATATTTATCATTCAATGCCCCTTCTTTCCCTTGAAAATACCTAATCCCTATAGTGGACCTATATCCCTTTAAGTCGGGTCCTGAGGAACTAGGAAAGCATCACTAGAATTTAGGATTCATCCTTCTCACTTATTAACATAACTTACTTATAGATATATCTTTATACTTTGCTAGTAGGTTTAAGAAAAAATCACTCATTTCGGTTCCTTTTCTTTTTGATGTTGAAATCCTTTATTCATATACTTTTGATAAGAGTGTCTCATCCCCAATAAGTCTCTTGTAACCCCTTATGGTACATTTCATCTCCCACTCTTCATGTTCATTTCCTTTACCCCCTTCATGTATATAACTTGTACATGAATATGAATATACAACATTATATATTTATTATGACATTTTGTATTTGTGATTACAATTATAAGACCTTCAGGACTTCCTAAAAAAATCTACACATTTTACCCCTTCATCTCTTATAATTCTAATCATGCCACCATATGGTAGTGTTTTACCTCTTGAGAAATCGAATGTAAGCATTGATTTTTAAATTGTTCATGTATTTTCATGATACCTTTTATCATACCTTATGTTTTCTTTTTCATTAGATTTCATTTGATATTTATTACACTTTATTTACTCATATTTTTATTTTTGATTATCTTCTTATATTTTATTATGTCTTAAAATCCTCATTTTACACATTTTTTGAGTTATATCTTAAGTATTTTCAAGCATCTTACAAACCTTTAACACATCTCTTTAATTTTATTGATTGATTTCATAATATTTCATGTTATCGTTGATCAAGAAAATTTGTTCTCGAGTGGGGTGAAGGCCGATACTGGGAGCCACCAGAAAATTTGAATGATGGAGGGCTTAGGACCTCAGATGCAGATGTGGATCTACGGGTGCAAAGAAGATAAATGTATGATATAAAGAAGCTAGATCTGCAAAAATGAAATAGATAATATTAGATAACAATATGCGGGGTTGCTCGAGACAGTGCCGGTTCCAAGAGGATATTAATTCCCTTGGAGGATGTCAACCCCCATGTCAGAAAAGATAACAATAGATCATGAATACTAGTTGTCATGCAGAAATAATGCAATATAAAATGAAAAGTAACTAAAGTGATGAGGGAACTTAGCTTGTGCTCTGATATGGAGATGAACTAGGCATCAAGATGGTAAGATAACGAACTATGGCAAATATTTCTCCCTCAAACTTACAGAACTTAAATAAGCTCTTTCTTCTCTTCTCTGGGCTTAGGTCTCTCCTAGTCTTGGTCTAGCTTTGGGTCTAGGTTCTTTCAGGTCTTCTTGAAAAATACATAGATGTCCTTGAAATATGAGGGAAAACCCATATTTATAGCTTGGATGTGAAGTAACCGGGGGTTGGGTAGAGTAACCCGAGTTAAGAGATATGATGTGATCATGTGGGGACCATGACTTGAATTATTAGATGGAGTGGGGAGCATGATTGACATGGTAGGTGAGATGATAGATTCCATTTGAAATTTAGAAAGGGGTGTCGGATGGGTATATTAATACCCATGGATTGAATAATTTGTGAGAGATGGGGGATAATATCAAAATATTAATTATCAAATGGGTCCACATGGAGCCCCTTTGATAATTAATTAAATAAGGTGAGCAAATAGATGGGATTTCATTTAATTTAATAAAAGAAAAGTGAGAATGGAAATTTCATGAATGTGAGATGACGGAGGAGCACTATACCCAAAAACATAGATGTCTACATTTTCCCCTTTTTGTTAAGTGGTTTGCGATAGCAAGCCATGAGATAAAAACAAAAAGGGTTAGATGACATATGTGTGCAAGGATGGATGAAGACATGACCAAAGGTAAGATTCCTCAGGTAAAAATGATCGCAATAACAATGAAAAAATTATGGCGGTGACTCCAATATCACATCGGTAGAGGACAATTACGGTCTCAACAGAGACAAACAACAATGTTCTACAGACCAGTGAGTGGGTGAAGAACACTACAGTATGGATGTAAACCAAGATGACCAATGGGTCATAGGAAAACATCAAAATATGTGTGAATGAATGCGAAAGATGTGCACAATACTTTATCTTAAAGGAATCGTGTGAAAAATCATGCATTCACAAAAGGGAATAATCATAAATGTGCACATGATGAGAAGATAGGATAAAAGGGTGAGATATAATTCCCTAAAGGGGTGATGGTAATCATGTTTCATAGGAAATATGCATAAGTGTTAGCCAATTAGAGGTAAAAGCGAAGTGCTATTTTCTCGATAAGTAGGACAAGAAGTCAAGATACTTTTGTGACAAAATAAAGAAGAGATAATATTCATGGAAGAGAACAAGATCAGATAGGTGATGGCATTATGATATCTTCCAAGACAAAAATGTCAAAGGAATATAGGAAGAGATTCTTAGAAATGGATATGACGATGTCCCTACGAGAGGACTGACGAAGATAAAATATGTGACACGGTTCTCAAAAAGAGAAGAGGTCAATGTTGCGAGATAAGAAAGATAACGGTAATGAAAGGGATAGATGGTGGTACATAAATAGAGAAACATTGGCATTGGACATGAATGCCAGATGTGAGGGATGTTGAGAAAGAGAAAAGGGAATAGACAGGAAGATTGGTTGATTATGAGAAGAGTAAGAAAGATCGAATGTGAAGGTGATAGGGGTATGGAATAGAGGGATAGAGACATAGGAGGAGAAAATAAGGAATGAAAGGGGAGGAATAAGATAATAAAGAAGAACTTTAGAGAAAGGGGAAATGAAGAAGGATAAGAAAAGAGGAGACAAGAAAAGGATAGAGCAGAGGGTGAAATTATGAAAAAGAGAGAGAGTTTTTTAAAATGACAGGTGTGAAGGAGGATGAAGTAGAGGAAAGAAGAGAGGTAATGGAAAATGAAAGAGATGATAGAGCAAAAGAAAATTGAAGGAAATTGATCATAGCAAGGAAATCCAAGGAAAATAATATGGAACCGATCGCATGGAAATGCATGTGGATGATGAGATGATGAAGGAGATGGCATAACGCAAGAGAGTCGAATTATCGATGGGGAAGTAAGGAGGAGGTGTGAGGTAAAATGGGTATAAAACGATGCGAGATGAAGTGAAATAAGATGAGGATCGAGAAAGGAGGAGAAGAAAACGAAGAAAATTATGTAGAAGGAAGGGAACCAAGAATGAAGATATTTGATAAAGAGTGAGAAACATAAGGAACGTAAAGAGAAGCTTGAGGGGAGGAATGACATTGATTGGAAAAGATGTGGAGATGCATGAGATGAGGATAAGTTGATGATGAGAAAATAGAGAGAGGGTGCATGATGAAGATAGTGAAGAAATTGGAAAGGAAGAATGGAAGATGGAGAGATGGTAAGGAAAAAGAAAGGAAGGGATAGGAGAGGCAATGCCAGTGAATGGATGTTAGGAGAAATCCACCAATAATGATCAGTAGGAAAATATGGGACAAAAGATGAGACGAGGCAGAAAGTAAATGAAGAATGGGAGGGGGAATGCCAATGAAGGGATGTTAGAAGCCCCTCGATAATGATTAGAGGGCACAAAGGAAGGAAGGAATGAAGATAGAATGGAGGAGGTCAAAGAAAAGGATTCAAGCTATGTAGAATGGGGATGAGTGATTTTTAGGAGAAGTCCACTGATAATTACTAGCGTGGAAATAGAAGATGATGATGAAAGAATGTTAGGGGAAGATCAATGACAATGATAGGTAAGTATGGGGGTAGATATGTGGGAGAACTCTAGAAGATGGAGTGGAAAGAGTAAAGAAAGGAGGGATAACGATGTGTAGGAAGATGAAGACAAGGAGAGGATGCAATGGATGAGAATGAATGAGAGAAAAATGAAGAAACAAGACACGAAATGAATGGAGAAGCAATGGTTAAGTAAGATTACCCAAATGACGGATGATGGAGATGAAAAAGGGACTAGTAGGAAGTGGTGTTTGTGAGAATGAAAGAGGAGGTGAGAGGATGTGATGATGGGGAATGATGAGAAAATGTAGATGGAGAGAATGTGGGGTAGTGGGTGAGTGCAAGATGATTGATCATGCTTAAGAGGGACTCTTAAGTAATATCACCATGCCACAGAGGATTTAAGTAAGATCACCAAACCGGTAGTGACAATATGGAAGGAGAAAGAAAACATTGTATTGGATACAAGTGTGGAAGGGTTGGTTGGAGTGGATGAGTACGATGAGAGGTGGGAGACAGAAGATGAGGAAGATATGATGGGAGGTGGAAGGGTCAGATGGAAAACCATTCTTAAGAGGAACTCTTTTCGATGGGGATGATTAAGTAGGATTGCTAAACCGAAGAAGACAAAGGATGATGAAAATACTAATCGAGTGTATACCAAAATGGAACAAGATATGAAAGGAGGTGATATCAAGGTGATAACAAAGGAGTGTGACATGAACGGATAGAGGAACATATGAAATGTAGATAGAGAGTGTAAGGGCAATCCTTAATTGGTACACCCACGTGGTGGTAGTGATGATGCAATAGTGTTAAGTGGAAAAGGAGTGGAAAGATGTTTGTGGTGGTGATTGTCATCTATTGAAAGAGGAAATGGTGGAGAAGCTTCTACAATAGGAGGATCCAAGGAAGACGATATACCCAACTAAGATTCTTTGGTCAGTATGAATGGTTAAATAAGATTATCAAACTTAAAGTAGAAGAGTGAAAGGGAAACTCAAGAGGAAAGACAAGTAAGATTTCTGATGTGGTGAAAGGGGACAGAAAGGTGAGAAGGATGATATGGAGATAAATAGGGATGAGTGGAAATGGAAAGTGAAGAGCAATGGATCAAATATGTTGTTTAAAATGTTAAGAGATAAGGGACTACGGGATAACGAACCTGCCTTGAGAAGGATCCTCAAGTAGGATTCACAAACTACAATGGTGATCAAGTAGAATTCACAAACCAAAAGTGTATTTGCAAATGCATTCATGGATATTATGGATAAATAGTGTGAAATTTGATGTGATTTTGATAAAAGATGATCTGGATGAGATGAAAGAAACATAGTTATAGCAAGGGCGTACAAGGAAACCATGATTCAAACTGGATTGGAGATAAATAAGAAATGTTACCACTCAAGGCATTGCACTTGCTGCCAATAACAGTGTTAATACATAACCAATGATAGTTAGTTATACCAAAAGATCATGAGGGAAATATGGATGAAAGATGCTTATAATCCTAATGTTGACATGACAAAGGGATTGAGATGTAACTTATACATGGGAAGAGGGATCTCCAAAGGTGGTGTTCCTTAAGTCTATGCCCCAGCTCTAGGAAAGGGAAAGAACAATAGCAGAAAGCTGATCAATGTGGGAAGCTTTTGGAAAATGTTGATAAAGGAAGGTTGATCAATGCGGAAAACCTTCCAGATGCCATAATAATAGAGTAGCCATCCTTCGAGGGTATGGTCTACTTTATACATAATATAGATGGAAAGAATAATATGATAGTCGTCCTTCAAGGGATCAGTCTATCTCTTTTGATTTTTCTTTGATTTTGATTTATATACTCTCTTTTTTACATGAACAGCTTGTCCTTCGAGTGGTCACTTTGTTTTGATAACTTTGATTTTGCCTTTTGCATACATGAATTTGAGCTTCATGGGGAAGAGCTAGGGATAGCTAAGTAAACCACTTAAGAGGGGATAAGGATTGTACAAGAGACACCCTGGACCCTTTGCATGGCTGCACTAGGAGAATGAGAAGGGATGGATGTAATGGCTATGGGGTCACATCAAAGTAGTGAAGGCATACCACATAATTCATATCATTATAATGACAAATGAAAGGAGCTAAGGATGGCGGAATAATCTAAGGATGTAACTAAGTGCTCATTGGTAGATATGCTAACAATATATTGGTCGTAAGTGTAATTCCTTAAGAGCTTCCATCTTTGGTTTACCACCACGAGAGGGAAGACAGTGAAGTTGCAATAAGATGAGATGATAGACAAGCAGAAATAAAACTATGTCCTAAAGGAAATGAACATATGACCACAATGGTGGATTTTGATGAAAATAAATGGTGCCCAAAGAGAGACACAAATATATAAGTAAAATCATGACCTCAAAGGATGACTTGATGAAATAAACAGTGTCCCAAAAGAGACACAAATATAGCCACAATGCTGGACTTTATGAAATAGATGGTGCCCCAAAAGAGACATAAATATAGCCATAATGGTGGACTTTGGTAAAAAGGTCCCTTAACGGAAAGAGTTAAAGGATGTCAAAAGATTTTGGATGAGATTGGTTTGGATTTGGATGGGATAAATGAAACAATGTCAAGGGGTGAAGTTCCCTAGTGACAAGGGAGTTGTATGGATGATGTGCTCAAGGGCGAGGGAAGGTTGTTTCCCTAATAAGGTAAATGTGAAGGAGTTAAAGGATGTCAAAAGAGTTTAGATGAGATTGTTTTAGATTTGGATGGGGTAAATAATCGGATACCACAAGTGTGCTTAGTAAGATAAGTGGTGTTGATGAAAAATGGAGGACCTTCCTAAGGAGGAATGTCGTGTGCAGGAGGAATGTTAAGGGATGAGGTGGATGAAGGAATTATGGGAGACCCAATAGATGGGATATGAATTGGATTCAATGTAGATGGAGAAGGAACTTTCCCCTAAATGAGAAAATCATCTTTCTCAATAAGATTGTGGATGATTTTATGAAATGCCTTACGATGTTCGATGTCATGGCCCGGGGTACAATGATAAGTGCAACTACAATTAGGATTGAACCATGATGGCTTGAGACCATAGGGATTAAATGATTTAATGGGAGGAAGTGTGATAGCACATATTCGAGTTAAATATCAAAAGATATCTACATAAGACCCCATTGAAGTGTCATGGGGAAGGTAACTCTTATGGGTTTTGATAGGATATCTTAGCTTGGAGTTAGAAGAAAAGTGGATGTGGATTGTATAGGTGAATTTTTTATTTTGGAAAACAAATCAAATTTGGTTAGAGGATTGTATTTGTAGAGACACCCATAATTATGCCCAAGCAATTTAAACACTTAAATTGTGTTAATTATCCCCTTTCTCACAAATCGACGACATATCGTCAAAAGCGCTCATATTTCCTCTTATTGTCGTTAATTAATTACAATACACTAATTGATTAAGTCACCTATCCAACTAACAACCTAATTAACGACCTTCATTAATTATTTACCCCTTCTATCCAGACTAATTAATTATTATTAATTGATTAGCCTTTCCCTTCATTTAATTAATAAATCAATATTTAATTGATTTAATCCCCTTCTAATAGCCTGAATCGTACTAATATTTCTCCAATTAGCTTCTAAAAGCTTACATCTACCTATTAGTTAATCACCTTTGATTAATTAAAACACCCCCAACTCCCATGACTTGCTAAGCATAAATTAAACCCTTCTAAAGTAAGGTTACCTTTAATAAAGAAACCTTATCCATTTCTAATCATGTTTTACCTTTATCCCACATGCAAAGGGATGAAGTGTTTCCTTTATCCATTGGCTATATAAGGAGCCCTCCTTTTACCTTTATACACACCTACATCTCTCAAGAGACAAAAGTAAGCACATAGTTTCATACTAATAGCCTTTTTCATTCTTGAGCCCTCCATCCTCCATTCTTGAAGAGCTAAGCCTCACACCCAAGCATCCATTCAAGGATCAAAGCAAGAAAATATGATTTGATTGCCATTTGGATTATTTAGATCCATTTCAAACGTTTAATTAGTTAACTAAGGGGAATAAGGTTCATGCATTACATTGTGTTTTGATTGGATTCAAAGTTATTAATGTTTAAGGGTAAGACTTTCTCATTTCCTCATCATGATGGTGCATATTTCCCATTTTTAACTAGGTTAGGAAGCTATTTTTAGGTGGTAGCTTTCTTGCTTTAAGTTTGGTTAAAATTGTAGAAACCATTGCACATAGTATTGTTTGGATGTCATAGATGAAGATAATGACTCTTGAATAGATGTTGTGGCATTAGATTGTTGAGAAGAGGGAAAATTTGATTGTTTATGAGGATGTGCAGGGGATTATCGGGATGTTTTCCCTGAGCTTTAGAATTCAACTAAGAAGATTTACCTCTAGCATGGATGATTATAATTTCAACCGGAGGATCTGATAGTGGTGGTGTGGTTATTAATGGAGAAAATTTCCTAAAACAAGATGAGGATGTTAATGGAGAGATAGGTGTTTGTATGATGTGATTAATGATATCTATGTGAGATGTGGATTGTTTCAGTTTTGGCATGGAAAGAGTTAATTTTGTAGAGGGAGAAGGTAAACCATATTTCTTTTATTTAGGTGGATATGTTGGTTCAGTAGATGATTCAAAGGGTATATTTGATAAGGTTGCAGATCGAGAGGATTTGGTTGGTGTGACAGACAAATTAGGCAAAGAGTATTAGGGTAAATTGGGTGATATGGCTACGGGCGAAGATATAAGTAAAGATGTAAAAGTAGGGATAGGTGTATTTTTAGTGTGATAGATATAGGGGTAGTTGGGATAGATAGGGATGTAGAAATTTTGGGATGTTTGGAGATGTGGGTGATGTAATAGCCAATGGAGTAGACATCATTGGTAATGCAGAAAATGCAGAGCATTTTCAAATATAGAAGTAGTAGGGACTTGTTGTTTCATAAATGTTTCTAGGGGTAAGAATGATATGTTTGCTAAGGGAGTTGACATCGGAGGTAGGGTTATAAGGGTGGATGTAGTAGAACTAAGTTTTTTTGGGATGGTTGTGAGTAATGTAGGTGTAGTAATAGGTGTATTTGAGGCAGATGTGGGTGAAGGAGTAGGTGTGAGAGATGTAGGGATATGTGTGGATATGAGTGGGGCCGAGATAAGTGCTAAGGATGAATTGAATGTGGTAGATTGGTGTATGTTTGAAGTGGCAAAAGTGGATGGTATAGTCAAATTTGATGTGGAGGTGACAAGGATAGGAGAAGGTGTAGGTTTAGGATAGGTAGTGCAAGTTGATGTAGGTGTGATAGGTTCTAAATAAGAGGTGGGAATAATGTCCACTATGGGAACATGCGGAGTTGGTGATAAGATAAGATCTTGACTAACAATGTCAATCATATAAGCATTCGATAGTTGAGATGTAAAGAGCATGGCTTGATTTGTTGGTGGTTGATTAGTTTGTGTAGTGGAGGTATCAATTTGGATATCACCTTGATTTATGAGTTGTTGGACACAATCTTTGAAGGAATGACATTTCTCAATGTCATGACATTTTACTCAATGATATTTACAATAATGGGATTCATAATACCAAATAGTCTTGGCTTGCGAGTTTTCCACAGGTCATATGGGAGGAAGTTGGATGGAGTTTACAGTAATCAATTTATCAAATACAAAACTGTATGATTCTCCTAAGGGAGTGTAGTTGGATGTTGACTGAGGGGATCATTATTGAGACCATGTGTTTGATGTAGATGCTGATGAGGGTTTAATGACCATAGTGTTAGCCGCACCCTTAAACTTTTCATTATGTGTGAATGGTTTAGTAGATTCAATTTTTATTTAATTAAACTTAGTTTAAGATGACCCTACTCAATGGCACGGGTTTCAAGTTTGTGAGCCATTGTGAAAGCTTCATCAAAGGTTCGAAATGATTGGATCTGCAAAGTAGATGATATATGTTTTGCACATGAATACGAGAATAATTTGATGAGTTTGATTTGCGGATAGTGAAGGATAGTTGGTTTATAACACCATGCCATCGTGCGACAAAGTCGGCAATGGGCTCTTTTTCAAATTGTTGAATGGTATATAGATCAGCAATAGTGGTTTTGCATGTGATATTGATAGAAAAGTGTTCTAAGAACAACTATGCAAGTTGGGTGAAGGATAATATGGAATGTCATGGGATACTATGTTGTACTAATAAAACATAGGACCAGACAAAGACATGGGGAAAGTGTGAAGAAGTAGATCATGATCATGCACAATAAGACAACATACATGTTTAAATGCAAGGAGATGTTGTTGGGGATCTTCCTTATTGTTGAACTTAGTAAATGTGGGAAGTTTCCAATGAGGAGGGTAGGGTTTAATTGGAACCAACAAATGAATCGGTTCATTACAGATTTTTCATAGGATAAGGTGTTTTTGGGTGCTACGGTAAGGGTTTCTAAATTGGCCAACTAATTCATTAAGGCATGAATTGGATCACTCGAGGTGTTGTAAGGTTGATATTGGATTGGTGTGTGGTTTGAAAATTAGTTTAATAAGGCGAATGATGTGTTTATGAATGTGTGGGTAGTTGGGGATCATCGATAAGGTGGTTGATAAGTTTTTGAATAGGATGTTTGCAGAATGGTTTGATAAGATAGTTGATTAATTTGTGGATATGTAAGTGTTTGGGGAGCTACTTGGTAAGGACTAACATGTGTCACAGGTTGGGATTGCTGCATAGGCTGACTTTGAACATTAGAGATATGATGTATTTGTTGAAGTAGGGTAGGTTGTTGTGGTAAAATATAAATGGGGATATGTTTGTTAAGAGAGTGAGACGGCAAGGTAGGCCTATTAATAGTTGATGAAATAGAATTATCAAAATGGGAGGTGGGTGGAATGTGATCCACCAATTTTGGAGATTGGGATGATTGAGAGATTATAGGATATTTTTGGAGTAAGAAGTCATATGTGTGGTTAAAGGAGGCCCAATTGTCTCAGAGGAGTGAAAGATGGTGGTGTGATCGGTTTAGGAAGACCGGGCTTGACGAGAGATATGAGGGTTGGTGTCAAGGTGGGAAGAATTTTGGATGACATGGTTCTTATGAGGTGAGACCATGGAGACTGGAGGTTGGGTGACTGACGACATGGTTTTGAGTTTAGTATCTTGTTGGGTGAGATCGTCAAAATAAGTAATATCATTGGATAGAGTAGATTGTTTGTTTGTCTCAATTTGAGAGAGAGTGACAATAGGTGTGAAATAGAGAAACATTTGTTTATGTATGTTGTTGACAAAAAAATCAAGAAGAATATTTTTATCATCATGATTAATTTCGAGATGTGAACAGAAAATAAAAGTAGGTAATGAAGGTACCTAAAGAAGTCTAAGATTTTTTAGATAGCTTTGGATGGGGAGATGTTTGAGACGGTTTCCTGTTGGGTGTTTAAGTCCCAATCAGTTAACCAGGTGAGAGGAACATTTTGATGTGTTAATTATGTTTGTGCAGTCTTAGGTAGTGTGTGATAAGTGAAATGCAAAGAGTTAAATCCTTTACTTAGGCTATGTGATCAGGTAGGATGTAGAAGGTTCATTTTAGACCAAAATGAAATGTGATATTCGATGCAGACAATCACTCAGAAAAGAGAAAGTTAGATGTAGAAAAGAGAAAATAAAGAAAAATGAGAAATACCTAGAGAATCACTTTTCCTGGTTATTTAAGTGCATGTGATAGTGATGTATTTTTAAAGTGCCAGTTAGTGGCCCAAAACACTGAGTACCCTAAAATGGCACCGTTTAGAGTTACGGACAAGGCCAGTGAAAATGATTTTTTGTTTTGTTTTACAAATGGTCTTTGACAACGTGATTTAATGGTTGTAGTATCATAGATGTTACCTGCAAAAGAAAATAAAACAATTAGTTGACGTTGTTAAGGAAAATGATGCCGATGTCTAAAGAGCATCATCATAGAAAAATAAGTAATCTAAATAATAAAAATCATAGTTCAACATTCCTAGTCAATTAGAGTAATTACGATGCGAAAATGAATCGATAAATTATAACTTTAATCTATGAAATAAACGTATGAGATAAATTATTAAATGTTTAACCCATGCCAAAATGAGAAACTATGGAATGATAAACCATGCAATGTGTCAATAGATTCGAAATGATAAGCTATGAAATGAACTATAGAATGATAAAATAAAAACTATAAGACTAATCTATGAAGTAAATTATTAAATAAATGAGGAAATGCACTCGGTGAGTTAAAATTAAAAACTATTGATTGGAAATGTGGTAGTGCATATGTGGTCGAGCCATGTGGAGTTCACATGGAGGGGTCCTCTTGGTCGGGGAAAGTGTGCATGGAGAGAGACAAAGACCACGTGGGTCATTGTATGTTGGTTGGGGTTAAGGATAGAGTCAAGCTATATGTGGGGTGAGTGGAACAAAGTCGAGAGGAAGGGAGAGGTGAGGAAGTTGGATAGTTGTGAGCGGAGGGGTGTTGGTTGGAAGAGCTTGTGAGGGAGAGAAGTCAAATGGGAGCTTGAGTAGAGGGGGATGGAGATCGGGGTCGATGGAGAGAAGTGCAGGAGGCAGGGAGTTGGTGGACGTGTGAGTAGAGTGAAGCTTCGGCATGGGAGTTGATGGAAAAATGTGGGAGATATCTCGGTCTATGTGGGATGGAGAGTAGCGCAGGAGGGAGCTCAGGTAGATGGGATATAGCTCGAGGAGTTGGGTGGAGAGTGGAGTGATTCAGTGAGGGGATGAGTTTGGTGTTGGGAGTTGAGAACATAGAGAGGGAAGATGGAAGCTCAGGTAGGAAGAGGAGGGAGATAAAAGGGAGATGGGGAATGTGTAAAAGAGATTTGGGAACAAATTGAATTAGGTCTGTGAGAGGAAGATGCGGTGGATGGCTTGGTGTAAGCTAAGTCGGGGATGCAAGGAAGAGCATATCGGGACATGAGAGGACTGAGTGGGAGATGAGAGTGAGGATATGGGTTTAGGGAAAGGGGATGGTAGCTCAAGAGTTGTGTGTAGGGAGTTGAATGGGGAGCGATTGGAGTTGAAGGGAGTCAGGTATAGGAGACGAGTTGGGTGGGAGATGGGTGAGTCGGTAGGGAGTTGAGGGAGAACTGGATGGGAGATGAGGCAGATTTGGGTGAAGTGGGTAGAGAGGGGGATAGCTCGGGGAGTAAGAAGAGTTGTATGGAAGCTCAGGTAGGTGGGGACAAGGTGGAGTGAGATAGATGGTGGGTGAGGTCGGTGGGAGTGGCTGAGTGGGTGTGGAGGATGGTAGCTCGGGTGGAGAGAAGTCGGATGGGAGCTCGCGGGGTGTGAGCCCGTGGGTGGCTTGGCAGGAAGGAAGGGAGGATCGGTTAGGGGGGTGTGGAGTAAGATGGAGATGGGATAGTGTAGGGTAGTGACAATTATTATTACTTCTTTTTTTTGTAATTAAATGTAATTGAATTGAATAATAATTAGAAATTTTTTATTTTTTATTTTTAAATTTTCCTTATAATGACAGTTATTATCATTATATAAAATAATACAAATGAGATGGTATATTAACAATCATCCAAATAAAACCAATGATAGTATCATAAGCCAGACAGATGGAATGAACTACAAAATTAATCAATATTAAACCAGATATAAAATTTTAATCCTCCAAATACTAATCTTTTGATGATGATTAATTGTGATATTTACTATATTTAAAAAACAAAGCAAGTAATAACAACAAGATATACATACATACATACATACATACATATATATATATATATATACATATATATATATATATATATATATATATATATTTGCAAAACCAAGTTCAAAAATAAATGTCAAGTCATAAGGTCAATTTCTGGATTCATTCCCATGCGGGTAAACAGAAAACAAAGAGCACATACCTCTGAGGTGGCTTAGATGATGGATTGTGCTACACTGAGATGAATATTAAGACCATGCAAACAAGAAAGTTAGACAAGTTGAGTAAAATAACAAACAAAATTACCAGATCTAGGATGGAGGGCTGAGGACCTTAGATGCAGATGTGGATTTATGGGCACAAAGAAGATAAATGCATGATATAAAGAAGCTAGATCTGCAAAACTAAAACATATAAGATTAGATAACAATATGAGGGGTTTCCCGAAAGTGCCTTGGTTCCAAGAGGATATTAACTCCCTTGGAGGATGTCAACCCCATGTCGTCAGAAAAGATAATAATAGATCATGAATAGTAGTTATCATGTATAAATAATGGAATATAAAATGACAAGTAACTAAAATGACGAGGGAACTTAGCTTGTGCTCTGCTATGGAGATGAACTGGGCATCAAGATGGTAAGATAATGAACTATGGAAAATATTTCTCCCTCAAACTTACAAAACTTAAATAAGCTCTTTCTTCTCTTCTCTAGGCCTAGGTCTCTCCTGGTCTCTGTCTAGCTCGGGTCTAGCTCTAAGTCTAGGTCCTTTCAAGTCTTCTTGAAAAATATATCGGTGTCCTTGAAATATGGGGAAAACCCATATTTATAGCTTGGATGTGAGGTTAGATTGGGGTTAATAAGTAATCAGGGTTGGGTATAGTAACTCGAGTTAAGAGATGTGATGTGATCATGTGGGGACCACGGCTTGAATTATTAGATGGAGTGGGGAGCATGATTGACATGGTAGGTGAGATGATAGATTCCATTTGAAATTTAAAAAGGGGTGTCAAATGGGTATATTAATACCCATGGATTGAATAATTTGTGAGAGATGGAGGATAATGTCAAAATCCTAATTATCAAATGGGTCCACATGGATCCCCTTTGATAATTAATTAAATAAGGTGAGAAAATAGATGGGATTTCATTTAATTTAAGAAAAAGAAAAGTGAGAATGGAAATTGCATGAATGTGAGATGACGGAGGGGCACTATACCCAAAAATAGGTGTCTATAGTTACATATACATCACATTTTTACATCTCTTGAATTATAGATTTTAGTATCTTTTTAATTAGATGTCCATTATTAGTATTTATCTTACTTTTAAATTTTTATAAGATATAAAAGATTGTATCGAAATAAAGAGTGGTCCAAAAATAATTCATTTCATCTCTATATATGGGGGTGTTCTAGAATAATATATCAAAGGAAATAAAACTTAAGATGCACACATTAGATTATAAGTTTATGTAAATGTGGAACTAATAAGGCATTACTTGACACTCTATAGGAGGTATAAGGTTCCAAATCCTAAATCTAGTATAGGGTAGTGTCAACTAACTGCTCCCTAGTGTAAGATGATGCTAATAAAGTTGTAAATATGATTTTAACCATGGTAATAGTGAGATAAAAATTCAAATATGTTTCTTGAAAAGTGTGACAAGGATTACAAGAGAGGTCCAAAAGATTACAAATCAAGATGAAGGATTGTGCAAAGTTGTAAAGTGTCGTAAGGTACCAATAGATAAAAATAAAATAGAGAAGAATATGCTACCTTGTCTATTCTATGCATAACCACATCCAAATATAAAAATTTAAATAAAAGTAAAGCAACAAAAAAGGTTAGAAATAAGTATCTTCATGAAAGCACCATTATCATATTAACTTCCCCTAAGGCCACCAACACATTTTGAGAGATATTCAATGTGGGGAACCAAAAATAAATTGAATAAGACCTAGGAAGACTCTTGAGTGGATCCTTCAAATGAATCTAAATTCTTAGTATACCATGTCAAATGCAACTCATGTGCTTGTAGATCCCAACTACCCGATGCTCCATGTATGACCTCCAATAAAGACAAATATATCTAGCTTCAAGTCCTTGTAAGATTTTAAAATAGGTGTGGAAAGTGCTACCAAATCAAGTGTGTGATAAAAGTGATTTCAAAAGGAATATTAATAACCTAGTATTAATAGCATAATGAATACATTGACATTTTTTTCTAGCCAATGGTATCAACCTTTGTTGATTTCATCATTTATGGATGAAGACTCACCCAATGACACTATCCACTATCGATGCCATCAACGATGGTTAATGTAGTCTAAGAGAAAATATGGGCATGGGAAATTCATATAAGGGGGTCAAATCGTTGGGAAGATGCTTTGAATTTCTAAGAGGGATGATGAAAAAGTTGTGAATGCGCTAAAAGCGTGTGCAAATATGATAACAAGTGTATGAAAATAGTATACATAATAATTAGAGGATGATAAGATTATATCACAAAGAGAATCAGAATAATAATTTGGTCCAGATTATTAGAAATAATCTAACACAATAATATCATAAAATACAGAATATAAAATTCATCTGGGACAATTTATTCATTGATAGATAGTTACATATATAGATCAATTAACCCCTACAATGGTGGAGTCAAACATGATCTTCAATCCCTCATATCTCTCTCCATGAATCTCTTAGTCTTATCCCCAATATCTCACACATCCCAAATATCCCTCAAGACTAATCAACGTGAGTTGTTATCACAACACACTCACACTAACTATATTATTAATATGAGTTATATTAACTCAATATTAATAACATACACAATATATTAATAATGTTACACAATATATTTGTAACATGTAAAAATGACATTAAAGGATGCACATTAATAAACGGATATGACAATATGTGGTCAACATATGTGATATAATTGGGCTAAACATTAACTATCTCATTAGAACTACTACTAACAAGCCTAATGAACCTCAAAGGATCCATGCAAACATGTTTGGTTACTAGCCATTCTTAGAAGTATCCTTGAGGACACCAATCTAGGGAAGATAATGTGCCACTGTTTTTACAAAGAACACAATTGAAAGTAAAAATTATATGTAAACATGGCCCATCTTCTCTCTAAAATTGAGTAGTACCCATGTTTCATATTTTTGTGTCCAAATGTGGGTGCACATGTTTCTCATCCGAGAATTTTTTTAATATAATTCTTTAATAATGTTCTTAGAACATTTTCCATTTACATATGTTTTGAAATTTTTCTTAGGTTTATATAAATTATTTTTCATAGGAAACTAATATTCTTTACAAACTATTATTTGTGTATTATATTTATAATATAATATATCTAATAGAAATGAGATTCCTTTAAGATTCGTTAGTTAAATAAGGTGGCACCACTATAGTAGTCACAACACACCTACCCATGGAAAATTAGTTGAACATTGTCATTGGAGTTAATAGAAATCACATTAGATAAAATGAATGGGAGTCATTTGTTGTTTCTTGATTATTACGACCTTAGGTTCTTCCTCGATGATTTTATATTCACACAATGTTTCTATTAGGGTTTTTGGATTCAGTGTTTCAACTTATGGAAGTTTCAATAGTAATTAGATTCATGTATGGAATACCTTCCTCCCACACTCTACTTATGCACACAATTAATGTATAAGTTACCCCTACCTCTACTCTCCTATGATTTGTTCAAAAGGTACTTTTTTACATATTTATGTTTTTCTATTTGTATTGTTTGGATTTTTATTAACTACATTTTAAATATGAATATGTAAAAATAGAGCTTCAAGGTTTCTAAATCCTAGCTATCAAATCTAGGATGAATTAAAATATGAGTATTTTAAAGGGTGAGGATGGCTAAATTTTAGTTGGAATACGATAACATTAATTTTGACCTTTTTACTACTATGAAAACAATATCTTTTGATAAACATTTTATCTATTTTAATTTTGGTGTTGAGTGCAACAAAATATGAAGCTCATCCAAGAATTTTGATATAATTCATGTGCACTTTTCAACTTGTGAAAAGGACTATTTGAATACCAATATACACTTACTTGTGGTCATCTAAAATTCTTTACCAACCTTTGAGCCTTCAATCATTCTTCACACCGCGTCTGGCGGCACACACACACACACACGCGCACACACACACACACACACACACACACACACACACACACACACACACACACACACACACACACACACACACACACACACACACACACACACACACACACACACACACACACACACACATATATATATATATATATATATATGTATGTATATATGCACATATACATATACACACATATACATATATGTATACATCTTTGTGTGTGTGTATGTGTATATATACATATATATATATATATATATATATATATATATATACATACATGCATTTATGTATGTGTATGTATGTATGTATATATATACATACATACATACATGTATACATGTATATAAATATATATACATATACATATATATACATGTATACATATATATATATATATATATATATATATATATATATATATATATATATGTATGTATACACACACACACACACACACACACACACACATATATATATACATATATGTATATGTATACATGCACACAAACACACATGTGTGTTTATATATTACAATATTAGTGGAGAGCATAAAATTGGCCATGTTGGGATGCTTTTCATATTCTTGAAGGGGGAAATTTTTGTGGCTTTATAGAAAATACAATTCTTCCTCGAAAATGTATATTAAAGGATGGGTTGTCCTTAATGTGTAAAAATTGTGGAGGAAGTGGGAGAGTGAGGTGGATCCCCTATTGGTTGGAGATGTGCATGTAGACACCAAAATTGGGTCACGATCCTCTAAACCCTCTTCGATTAATTAATTCAATACTACCCCATCACCATGCCCATTTACACACATTTTAATTAATTTAATTACCCATAATTAAATTAATCCCCACCTCACCTCACAATTAATTTAATTACCTTAATTAAGTTAATTTCCACCTCACCTAGCCACATCATCCCTCCACCTCATCCTAAGACCTATTCCTAGCCTATTAATGAACTTAGACCAAGTCCCCACTTATCCTAACCAACTAGGACTCTTTCCAACCCTAACTATTCATGACCTATTAATCCTCTAACTAATTCCACGCTCTAATTTACATCATTCAATACTCCAGACCGGACTAAGCCAAATACCACACAAAATTTGGGAGAAAAACCTATTTTTGGAAAATTAGACCAATTATCCTTAATCGATGCCTACCTCCAATAGACTGCAAGAAAATCAACAGCCTTCCATTCTTCATGCACTTGAAGATCATAATTCCTCGGCCTCGCCAACCCGGTCACCTAATCGCCATTGTTAGGTTAAATAGAAAATATTAACTCATTGATCGGGTTTTGAATCTTGTCATCTGATTTTGTGACCTAGCATTCTATTCATGAGTTCTCTAACGAATTTGCGACATACCAGTGATCATACCAACCATCCATGGATCGATAAAAAGCTCTAGTGAACTCTCCAGGAAGAACCATGCCTTCCAACTGTTGCTGCATTCTTTTGGGACCACTATTTTTCACAACCGTCACCACCATCTCTACCTGCATTCTATAAGTATTGTTTCTTCCTTGTAATTTTCAATAGATTAGTTGTTTTTATTAGCTATCTGTTTCATTCCTTATTATATCTTACCCAGATCTCTCCTTCAGTTCCTTTGTCAAACCATCTGACCATCTACCCTTCATACCTCACCCAAATACCAATTTAACAACCTATGAGTCCTTATAAAAATTCCAAAACCTCACCTAAAACTCCCTTGACCCTATGTACAATCACATAGAGTGCTCAAAAACCCATTTTTAATATTATTGAAAATTTTCCCTACATCGATACCACTCACCCAACCGGTGTCGGTCCATTACTAGTAGCTTTATCGATCACTCAACTAGTGTTGGTGTTTGAGACTAGCAATATATCCTAAACCAAAGAAGTTTATAACTTTCTCCAAACAACCCAGAAACTTACCCAAATTTTCCCAAACCTCACCTATAACCTCTATTATACCTGCATACCCAAACTAACCTATTAGCCATCTAGATTTAATCGTAACTTTTCCTATTAGATTAAATTTACTTATTATATGTTATAGAGATACCTAAATCTTATCAACTATAGTAAGATGCATTAAATTACAATTTCTTCTGGCATTGAGTTGTTATAAACAGGAGATTGACAACCATTCGAGGAAGCATCACACTTCCCAAATCTAACCTTCGCTAGGTATTCTCTATTTTTTCTATTTAATATCATTTGGTGGTTTTGTTGTGTTTCTTATATATGTCGTTCCTCCTAGTCAAAGAGAAGCTCTCTACAATCACCTTAGTCAACATTTTATGCATGCACATCATCTACATAATCACGGTACACCTCCTCACCCTTACCTATTATCTCATGCTTATCTCATACTTTACGGTGAAACATTTTGGCATGCCTGGGACACTATCTTTTGGGTTCATTGCATTGTTCATTTTAGGTAATATTTGTGTGTTTGTTTCTTTCTGGAAAAGTTTTGGTGCCATTTTTCGAGCTTGCACCTTGTTGCCCTAATTTTTCAAATCTATATGTGCTCAAAAATGTTTTACCCTTTGAATTGATGGTCTAAAATTCTTCCCCTCCAGTTGGATGCTTTAAAATGCTCACAAACTTGTTGTTTTGCCCTAATTTGAAAGAATAATCCAAGTTTGCCCTTTCATCGTGCCTAGTTTTTCCAATTTCACAAGCTATGTCATTTTTCCTTTGCAGTTATTGTGGAAAAATCGAATTTGACCAATTCATACTTATTTGTATTTTAAAATCCAATCTCAAGGTCGAAAATGTTGTGAAATCATGCTTCGCTAACTTAGAATCGAAAAAAGATCTGCCATCCTTGGTGAAAATTTGAATTCTTGGGCATCCCTAGAATTTTTACGTTTTACAATGATCTATTGGAATGACGGCATCATTTGCCCATCAAATTCACCCTCGAAGGTATTGTAATGCAATGTGGCAGGTTTTCATTGGCCGAGGGGATACGGGTGGTGGAGGATTTTGTGGTTTTTGGCTCAAGGTGTAAAAGTAAATTTTGGCACTCGAAAGCCCTCACCAATCGCGCAGTGGACACGTGTCCATGAAGGGTCGGAGGGAAGGATGCCGATCGCCTCACCAGTTATAAGCCTATCCCGCTTTGACAATAAAGCGGCCACTGAGTGAAATGGGGATTTTTTCCCCTTTTTGGAAAAGTGGATAAAAGGAAAATTTTGGCCCAAAACCCACAATGAATAGGAGATAGACACGTGGCATCACGGCAAAGACAGTGGGTCCATGGGTCCGCTGAGGGAAATGGGGATTTTTTCCCTTTTTTGGCAAAAAGGCTCAAAATCAAAATTTAAGCCACAGTGCCCGCAAAATCATCGAGTGACACATGGCGAGGTCAAGGCAGAGTCAAGGCCGTCGGGCCAAAAGCGGATGTAGGAAGGAAATTTTTCTGCTTTTTCCAAAAGGACTCAAACCAAAATTTGATGCTACATTTATTAGTCAATCATAAGGAGACACGTGGTAAGGGAAAAATCAGAGGTGCGGGCCCACAGGCAAAAGATGAAAATTTTTCCAATTTCCAAAAAGGTCAAAATGTGCAGAATTGAAGCATGATTTCAATGGGACCCACCATATGCCACGTGTCAGCTCCAAATTTCAAGGGCAGAGGGGGAGAGAAAAGTCAAAATTTTCCATTTTTCCAAAAAATGTGGAAAAGTCAAAAATGATCCCAATTTTGGTCCCAATTGTTTTTTGACATGTGGAGGGCCCAGATTAAAGGAAAAGATGGATAAGATCAACGGTTGTTGTGCATCCATTTTTTTACCGCCATGGGAGCTCCAGGAAGCTTGGAATCATGATTTTGTATCAAAATTCATCAAATTTATAGTGATTTTGTGTCATCTTGGCCTTCTAGGATCATTGGCATCACTTTCATGGCTTAATTCTTTGATTTGAGATGTTTTTGAAGTAATTTTTTGCCCCAACCCGAGCAAACATGTGAAATGACAAAATCAAAAGTTACAGAGGTAGTATGAAAAGGTAAAAGGGTAAAAATGATGAGTAAGAGGTGTTTGCATGCCTCAATGATGAAAAACATGCCTCCAGGATGGATAATGATCCAGATATTTGTAATAATTTAATCTTTTGGGCACACTTGGCAAAGCCTACAGTGTTTTTCTATTTGATGTCATTTTTATTGATGTCATTTTTATTGAATCATGAGAATTATTGTAACAAACTTGATCCCATGGCATATTCTTTTCTTGGGAAAGAAGGCTCCAATGTGGCATGAGGTATATAATGCATTTTGGAGAAATTGTAAAGGGTTGGAAGTTGAAAATCATGAGAAAATTCTAAGAGAAAGCTCATTTTTTCTGAGAAACCCACCAAGGAACAAAATAATTTCTTCTATGTTGGATTTTCATGTATGTGAGTTGGTTACAAGTGTATAGCCATCACACATCTCTGAGATTGTTCATGAAACTCTCCCCTGCTGATGAATCTAACAAGCTTTTGAGTTAATCTTTATTTTCCTGGCAATATGATGTCTCATTATCATTTTTAAATGCCTCGCAAATAGTTTTCATTGTTCTTGTTGCAATCTTGCATTAAAAGTCTTTAAAATCACACATAATCTACATTTTTTGTTGATAGTTTAGTGGCATTTGCAATCACATGTTCAAGAGCCTTCATTTGATAAACAAATTTAAAATCACTTTACCTTCCTTGACTACAGAGATTGCTTGTAAGCCTTTGGGGGTACCTTAGGCGTGGTTTGATCATGGATTTTTGTGTTTAATTGAGTTCTTTACTTCAAGATTTTGTGGTGAATTCTCAAAGATTGTGTGAAGAGTGCAACTTGGGATTCCATTTATGCCTCTTCTGGTTGAAAGAATATCCTGATTATTTGAAGCATTTTATCTTATAGTTGTTCAAGTATTGTAGAGGTTGTCAAAGATCTGATATATCCAAGTTTTTCTTGCCAACACCCCACAAAAATTTCATTCAAAAATAATCCTACCCCATACTACCCCTTGATTTCATTGTGTTTCAACAAAGAATACAATCCATTTACAAAAATGCACAAAGGAAATCAGGATCATACCATGTCTCTAAGCCTCAAATTTCACCTTTTGTCTTGAAAGCATTTCCATCATTTAGTAGTGACATCTCTATTGAGTTTTAATAATGGAAGATTGATCATGTTTTCCCAAGGCCACCTCCATACAATATGCATAGTATAAGGATATCTCCACCTCCTACATAAAACACAGGCTGCAATACAGGCTCTCTTACCTTGGTTAAAAGGCACAACCTAAAATAGTGAGGGTTAGATCAAAATCCTTTCAAAGTGCTATCCATCTCTCCACAAATCTAAGTGCCAGTTAGATCATATCCCTAGCTACAAAATGACACACATCATGATCTATTTGACTTCAAGATTCATGCCATATCCCTGATGCTGCTCAGACTGAAAAGGAGAACAAATTTGGATACCAACAAGAAGTTCACATTAAATTTCTCCCTAGAAATCTTCTCTTCTTTCTATTTTTCTAAACAAAATCCATTCTTTGGTGTTTAAAAAGAACATTTCTTCTTCTTTTCTTCTATATTACATCTAGTGAAAGATAATTCCTCTTCATGTTCTCCACTTGCTACATCAAATTTCATTGTCAATTTGGGTTTTAAAAATCATGCATTTCATCTTTATGATTTTACATTACATCACCTAAATTTTATTTGCAATCTATATACCTTTGGGTCATGACCATTGATGATTAGCGGAATTAATCATAGTTCACACTTTGTGCACACACACCCCTATCCAAATCACTTTAACAATTTACTCATTTCTTAAACATCTTCCTTCCCAATAGTTTCCGCCAAAGGTTAATAACTCTGAATTATGGTGGATCCAACTAGTGTTCTGGCTAGTCATCATATCAAAGTTCAGACCTCACATATTGTGAAGTATATATTAGGGACACTTTAACCAAAACACACATGATACCAGCCATAGATTGCTTATAGGGAACCTTTGTTGACTAACAACTCTACTATATTTACATTCGGTTTAAAAAGACATAAGCTACATAAAATAAAAATATGGTTCTTAGGATTTGCGTGTTTTCTAGTTTTTACCTAATTTCCATTTTGAGTTGTAAGAATGATTCATCTCTTTTTATTTTATTTCACACTTCAAAATCATAGTTGGTGTATTCCAAATTTTTCTGAGTGTGATAGGACATCATTTTGTCATACTCATCTTCTAGGTTGGCTTTTATTTGACTTAAATCACTCTAAATTTCAAAATTTCTTCAGTTTCTCAAATTTCTCAAAGGACCGACATCGTTCCAAAGTGACCGCGGTTAGTTCCATTATCATACCATCACTGTTACCTATCAAACGTCATTCTCCTTGTGTTTTTGACTATCCCATCAAAAATCTTCAATATGACATTTACACTTTTGGCACTTCCTGTGTTTTGGTTTCTTTTGATACACTCATTTTTGAGTCTCTATCACCACTTACAGAACCCTGTTTCACCTATTTTGTACCTTTCTTATCTAGATTTTCAAAATATTTAATATCCACAGTAACTAATATCATTCGAGTGATGACATTGGTTCGGCTTGCCTAATTGGCACTAATTACTCAATCGACGTCGATTTCTGTGTTTTGATTTTCCTATCAAAACAATATCTTATCATCATTTTCTAGATTCTCCTACTTCTTGTTTTTGTAGTATTTTCAGATCTCATACTACCTGTTCTTTCATTATTCACATGGTTTTAACTCACAGACAAGTCAACATCCTAGTATTTCATGCTAGTTGTCAACAACTACCTTCTAGTCCTTCACCACCCTCTATTTCTTCACCCATAGACCCCACTTCTTCTATCGCTATAGTTGTAGGTGACGAGGAGTTTTAAAAATTCCTTGATCACAATCCCACAACCTTAGGTATTACATTGCCCATTCTTCCACCCGTGACTCATAAGGACAACCCTTATACGGGATGCCTATCTCCATTCCTCCTACTCTCATCCCCACTTCCATATCAACCACCACTAGTGTAGTGTTACCTTGCTTCCACCTTACTACCCATTGTTTCTCAAATCACCCCTACATCTTCGATATCTTCCACACCTACGGCATCTATCACCCCTTCGATGTCCACCACTCCATCATCTATGACTCTTAGTGTAGGGATTCCCACATCATTAGTCACTATTACCTCATAACCTCCAGTTGTGTTGACCCCTTTTAAAATTTTGGTCATGTCTATACCTACTACTCTACCACCTATCACTATGAGGGTCTCTACATAGGTCCCTCCTACCTACATCTTATCTCAACAACTACCTGTCACCTCCACTTCTTATTCAAGGTATATACCTACCTCATATATTCCTCATATATACCCCCTTCATAGTTTTCTTAATCAGCACCAACTTACACTAATATGTCTTCTATGACTTATCTACCTCATCCATCCCCTTACACCATGGGGGCATTGTAGTCATTTTTATACCTAAATACCTCTTTCTAATCCTAAGCGCACTAGCCTATCACCCAGTATGTGCTGGTCACTCAGCCAAGGCACGTGCGGATGCGAGCCCCTCCTTTATGTGAGCTTTTCAAGAGTATTCCGCCATTAAT
This sequence comes from Taxus wallichiana var. yunnanensis, assembly GCA_018340775.1. Classification (NCBI taxonomy): domain Eukaryota; kingdom Viridiplantae; phylum Streptophyta; class Pinopsida; order Cupressales; family Taxaceae; genus Taxus; species Taxus wallichiana. The sequence goes on from CM031239.1 coordinate 487,917,864, forward strand.
GGAGGATTATTTGCAGAAACAGAAATACATGTATCTACTTAAAAGTAGAAGATATAACCAATAGATCCACACATCAATGCATCACAAAGGTAAATAAACATTGTATTAAACACAAAGAACCATATATCGAGTCATGACAAGCCGAATAACATGAGGGTTACACCCATGAACAAGATGTATAGAATAGATCCTTATATATTGATTTAAAAGAGTTTCTAATAGCCACATTAAATTCAAAAGGGTCATCTCAGACCATATACATCAATAAACATAGATCCAACCCCTACAAACTAATTTGATCAGATATCCTAGCTATGCTTCCCCCATTATAACCCTTGTTACAGACCCAAACACCTAGATTTATGCTTAATAACATTATTTACAACCCCTAGCACCATGAACTCTAAACCCTAACATCACCTAGCATTCTTGCAGCACTTCATTACCTTCCTTCTTTCCTTCGAACCTCCAGAACCTCTCCAACACACAAAACCACCCTCTTGAACTCTCTCAAGGTTCTCTAAACTCCTTGTTTATGGCCCAAACACTCCTTTAAATAGGATCAACATCCACCGCCATGGCTTCTCCCATGAGCAGATCACGTGCCAAGTGTCAATGTGGTCCTCCATAGTCAAATGCTTATCCCCTTTGCAAAAATCTCCACTAACTGTAATGATGCTTCTATGATTATTCCCTACATGGAATATCCTTTTCTTGGCCTTCAAGGTTCCAGGCTGGCACCTTATCCACTCATCATGCCTATTCGGCCCTCACATTTTTCCTCAAGTGAGTCTATGACACCAAATATGGCTAAGTACTTTAAACCTTGTTCTTCCTCCCGTGCACCCTAGTTTCACTTAAACCCTTTTCTTGGGTGCTTTATCCTGAGCACCCTTCTATTCACTAGTCCTACACATGCGCTTCTTGGACTTAGTCAATATTCAAGGTCCAACATCACCCCACACTATGTGTGTTCTCCATACTCAGAAACATTCTTCTCTTTCACCAAAGAATAAAGAATAGGGGAAATGAAATAATCTGAATAAAGAATGGAAGAATAGAAGAATTTTTACTACTACATGAGGAGTGGGAAATCCTTCTTTACAGATGCTTCAATCTTCTCCCAAGCATCTACCTCACCCTATGCCTACTGAAGTAAGTCACCCACCAATGCGCTCACTTCATCAAAACTTAGTTCATCACTCTTAGCTTTCAGTGTATCTATAATGTTTTCCAACTACTTGCTAAGATCACCTAGCACATCCATCCTGTGAGTGACTTGGGGGTATAGTTCCTTTAGATATTCTTAATTGAAACCCTACAAGGTTTTGATTGCTTTCACTTATTTTCAACTTCGGTAAGATTTTATCATGCTCTTTCTCCTCTATTGTTTTTATTTTTCTCTTGAAATTATCTAAGATCTTATTCATGTGTAACAACCAATATGCTTGCTACCCTATCTCTGTCACCATAGTTTTCATACACAACTTCGACCATCCGTGCGGTGGTGGTCTTTACTGCAGCAAGGATCTTGGAGTACCGAGTCACTGTCTCCCAATATTTAGCTTTTATTCCTCCTTTTGGCATGCCATCGCCTCTTCTACCGACTCCAATGTGAGTGATCACCTTTCCATGGTGAGGATGTGTGTCAAGTATTCAAAGAAATGCAAGGTTGAATCATATTTCTATCGGAGGAGCTAGGTATGAGTGCTTCAAGATAATGGCATTTAAAATTACATTTACCTTTTTAGACTTCACGCACCTTCACCTTCTCATCCCTCAACTCACGCCTTAACCACGCACTAATCAACTACTTCTACTTTATCTCCTTATCCCTCTCAATAATCTCCTCATTCTTCTTCTCAAGCTCATCCCCCAATGCTCTTATTTTTTCATTCCTTCCAAAGAGCCTTGCCTCTACTTCCACCGACACTTTGTTGAGTGTGTTTACAAAATTTCTCATCTAATAGTTGTTGGGAATTTACAAGAGGGTTTATCCCCTTGGTAGCTGGTGCCTCCACCAATGCATCCTTATTCACCTCGAACTCAGGCTCATCAACGTGGGACTCAAATTCCCAAGATAGAATTTTCCTTGTGCACATGTAGGAACTTTCTTCATCAAAGGAGGACCAACATAGGAGTTGTTATTTGGGCACTATGCTTTGAAAGCATGTGCGTAGTACCTTGTTAGAGTCATCAATATATGTCATGGCATGCCCCTGCGTTTCTACTATGCTCTTTCCACCTATGCGTGCTGATTTGGGGACACTAATTGCTAGGCTAGGATCTCCACCCATGCTTCCATATTCCTTCCCAATGCTCACACTTCCTTTTGTTTCCTTCAAAATTCATCGGTTCTACGCTCCACCTTCTACTCCACTAAGTGTTGTATGATTTTCGCCACCTCCTTCTCCATGGCATCCTCTATCTTCTCCTTATTCGGGGTTGGGGTCTTCTAATCTTTCATGTTTACTTCCTCACTCCCCCTTTTCATGAGCGCCTCCTCATTCTCATCCCTCTCTTCATTCCCTTCTTCATATGAATTGTGTACATCATTTACAGTAGGATTCTAAGCTTCACCACACTCTTCATTGTCTTCATGACTCTTTTCGGCCTCCATGCTTTCTACCTTTTCCGAGTCTGACCCTTTTTCACCCTTTTCTTCTTCTTTACTGGTGATTCCAACACATGGGGACTTCTCTTCTTCTTTCTCTCTGGGGACTCTTCCCTTCTTGATGACTCTTCTTTCTGTGGCAAATATTTTTAGGGGAGACTTCTTCCGGTGAACTTAAGTACTTTTGTCCATGTTTGAATCCTATGTTGCCCTATAGTTTGCACCGTGTGTGCCCATGTGCCTTTTTCTTAGGATCCTCCTCTCATTCTCTTTTCCTGGGCACAATATTTTTCTTCATGGTGGGGTCCTCTTGAATAGAGACATCATCTTAAACATAAGAAAAAAATTTCATACTTATTCCTCAGTGCACATATACCCTTGTTTTTGTTCTCCTTGAAATAAGAAATGTTACTCGTTTCAACATATGCACATCATGGGAGAAATACTTCTCCACATAGGCATGCTTCTTGGGATATATTAGTGTTCTGTGCAGCTTGTGGTAATCTTGATCTACTATACTTAGATCAAACCTAAGTTTATTCACCTCTTTAAATCGATTGACCCTAGACTTGGAAGTAATGTGCCATTAAGTAGAAAAGGAAATTTACACTAAGGACTCTTGGTGCCATCTGTCAGAGTAAATATGCCAATACAAAAGTGCTGGTATATGGCGAACTCATCCTCTCCTTGTACTAATGAAGGAAATGATTTTGGGTATCCTCCATTCTACCCATGAATGCATCATACATCCATTTATACCATTTCTCCAGCACACCTTATGAGTAGTCATCATGGTGTCACAAGTATACTTTTCAAACCTCTTGGCGGGAGGTGTTCTCATCTAGGTACTCCCAAAAAACTTATCCAGCCCATGGGCACTCCAATCTTTAAAAAAAAATGGTTAGGAGGACATTACCAAATATGATATTCTCTCCATCATACATGGTGTTTATAATCTCCTCTAATAAAATATGAGAGATTGTAGATGGTTCCCTCTCGAGATCTTGTGGAAAACATTCAACAAGGATTTTTATCTATCATCCATCTCTTGCCCATTCAGCTTTGTGACTAAGTGCGTGGCCATCCTCATCATAGGGTTGGTGATTGTAGAAATGTTGAGTAAGCGTGAACCATTTTTGTAGTCATATGCTTCAATGGTCTTCTTGATGGCCTCATTGTCATCCAAGTCATCGTCTAACAATTATCCTTCACATATAAGGCCAATGAACTTAGAAATCAGCTGGGGGTTATGCACATTATCTAACCTATGAATTAGAAGTGGTCTTCATGCACACATGACATTAACCATTGGTATAGTCACTCAAGTTTTCCAAAATAGGGAAACTCATAGAGTTGAAACAACCTAGCCTTCTCCATCTTAACTTTCACTTTGTCATCATAAATGGGATTTCCATCTGGTCCTCTTCTCTTGTAGGAAGAACCAGTTCTAATGTCATCTCCTTCTCTCGTGGTGCTCTGCTCAATGGTTGTAGTCAATTATGGCTATATTTCAGATGTGAGACACCCACTCTTTTCCAAGCAATACGTCATCTAGGTACTACATTTTGGCATACCACTCTTCATTGAAACTGATAAAAATGGTTGGTTTTCCTTTTCCCTTTCCCTTCTTTGATGAAACATTTTCTCATTTCCTAGGTTTCATGTCTTTGTTAGGTCCTTTAAAATTCTTCCTCTCATCTGGTCCTATCTCTACTCAACCTCTTGGCTCCACTCCTTTGCAAAAATTCCTCCAAATCTCATGCCCTAGCTATGACCCTAACCTAGAAAATCCTTTTTCCACAAGATGACATAACACCCATGGGATCCTTCCACACAACCTTGTTCACTCACACCCATGTACTCCCTTTCCACTCTAGTTCACCGATCAACTTACTATGCATGAAAATCTTCACTTTTTCACAAATCTTCTCAATTCTTCTTCGCAAGGATGCCCTAGTTTGCGAGAGCTCTTCGATAACTTAAAATGCAAGGTAAAAGAATAACTCACCCCGACCTTCTATTTATAACATTTTTCTTTTCTCGCATTAAATTCCCTACCACCTACTAATGTACTTCATCATTAATAGTGGATTTTTCCAATGCCATCCTTTCACACATTTTTTCCAATGTTTTTCCTCCACGCGCAATCCTATGCAAAAACTTTTGCAACCTTCTAGCGTGCAAAAACCATTACTAACCATAGATCCTTATGCGTGCACTTACAGTGCTAAAGGCATTGTTCCTTTGTGTCCTAATCCTAGTTCTTGACATCACCTACCTCATGTTTTTCCTACGCTTTTCATTCTTGTACATGGTTTCTATAAATCCTTTTGATACCAACCTTCCCCATGTTCACCTTTTCTACGTGTGATCTTCCAATCCACCCACTTTTGACTCTTCAACCTAGACATAAACAAACATAGCTTCTAGTACTTATCACATCCTTACACCCCACACAAAAATAAATGCATGTCCTCTCACGCATAAATTTTTTTTTTTGAAATGGTAAGTGGCTACCATGCAAAAACGCCCACAAAAAACAACACTAAAGACAAACAAAGCAATGAGAAAGGGAAACACAAAGAAAGGAAATTGCATTAAAGGAAATCCTAGATTAACTAGAAATACTACCTTATTTACAAACACAAAGAAGAATTATTTATAGTAGGGCTTCAGCTACTCCCATTGAAATGGCCTGAAAATGTGTTCCATCTAGTGCTTGTAACTAGCAAGCGCACGAAGCAAGTATATATGATACAATATATGGGCCTAACCAATGGACTTAAATTTCTTTATGTGGTATAGAAACTTGGAATCATAAAGGAAAACCATCTATCCAACCTCAAATTTCTTATTCTTGATGTGTCTATCATGTCATGCCTTCTACCTATCTTTTTCTATTTTCTAACTCTAGTGAGCAATAGCCCACCTCTCATCTAATTGCATCAACTTATCAATCCTCTCTTCAAGTGCTTGTTCATCATCTAACCCTCCTACGTGTGCTATATACATAGTGATGGTAACATGAATTCAATAGGTAACACAACCTCCACACCAAACACTAATTGAAAAGGTGTGGCCTTGTTCAGTCTCTTATAAGTAGTCCAATATGACCATAACACAATAGAAAAAAATCATCCCAATCCTTTCTTCCCACATCACAAATCTTGGTCAATGTGTGACTCAAAATTTTGTTAAAAGATTTCGTTGTTCCATTAGCTTGTGGTGATAAGGGTAGTCTTGTGATGGGCCACCATGAATTCTACCAATAAAATTCTAACTGTCTCATTTAAGAAATGAGTACCCTATCACTTGTTAAACTCAGTGGGCATCCATACCTATTGATTATATTCTCCCACAAGAATATAGCTATTGTAGCTACTATGTAATCTTTCATGTAAGCATCACTTCTACCCACCTTGTAAGGTAATATGTGCATGTAATGATATAATGTGAACTTGTCCTTCATGTGGCTAGGAGAAATAGGGCCCATGAAGTCAATTTCCCATTTCTCAATGGCTTTGCATTGGAAATATGAATTAATGACATTTCATCTCTTTTCCCTAGTTTACCAAGGTGTTGAAAATGGTCACAGGCCTTACAATTCTTGATACAATCCTTGTAAACCATTTCCCACCAAATGCTTTCTAGGAGGATCTTGTGCATAGTGCATTTCTTGCATAGTTTCCCCTTACAATTCCACCATGAGCCTCTTCCATGATTGCAAGGTGCTCATGTTCTAAGCATGCACCGACGCGTAAAACCTCATCACAACCTAGCTTGTATAAGTCTCCACTAATTAATACATAGGGTGTGATGATGTATGGCTAATTGTTTCCTCTCTAATTCCTTCATCCCTTTTGGTGCCACACCCATTCATAGGAAAAAATTAATATCTTCTAAGTTTGAGGGTGCATTGCATCTGAACAACTGTGCATCTAGAATTGTATCCTCAATGCTCTATGTGTCCTCTCCTGAAGTAATCCTTGACAAATGATCAGGTCCCAAATTAATTTTTCCTAGTTTCACCACAACCATAAACTCAAACTCCTAAAATAATAGTATCCAATGACATATGTGCCCCTTGAAAATGGGCTTGTTCACCAAGTACTTCAATGCCATATGGTCTGTGTAGAAAATAAAAGGAGTTGCTAGAAAATACTACCTAAACTTGTGTAACACATATATCATTGATAATGCCTTGCTTTCTGGTGGTATAATTATGTTTTGTTGGAGTAAGATTCCTACTAGAAAATCACAAGGGATGATCAATAATCCCCTCTCCAGGATGTGCTAATATTTCTCCAATCACCATACCCAAAGCATCAACATGTACATGGAATGATTATCCCAAGAAGGAAAGTATAAGATGGGTGCAGTAGTGATTTTTTCCTTCAATGTGTTAAAATTTTCTATTGCACCTCATTCCAATGAAATTTCCCTTCATGTCCCAACAAATATTCCAACAACGCGACAATCTTGGTATAGCCTTAATGAATTTTGGTAGTATCCTATGCCCTAGAAATCCACACACAACACTTTGATTGGTAGGCTCCTCAATCCCAAAATAACATCAACCTTGGTAGATCTACCAATAAGCCCTCTTTGCATATGATATGACCTAATAAAGTGCCAAATGGAGTAGAAAAGATACACTTTCTTGATGTTGAGGGAGATTCTTAGTTGTCTGCATCTTTCAAACATCATCCTCATATTGTCACAATGGTCTTTTACTAGTCCATAAATTGTCCAATCATCTAGGTAGACTTGAAGGAACTTGTGAATGAATTCTTGAAAATCTTGTACTACTATGCGCAGAACATAACAGGTGCATTCTTCAAACCAAAAATCATAACGGTATATGAAAAGCTTCCCCACTCAATCATAAAAGTGGTCTTCTCTTGATCTTCCTTGGCAATTCTAACTTGATGATATCCCAAGAATCCATCTATGAAAGAGTAGATCTCGTACCCACAACACCCTCCAAAATCTCCTCAGTGAACGAGGTTGGGAAAGGATCAGTGACACATACCGCATTCAAATCCCTATAATCAATGCAAAATCCTTATCCTTCCATCCTTTTTAATACTGATGACCATCAGGCTTACCCATTCAGATTCTTCAACAACTTCTATTATCCTAGATGTTATCATCTTATCAATCTCTTCCTTCACCTTGATGCGTAAAATTTGGATTCATCCTGTAAGGTCACTTCCAAATTGGGTGCGCACCCTCCTTCAACTTGATCCTCATTTCTCCTAGCAAGGGGTGAACTCCTTTAAGCTCATGGTACCCATGTGGAAATAATTCTTGAAAGTCATGCAGAAGCTCAATAATCTTTGAGACCTCTTGGTTTGTCTAGTAGTCCCCAATAATAGCTTCCTTTGGTTCCGCCTCTGTACCAATATTAATCTTCTTAGTATTTAATGGCTTGTGGTAGGTGTACAACTTGATCATTTTCCTTATCCATAACTTCATGTGTACCTTCAGTATGGTTAACATCCAAAGTTTTAACATCTTCATCATCTATTAAGTAAACCAACTTTCCTTTCTCTTTTTCTAGGTAAGTGCACTCAAGTTGTACTTCCTCTTATTCTTCCTCCATGAAGCATGCCCCTAATTATGGTTCACCCAAAAACCTAGAATCATGTCCTCCACCATGAAACTATCTCCTAAAGTAAGGTGCTTGACTACCTACAACACCTCATTCACCAATGGCTTAGTATTTTGATACTCAAATGTTTGAACAAGATCCACAGTCAACTCCTTGCTAGTTCCCTGAATTGACATCACAGCTCAGTTTTAAATGAATATACCAAGCACGTGTGCAGCCCTATAGTGTGGAATAAAATTTGTGTACCCATAGGGAAGGGGGTAAATATTCCATGCCTCCCATCTAAGTCTTCTCACATTCCTAAACATGATTTGAGGTGGATCCCCTTCCATCATAGCCACAAATTTTAGTAGGTGCATTTCTCTAGAGAAACCTAATAGAGAGCACAATCCTCACTTCATGCCACTCTAGAAGATTGTATTGATGCATCGTGCCCACCAACATGATGATTTATTTCACAAGGTAGAAGTCAAGATATTTCTCCTCTCAATTTGGGAGGTCCACTGAACTTTCATTTCCCTTAGAAAAACATCGTAGGGTTTCCTTCCCCAACATAACTTGGTAATTATTTTCCCTCTAGGAACTTAAGTAAGCATGCCCTAGAAACTCGTGTACGTGCCTCTTAATTGTCTCCCCACTAACTCATAGGTCCCATGTGCCCATTTTCACATGCCACACTAGTTTTATCACTTATAGATTGAGCATCTTCCCATTGAATGATACCTTCTCCTGATGGATGAACAACCTCAGGGTCTTTGATAGTGCGGACATAGATCCTATCCAGATATTCTTCTCCCAAGGGATTTGTATAGGGCACTGACTTCCCATATGTCAATGGAATGATGATGCATTCTTCTGTTTGTTTTCAAACTTATGTACCCCTTATTGAAATGTAAGTCAACATTATTCTTATAAACACCAGGGATCCCAAGTAATGCTAGAAATTTATCTACCTCTGTAAGCGCTAAGACTTCAAAATCTCTAATAAACTTTACCCCTTAAATTGTTATGGATGCATCCTTCAATACTCCTATGGGCATAGCCTTTTCCTATTCACCATCTACAACACATTCAAAGATGGCTGTAATGGGGTTCATCCCATCTGATTCCATGCATCTAAAGTGAGAACATTGAATTCCACGCCTATGTCAATCAGGATGTTACTTAAGAGCCATCCATCCACAATTGCATTCAATGTGATTTCTTTGTCATAGTCAATATTGTGAGGAGGTAGATTAACATGTAAGACCTTCCTCTCGCGCACACCTCTAGCACTTGATACTTTGTCTCTCAACCATTCTCCTAACAGAGGAATGATATTCTCTTAGAGTGTAAAATATTACACACCTCTCTAACATCATCTATATCCGTTTGAGGGACCTCAACACTTTTCTTCTGCTCCAACTTCTCGGGATTGTTCCTTTAGACATTGAATTTCCCCTTGAAGGCTTTTGATCACTTCCATGGTCTCTTGATAGAATTATTTCTGATGATTCGATCAAGATACTTCCCATGTAACACTTCTTATCTTGTAATGAGAGGCCTTTGCTTTAAATATCCTTTGCGCGTGTATCCTCATCTCGCGTGGTTGCTACTATAGGTTCTAATTCAAGGTTTTGCACCAACCTTGGCATCCACTATGGATCAACATGCTTTACGCTCACCATCCCCATGCCCATGTCCTTTTTTGGTTCTATCTCATGTGCTCATATAACTCGAGCACTCTTTATTCATACTTGTGCTTCTTTCCACACCATGAGAATTGCAACAATTCTAGACACTCGCACTTATAATGTTCTGTATATCCACAATTATAATAGGTTCCACGAGGAAATTCACTCCTTCCTCCTCCATGATTGCCACATCCTCTAAATCCTCCCTGAAATCCCCTTCCATGAGCTCCTCCATCTATGTGTCCTTCATAATGATGACCATCATCCTTGGAACTATTTATAATACTGGTCTAGTGCACACCAATATCAATGACATCATGTATTTGGTCAATAAATCTACAATCCTTGGTGTCATGAGTAGTAGAAGTGCAAATATTACAATAACAAGACACATTCTTACGGATTGTGCATTGCAACCACTGACATCTACTTGCATCATGATCTCCATGGTAAATTTCACACTCAATTGACATGGTGCACACCGATCTCTCGAGGACAACTATCCTTCATATTTCCTTCTACCTCACATTCAGTGTACCATAGGCCACTGTGAGTCTCTTGAGCCAAATTTGTAGATAGTTTTCTCTAGCTAATTTTCCATGACAACAATCTAGGCCTCTAGAAATGGACTAACACCAGTATCCATGCTTCCCACAACCTTAGCATGTAGGGAAACATCCAAGGCCTCGTTCATATTTGTGAAATTTTATGGGAAAGCACTCTCTTGAAAGGCATTATCAATCCTCCAACAAACCATTGAGCATGCTGAGAAGGATGAATATCATAAGACAATTTTGACAAGAGAGTCTTAAAGCATGCATCATACTCCCGCACACTCTCTACCATACCTTGTTGAATCTTCTTCATTGCGCTAATGCTCTTTTTCTCAATTTTAAGAATATGGAATTCTACTAAGAAGGCATTATACAACATGGTATAATCTACTATTTTCTAGTGAGGTTCATACTTTCGGTACCAGATATGCATGCGCCCTTGCAACGTAGTTACAAAATAACTTGATTTCTGCTCTGGGGTAGTGATGCCCTTCACATGCCATAGAAAATCACACTTGTGTACATGATCTGCATCATCCTCAACACCCTTGTAATCTGGTAAATGGAGAGACATCTCAAAAAATACTTGTTGAGGTGTTTGAGGCCCTTTTCCACCTAATTCAGGACCTTGATTCCCTCCGGTGTTTCCTCCACCAATAGATCCATTGGCATCTATTCATCTCAACCCACCAAATCCTTCGGATCCACAAGTTCCACCATTTCCTATTCCTTCCGACCTACTATTTCCACTTCTCATAGCAGGTAAGGGTCTCGAAGTTAGTCACACCTTGTGTCCCCACTGTCGCACGCTAAACTATGTGCCAACAGTCTAGTGATATTACACCAATCCCGATGTGTTTCTCGTTCTTCTAGATGTGATACCCAAAATTTGTGTACCTGTAATTTTCCCAAATGTCATGCTAGATAATATGCCTCCAAACATAGGAAATGACTGTGTAGCCATAGATGTACCAAATGAAAAATTATACCTCCTAGGTGTCGATCGATCACCAATACCAATACCAACTAGGTTAACAATATTTATCTCTAGATTTGGAAAACTAAATGCCAAGGTTTGGTCACTAGGTGGGCTTATATGCACACCTACGGCTCTCCTCTCTCCAAGAGATGAGCTCTCACTAGAATCCGAGGGGGTCTATCTCCCGCACTTGCCAAGATGGGGTACTAGAGACTGCTCAGGTTCCACACCCTCCACGTGAACCTAAAATCCTTCCCATAATTTCTACCTCCATAGAAATCGATCATGGTGCTAGGGGTTTTAAATAATGTCATTAAGCATATGTGTAGGCTCTTTTTCTGTAAATAAGGGTTATAATTAGGGAAACATAGCTAGGATATCTGATCATATCATTTTGTAGGGCTTGATCTATGTTTGTTGATGTATATGGTCCGAGATGACCCCATTAAATGTCATGTGGCTATTAAAACTCTTTTAACTAAATATATAAGGATCTATTTTGTAGACCTTTTTCATGGGTATAACCCTCATGTTATTCGCTTATCATGACTCAGATATGGTTCTTTGTGTTTAATACATTTTTTATTTACCTTTGTGATGCATTGATGTGTGGATTTATTGGTTATATCTTCTACTTTTAAGTAGATGCATGTATTTATGTTTCTACAAATAATCCTTTGTTAATGGCTAAGAACATTCTTGAAAATCTCACATAATGGAGGGGCTCAACACCCGTGTGCATCCTAGTTTCACTTAAACCCTTTTCTTGCGCATTTTTCCCTGAGTGCCTTTCTATTCATTAGTCCTACGCGTGTTCTCTTCTTGGGGCTTAGTCAATATTTAGGGTCCAACAAGCATTCCTCAATTATATCCTACAATGGATCTTATAAAGATGATGATGGAAAAGAATCAAACACTCAAAGAATCTATTTCTAGCTCCCGCAATGCTTTGACTTATGATGAAATTTTTAATGAGCCTATTCATCCATCCATACCCATTCATCCTTATCCCATACATTGGGATATGCCTAAGTTCAATCAATTTAATAGCAAGGAAGATCTATAAAATCATTTGTGATCATTTAAACACATTTGTTATCTCATCACCCATGATGATGCCTTGCTCACATGAAATTTCTCATGTCATTGATAGGAGCTAATTTTGATTGGTACAATTCTTTACCTAGGAACAAAATATTTTCTTTAAATCAATTGGCCAAAGCCTTCCTCAACCATTTTCCCATCAATATTGTCAATAAGGTCACCATGACCAACTTGTATTCGATACACCAATATGAGGATGATTCTATTGTAGATTTTTTCACACGTTGGTGGGGCCTTATTAATTAACTCACCTTTCAACTTCCACAAACTAAGATGATATAGTTGTTCACTAGGGCTTATGCCAAAAACATCTTTCAACTCTTCAGGTCCAAACATTCCAATGTTTGATGAGGCATTCACCATGGCTCGGAAGCTAGAAATTCATGTTATCAAAGAGAAGAAACTACAATTGCACAACAAGATTGCTCCATTTAAATCAAATGATAATTATTCTTCTTCTAAACCACAAAACAATCCTGGTAAGGCAAAAGGATCCACCAATGCCATGGTTCTGAAAGCTATCCATTCTCATCCTTCAAACCAACCAAAACCACCTTCTAATCTTTCCCCTATTTATAATTTCTAGTATAAGTATGAACAAAGATGTTATACTCCCATAAGAGAACCTTACTCCTATGTATTGGAAAAATTTGTTAAATGTGGGAGCCATCACTCTTCCACCTATCAAAACCACATACTAGTTTTGACCCTTCCCATCCTATACCCACATGGTATAAAGAGAATGATTACTATAATTATCATTGTGTAAGAGTTCATAGTGACGGTAATTGTAAAACTTTCAAAAATATCATCCAGAAATGTTAGATAATGGAGATCTTGTCTTGGATAACCCCAACATGTTGATAAATTAAAACCAACATATCTTTAAGAGGCCTTTTCCAAACCATACACACTCATCAAATTAAGCTAGTGAGACCTCTACCAATGATACCAATGTTTGTGAGGTTCATGCCATCTTCGATATAGTACCTATCCCTTCTACTCAGTTTCCTCCCATCCCATCTATTGAGGAAATTCTTGCGCAAGATCCTCCACCCATGGAGGAGCCTATTTCATCCACTCCTCTACCCACGAAAGATATACTACATCATCCCCTTCTATACCCATGGATAATTCTACCTTACCCCTATTTTACTTCAGCTGAGTAGTCTACTTCACCTATTTCTTCATCTACAAGAGAGCTTACCCCACTTATTTCTCCACCTATCAAGAAACCCGCACTACTCATTCTTCTACCTAAGAAGATCCTATCTTATCCTCTCCTCTACCTAAGGAAGATTCTATACCACCTACCTTGTCCCCTCCTCAACCCATAGAGGAGTCATCTTCTCTGCCCATTGGCGATAATTATCCAACAGCCTTCAAAGGTCCCATCAAACTTCTTACATCACTTCTCCCTACCAAGTCAGAAGCCAAAAACTTCCCTATCTCACAGATGTCAGAATTCTTCATAGGGATTACCACTAAGTCCTCATCATCTCCCTCCACTTCTACGCCATTCTATCATTTGGATGAGCACTTAGAATATGTCGATTACTCCATGGTTTGGGCCACCTTTGACTTCCCATATCAACTCAAATGAAAATGTTGTCTCTAGATACGTCGATGATTTATCCTAAAGTGTTCAAGACAACTAAATCAATCACACCTGAGCTATGGTCATAGTAACTTCTTCTTTATTAGCCTCGCCTTCACCCCAACCTTCACTTGCACCCAAACCTTCATCCGCATTTAAACCTTCACCTACACCTAAAACTAACACTACATTATGGGCCTTGCTGATACCTAGTTTAGTCCATCCACATGTGAAGCTAGATTTAGCCACCTCTTTGCAAATTGTCACCAAATATATCCCTACACCATAGAGGATGACACAACCTCTTAGGCCTCATACCATCATTTCTCCCACATGTCCTCTTTCTCCTTTTCCTCTTCTATCAATCTTAGGGCCCACATAAATTGACCTAGTCAAACAACCTCTTCCTCAAAGTAAACCTAAAATGAAGAAACCCATACACTCACCTTGATCTCCTATTCCACCTACACCTTCTCCATTACCCAAGCCCATACCTTCTCACTTACCACCACCTTTTTCATTACCCTCTACCAAGATATTCACCGCACCCCCATTATCACCTTGGTTGACTCACACACTTAATATTCTCCATCCCTTCTTTGTACACTGGCCCAACATCTTTACCTAAGAAGGTGCAACCCAATCCAAAAAATACACTACCTACCAAAAATGTAGTTAAACTGAGCCAACCCCTAACTCCACCTCTAGCAGTGCATCTTCCACAAAATGTCACCCAAACCTACCTCTAAACCCAATCTCACTTATCATTGTGATCTTTAACTATCAAAACCTTCCTTGGTTTCATCATTTCTTTGCGGGGTATCGAAGTCGATCCACCAAAATCAAGGTTATTCTTGAGATGCCTCCACCTAATAACCTTTGGAAGCTTCATAGTTTGCAAGGAAAGTTGCAATCTATTTGGCGCTTTATTTCCCAACTTTTTGATCGATGTCACCATTTTCATCATCTACTTAAAAATGATGTTTCATTCAATTGGGACGATGAGTGCCACAAATCCTTTTAATAATTAAAGGAATACCTCCTTTAACCACCTATACTCATCCCACCAAAGGATGACAAACCATTTTACCTCTACATTTATGCCATTGATCATTCCTTTTGTGCCATGCTCACTCATCATGACAATAAACATAGGGAGAAAGTGGTTTATTACATAATTTGTACTCTTTTAGACTAGAATAATATATATACCCATGCCAAAAAAAAATTTTATTAGCCCTCGTCTTCGTCGCCACCAAAATTTTCCATTACCTACTCAACCATAAAACCTTCGTCATCACCAACATTGATCCCTTGCATTACATGTATGCTAAGACTTACCAACACGAATGTGCCACACATTGCATCATGCTCCTAGAAGACCTAGATCTCGAATTCATCCATACAAATTATGTTAAGGGACAAACCATTGCAAATCAACTTGTAGACACACCTATTTCTGGAAATCAATCTTCTAACTTTGGTTTTCTTGATGAATCCATTACTATGTTCTCCCTTGATGACACCATCTATCAGATGATCTTATTCTTCGATGGTTCTAAATGTCAATGTGGGGGTGGTGCAGAGGTCATCCTCATTCCTCTTAATGGAGAGCCTATGCCTTTATCCTTCAAACTAGATTCCGAATACACTAACAACATTGCAAACATGAATCCCTCATGTTAGGTATTCAAACCACCATATCATTAAATGTTAAATTGATTAATATCATTAACAACTCTCAACTAGTTGTGAACGAAGTCAATGGTTTATACTAGTGTCATAACGAGGTACTTCAAAAGTATAAACATCACATCCACATGCTTTTGACTACCTTTGATCATTATGAACATCAAATCACTTCGCACTCAATTAATGAATTCACGAACACCATGGCTTGCCTTGCTTCTCAAATACCACTTCACCTTCAAACTCAAAAATATTTGTCACATTACAAAGGTTGCAGTCATCCTCTTATCTATTCCAGGACATTAACATTTTGGGAAGAATTGAAACCGGCCCATGTGACATTTGGTATAATCATTTTGCTAACTACCTTTCCTTTTTAATTCTACTTCCAGACCTTACTCATAATTGAAAATGAGCCTTCATCAAAAAATTCTCTCGCTATGTCATCATGGGGGTCTTCTATACAAATGTGACTTTGATGATATCCTCTTGTGATGCCTTACAAGTTTTGAAATCCCCTACACCATCTAGGAGATTAACGATGGGATTTGTGGAGGTCATTTTATGGACTCTTCGTTGCTAAACGCATCCTTTTCCTTGGCTACTATTGGCCAACCTTGAACCAAGATTGTTGTGACTATGTCAAACATTGTGTGAAATTTTAGTATCACGCTAATCTTCACCAAACCCATAGTTACACCTTACAAGTCGCGAGAGACCTTTGGCCTTTCTCTCAATGGGGTTTGGATCTCGTCGGAGAGATTAACCCTCATTCTTCTCAACATCATCAATGGATCATCACAACGATCGATTATTACACTAAATGGGTGGAAGTTATACCTCTCATTTCTACCAAAGACGAGAAAATATGAAAATTCATCAACCATTACATCATTTGTCACTTTAGTGTTCCTCATCACCTCATCAATGAAAAATGAAAAACAATTCAAAAATAAAACCCTACACAAACTATGCGACACCTTTGGAATTTAATTAATTTTTTCTTCACATTATTATCCTCAAACAAATGGTCAAGATGAATCAACTAACAAAACTCTTAACAAAATTATTATGAAAGTGGTTGATGATACTGGTAAGGATTGGCACACACACATTCCTTTCTCCTTATCAACTTATCGCACTAGCATACACACCTCAACTTCTGCCACACCTTTCTCTTTGGTCTACGGTACAGAGGTCGTCCTAACTCTCGAAGTCCAAATTCCATCTCTTCATATATCACTCAAAGATATGCTCAATGATGATGACTTTTGCCAAGACTATTTGGTACAACTTGATATTTTATACGAACTTCATTTGAATGCCCCCAACCACCTCCAAAATTATAAAAAACGCATCAAGTGTGCATACGAAAAATGTGTTCATGAGATAAATTTAAAGATTGGAGATCTTATCCTAAAGGAAAATTAACATGTAACTAAATCTGAGAAAAGTAAATGGGGAAAGCTTGCTCCTAACTAGCTTGCAACCTACATCGTCACCCATACCTATGGATCAAATGCTTATCATTTATCTTCCCTTTAAGGTAAAACTGAAACTAAGCCCCTTAATGCCTTACATATTTTACCATTCTACTATATTATCATCCCTTGAGAGAATATTTCCTCCACGCGCCTCTTTTAAGGACCAATGAATAAACTAGAATTGTGTGATCATCCATCACCATTCAACCTTTTCTTAAAAATGAGTACCATGACTCTACTCATGGCATGATTCTCATGGATACTTTTCATCCTTTTCGGATGGAATCCCATGGTCATTCATCACTTAAAACATCTCTGCATAGCTAACCTCTTTTGTGTTATGGTTTCACTCTCATATAAGATGCTTATACTCCTTTTAGTCCGGTCCATGACCTAAAGTCCAAAAGCAATACAAAATAGTACATGGGATAACCAAAAACTCAACTCCTTGAGTCAAAATTCTCACAAATAGATGATTCCCTCAAAATGACATCTACCTCTCTTTCTTGCTGCTATAAGTAGACTGCTCCCTTGAAGGACAACTATAAAAATCCAGCCATTTATTGTAATTAGTCTATCCAAAAAGAATACTAATTTGTATCTCTCAAATAAAATAATTATGGAGCTTCCCACATCGATCAACTTCAAGAAGACCTCAAGGAGAACCTCTTTATCCCATTATAGACTTCCCACATCGATCAGTCTATATAAACAAAAAGAAAATAAAAAATCAAGAAAAATAAAAACTTTTGGTCATGGACTTGCCTATTTTGGTTTTGGGTATCTTACAGAAGGGGCATGTTGTCTCACAACAAGGTTATGCTAACCAAACTCTTCCACATTACCCTTTGTTTATTACCTCCTAACTCAACTTAAGGGATGAAGCGTGTACTTTACACATTGTGATCATGTAACTTATTTCAACTTACGACCGATCCATCATGCAATGAATCTAGGGACTTATGTTCAATAAGTCTAAGGGTATGACATTTATGGTCTTTGCCAACTTTGGGAATTTCACTTCTTTTTATTTCACCTCTTACTACCTTGTTGTTTGTTCAACAAGACAAGATCATCAAAATTGATTTAACCATGACACCTTCATCTATACCTATGCCTAACTTACCTTTCCTATTACCTATTCAATATTTGACCTTGCCTATTTTCAAACATGTCTTACCTAACCAACCTATTAATACAACCTACCTATTAATCTTACCTAATATAATCTCATTCTTCCCTGGATAATGGGAGAACTACATCGACACCTAAGGCCCATTTCAAAAGGGCTATGTAGGCAGCACTCTTAGGGTGTATGACCCTTTGAGGTTATCTCGACCACTCTTTTCCCAATAATAATTTCCCCATCAAACAAGGAATTACCAAAACAATAACTTGGAAGTTAACTCAAACACAAAGTCGTACATCACCCATGCACATCATCATTTGCTTTCCATAAAATATGTAACCTGGAAATTAAATCAACAAAGCATAACACCAAACAATGCCTAATCATCTAAGTTTCCATGACATCAATAAAGTGGAAATGAAATTCAAACTTACAACTATCAACTCAACCATACCTACATACCTAGTTTCCATGAGATCAAAACTTAGAAATCCAAATAACATCAGTTCATTTCATCACAAATGTCAACTCAATCATGCCTAATCACCTAGTTTCCATGACATCAATACAATGGAAATAAAAATCTCAATCACATAACCATAATCAAACCATACCTAAACATTTATTTTCCATAACATCAATAACTTGGAAATTAAAACCACACCATGCCTAATCTTCTAAGTTTCCATAATATCAATATAATGGACATATAGTCAAATCATACAACCATAACCATTCATGTCTATCATCATAGTTTCCATAAACATCAAAATAGTGGAAATTAAAACATTAAATCTCATAACCAAACCATTCCTAATCATTTACTTTCCATAACATCAATAATGGAAATGAAATCAACCATACATCATCATAAAGTCCATGCCTACACATCTAGTTTCCATGATAACAATACAATGGAAATAAACCAAGTGCATCATATATAAATATCATCATCCATATATACATCAAGGGTCTATATATCAATACACTGAATATATAGATATAAATATAAGTATCTCAAAACTCTCATTTACATATGACATCTTCGACATATAGACCAGTATGTATATCAAAATAAAAAACAATTTCTCCATCTCTATAATATCATCTATACGAGTCGGAGACACCTATGTTGCTCTCTCCGATAACCTAATCGCCCCCACCTCTACCTACTCGTCACTTCTCCTTGACCCTATCTATGTAGTCGATGAATCTCTGAGCTGCTAAAACTATGAGTCCGTGAGTTAGTCCCGCACTCGCTTCCTGTTGTGCTCTATAATCACCATATGTCACATACTGGATACCACTTTTCATCTATAGGTCATGATAATGCCTAGCCTCCACCATAGCGTATTTTTAATTGACCATAGAAATCACATGGGGTAGTGTCATAGATCTAGAACCTAATTGTAGACCTTGTGCACTGTGTCAATTGTCTCTATCCTATTATATGTAACATGGGACCTTGTCTAGTGCATGTGTGTCATACAAAGGACCTTGTCCCACTGCCGTAACCCAGTGCTGTTCATGCACATGGGCTGAGCCTATGCCAACTAATCCTATAAAGTGGCAACTTGTGCCTATAGTGTGACAATGGTGCTTGACCCTTGAACTGCCCCCTCTCTCGCCTATACATGTGTTTGGTGATGAGACCAAAATATGTCTCATTATATCACCAAATAACACTCTTATTATCTCTCTTAAAATAAATATTTCAAGTGAATTTAGATGTAGTTTTAATAATGGATATATTATTTAAGGTAGAATATAGGATTTATCTTATCATCTCTTTAGAAATCTATTTGCAATCTAATTGTTGTTATTTCTTGATATTTCTTCTAAAGTTGGAATGTAATAGTGTGTAGAAAATAGGTCATAAACAACTCTACTCCAAGTTCATAGATTACAACTACCGAAAGTCTTTACATAGCTATGGAAACACCCAGCTACAAAAATTATTCACGCAGCTATAGAAATGCCCAACTACGGAAATTCTTCACGCAGCTACGAAATGCCTAGCTAGTGAAAGTATTTTGGTTTGTTATAAAATAATGTAAAGTAACACCGAACTATTCAATCTACTCTCTGCTTCCATGTCATCAACCAAGAATATAGATCTAAACATTTGGCAATCCAAATTCATGCATGCATGTGGCATTCCAAGAAGAATTCAAAGCCATAGACTTAACACTCCTCCATTTTCTCTCCATGTTTTAAGGATGAGTAAATAGTGGAATAGTATTAGGGATGTTGAATAAGTACTCTCACACTTTGTGTTCCTAGATTAAAGACATGATTTGTAGAAATATTCTCCACAATAAGTGGATTTTTGTAGTCAAGTTTGTTTAGTATTTATTGTTTGAATAAATCCGGCCAAGAATAGGTAGTTAGTTCTTGGAGTATGGACCAAATAAACTAGGAGTAATTTCTATAAATACCTCTTCCATATATTTGGAAAGGGGCATATTTTGTAAATCATGTTTGAATCAATACAAGTGTAGTTTTAAAAGTTAATTGTAGTTGTTCCAAATCCAATTGTAGTTTTATAAGTGCATTTTAAAAGTTAATTGTAGTTAAGTGCGGATTTTTCTATTATTTCTTAGCATAGTTTATTTACTATAGATTTATTTCAGTAGTTTAGTTGTTGTGTGTTTCTTTTTCATGCATGTTTAATTTCTGTATGTTTTCTTAGGAAGAATTACTATTGAATAAGATTTTCCTTTCTCCTTTTGCATACAACTTTAGACACCGCCTTGGTTATAATGACACCAACTTGTCTATGAGTTGGTTAAATGACTGGTAATACAACGACCCATCATTTTGGCTCCATTTCCGGGGACTACGGTGTTATTAGGAGACTCAAATTTTTCTAAAAGAGTATTCTAGTGATAGTAGAATACCTCTTAGCAAGATTTGTGACAAGAGATTCTTATTCAATAGCTTCTTTAGAATTTATTTTCCTGCATTTATTTTTCAGCAATTTCTTTTCCTGCTCCTACAATTTATTTTCCAACAATTTATTTTTCTGCAATTTATTTTCCTGCAATTTCATTTCCAACAATTTCTTTTTCTGCAATTTATTTTCCAGCAATTTCATTTCCTGTAAATTTATTTTCTACAAATAGATTAAATTTTATTTCTGCAATTAGATTTAGAAACTTGATGGAGATTGCCAAAAGAAACCACCCCCTCAATAAAATGGAAACATCATTTCATGTTTATTATTTTCATGTAATGAGGTTTTCCTATTCTAAAATATTTTTGTTTGCATGTACTATTACTTCTACAAAGATTAAATAATAGTTTATGCATGCATTAAATACCAAAAAAACAAAAACAAAAACTAACTTTGTGCAGGTTAGCGAGACATATTTCATGTGAATATTTGTGTAAACAGATTGGGAGTTGAAGGAAAAGATGAGTTACTTCTGTCACGGAGGAAGGAAACGTCATGTTGAAGGAAAAAATCCATCTCTACAACTCAAATTCTTGCAATCAAAAATGAATCTACAACAATAATGAAATCTATTAGAACATGATAGACAAATGCAAAAAGGTATGCATTATTCTCTCATATAATAACTCATTTGGTTGAAAAGTTCAAGCATGCAAGAAGAGAATTCTATTTTTAACTCTTACATTTAATGAAGTGAGACATTCCTTTTTGCATGCAATGACTCATGTAGTTGTTAGAAAAATTCAAATAGCATGCATTCCTATTTTATCTCTTTTATTTAATAAATTAGTCAAATTTTGTTAAGATATTCCTTACATGTCAACTTAATTGATTTAAAAATAAATTTTTCATATAACAAAGAAATAAATTTGCATGCAATGAATGCTATATTTCATATCTTTTAATCAATTAAGTCTCATGCAAAGAGTGCTCCTAAATTGACTCTATTTATTTAATGAGAGAGACGTGTTCTAAATTATTTTCAATAATTATTGGAGATTTAAATTTGAAGGAGCTAATTATATGTTGCAAGCATCTATTTTTTAGATGACATAATTACTGCAGGAAAGTACAAAATCAACATACATGGAGCATTACAGAGGAGGTCAAAGGAAAAATATTCATTTGATATGAAGATCGTGCATGAAAAATAACGACATTTTCTGATACAAACTGATCATGGCTCATAAAGAAATATATCAAACAATTTTTGGGTTTGGTTCGACACAAAATGATATTTCCATCTCATTTTTAATCGCTCATTTTCGTTTAGAAATGGCCAATATATTGCAGTTTGAATGCACGCTGCTCAAAAGAAAATAACATGTTGAAGACTATTTTGATAACAGTGTTTTCTGATGCAAACTGCTCATAGCTCGTAAAGAAATAGCTTAAACAATTGTTGTGTCTTTTTTACACAATCTGATCTTTCCATATCATTTTTAATCGTTCATTTTCGTTGAGAAATGACCAAGATATTGCATTTTGAATGCATACTGCTAAAAAAATAACATCTTTGAAGATTTTTTTAATTATATATATATATATTTATATATATATATATCTTATGATGCATGCAAGTATTCTGCTAGTACTCCTCATTTTTAGTACATGATTCATTCCATGCTACCCTCTCTATCTCATTTTTTTTTGATTTTTGCTAAAACTCATTTTCCCAACTACTGAAACTACTAAAATTTCCTCTGATATTTTGTAGTCAATGTTAATCCTTCTCATGACTATAGAAAAATATTGGCTCAACCAGTATATGCTAATTTAAATGTCAACATACCATTTGTATTCTAGGATCATACCCATAACCTCTCATAATAAACCATTCATTCCCAATAAATGAAGAATTCCTGAACCATTCCATTTCCCAGAACAGTTTACCCTTGTTTCTCAATTTCTAAATCAACTTTCTAAACTGGTTGGATGTTGCAAGACACTCTAGAAGATTGCTTCCTATTTTCCATCATGCTTTGACATTTCTCAAAAGGATAGTGATTGGTTAGAAAACCATTTTACTAGCTGACCAATTATTTAAAAAAACAAAAAAATAATGGGGAAAGTTGAAAACCAGCAAATGGTTGCTTTTCCCAAACAAAAAAATTGCACTTCAAAGTCTTTCTTGGATCCATATGACTGCTTCTCTTATGCCGCTTGGTTGATGAAATAATTTTCTATTGAAAAATTTCTATGTTGTAGAGGCCTTGACTTCATCTCTATTTGTTTTTTCAACTGCAGATGGAAATCACGGTTATACAACATGATGAAAGCAAGGATAACTACTGAGTATGGTATGGTAACTTTTGTTTTTCTATTCTTAAATATTGTTATTTTTGTTTTAATTACAAATAGATTCACTTATCGAAAGCATAAAAAAAAAAAAATAAATTTTCAAGATCTACATGTGTTGATCAAGTCAAGTAACAAAGCAAATGATGTAGATGACGTCTTTTCAGTTTACAACAATGGAGATCTATAAGTTCTTGAATTAAAATGAAAAAAATAGTTGGATGAGGTCATGGAAAAAGCTACTGTGAGGGGAAGACTCACTCTTTTCCAAATATTTTGAAGAATGCATGAGAAAACAAAGAGCTAAGTGTGGGGAAAAAAAGCTCTCTACATTATCTACGAAAAATCTCATGAGAGCACGAATAAGAAAGAAGTAAAAATTTACTTCTAAAATCTCATTTTACTACTATCATGAAAAAATTAAAAGAACCTTTGAAATATGTTGAAGTATTGACAAAATCAGATTCTACGGGAAGATTAGTAGCTTGCACGAGGGCATGCGAAGAAGTTAAGTGCGGGGAAATGATGAGACCAAAATATGTCTCATTATATCACCAAATAGCATTCTTATTCTCTCTCTTAAAATAAAGATTTCAAATGAATTTAAATGTATTTTAAACAATGGATATCATATTTAAGGTAGAATATAGGATTTATCTTATCATCTCTTTAGAAATCTATTTGTAATCTAATTGTTGTTATTTCTTGATATTTCTTCTAAAGTTGGAATGCAATAGTGTGTAGAAAATAGGTCATAAGAAACTCTACTCCAAGTTTATAGATTGCATCTACCCAAAGTCTTCATGTAGCTATGGAAATGCCCAGCTATGGAAATTATTCACGCAACTATGGAAATTCCTAGCTACGGAAATTCTTCACGTAGCTATGGAAACGCATAGCTAGTGAAAGTATTTTGGTTTGTTCCAAAATAATGTAAAGGAGCACTAAACTATTCAACCTACTCTCTTCTTCACATCATCAACCAAGAATATAGATCCAATTATGTGGCAATCCAAATTCATGCATGCATGTGGCATTCCGAAAAGAATTCAAAGTCATAGAATTAACACTCCTCCATTTTCTCTCCATGTTTCAGGATTAAGTAAATAGTGGAATAGTATTAGGGATGTTGAATAAGTACTCTCCCACTTTGTGTTCCTAAATTAAAGGGATGAGTTGTAGAAATATTCTCCACAATAAGTGGATTGTTGTAGTCAAGTTTGTTTAGTATTTATTGCTTTAAATAAATCCTCCCAAGAATAGGTAGTTAGTTCTTAGAGTATGGACCAAGTAAACTAGGAGTAATTTCTATAAATACCTCTTCCATATATTTGGAAAGGGGGCATATTTTGTAAATCAGCTTTGAGTCAATACAAGTGCATTTTTAAAAGTTAATTGTAGTTGATCCAAATCCAAAGGGAAGAGAATGGCCAAAATCCGCTCTTCCCCAAGGAAGAGGTTTTTTTGTTATTTCTTAGCATAGTTTATTTACTGTAGATTTATTTTAGTAGTTTAGTTGTAGTGTGTTTATTTTCATGCATGTTTAATTTATGTATGTTTTCTTAGGATGAATTCTTGTTGAATAAGATTTTCCTTTCTCCTCTTGCAAAAAACTTTAGACACCGCATTGGTTATAATGACACCAACTTGTTTGTGAGTTGGTTAAATGATTTATAATACAATGACCCATCAATTAGGATGTTGCCAATTATCCTGTAAGTGGCAACTGTGCCTTTAGTGTGGCAACATGTGCTTAAAGCCCTATGACCTATCCCCATCCCCTACTCGTACATAAACCCGAGCCACAGAACTTGTGTCAACTACCCTATAATCCAGTCACCTGTCCTTAGAGGGTGGCCACCTGTGCCTAAACCTAAGTAAGTTATAACTGTAGGGAAGTCATGTGCCCTTGTAACTAGTCCCTATCTACTATCACTGTAGCCAAGTCTCATTGATCGTGGTGGTGTTGCTGTAATTACATTATCAACCAATGTCTACATCTATCACCATGTCGGCATCATAATTCTTTATGTCAGCCACCCACTCCTTATGCCTGTTGGCCTTGTCGATGTGGTGGATATAAAGATCTCTACACATCTTCCCTATGATACTATAGAAACAGTGGAGGCACATCCTGCTGAAGCCCAAATTGGCATTGACTCGATCGACTAGAATCATCTCATGCTCCCTAGGTCACCATCTCTATATCCACATGACCAGCTATAATCTTGTTAGCTCCTCTTCCATGCCCCCCATATGAAGGAAAATATACATAGGTCATCATACAATATCCAAAACATATAGCCTCTCTAATACCCGTCGATAATATGTCACATCTCGTGATGCCTCCTCCACTCGTGGAATGTCACTACTAGATTCCATCTCCTTATCTAGCTCTATATACACCTTTATACCAATCTTGTCTTGGAATTCCCTCTGGGCACACACATAGTATGTGCTCATATGCCCAACAATGCATTAGATAAGTGCAACAAATACCAAACCGCCGAATCCTCTGATATGCCCACAACTCTCTATACAATTGTACCAAGTAAGTTAATGCCCATGCA
Organism: Taxus wallichiana var. yunnanensis; assembly: GCA_018340775.1. NCBI lineage: Eukaryota > Viridiplantae > Streptophyta > Pinopsida > Cupressales > Taxaceae > Taxus > Taxus wallichiana. The sequence goes on from CM031239.1 coordinate 487,944,125, forward strand.
AAACACACTCACTCCTCTATCATATCCTCCAATACACCCATAAATGCCCAAGGAAATCTCCCACCCCTCGAATCTAGGAGAGCATAACATCCCACAACTACCATCATCAGAATTGCCAATTTGGTCTCCTAAGGATGTGTAGCGTACATATCCCCATAATCTGATGCTAGCACTGTGATATCTCAAGTCACCCATCTCCTCACCAAATATTATCACTATAGGCTCAAATGACATCTCTGAAGAAATATGATATAATGGCTCCCAATAATCAACAGCCATAAAATCCTGTAGACATCCTCCAGTGTGATGGTCATCTCACCAGTAGGTAAATGAAAGGTGTTGGTCATTGAGTCCCATCTATCGATGAGAGTGACCATCAAATGAATCTTGTACGATGCACCAATATCGATTCACAACACCGAACCCAACATCCTCGTATATGAGACCACTCCTCATATATAACACTAAGTTGTATTTGTACCAAAATAGGTGGCACCATGTCTCGCATAGTCAACTGTTGATGCACTTGTATCATTAACATTTAAATTTATCAATCAACTAGCCCATTTGATCATTTATTCTATCCTACCTAGTCACACCCCACCTGTGATTTTACTAGCCTAACTACCTTCTATCCCATTCACTCACCTACCATATATTCTACCTTGCCTAAACATTTACACTTATTTTGATTCATTCTTTTCACTCCTTCACTGATTTACCCAACATTCACCTAATCTCACCCATTTGTACCTACATTAACTCTAAATCCACCCAATCCTTTCATTCCAAACCCCTAGTCCATCTAGACCTACCTCCCCACACACTCAACCATCCTCATCTTCTCTATTTTCCATCCCAATCCATAGTTTTAGGCCTTAGCCACTTTTAACAAAGTTGATTGACATCGGTCACCCTAATTGGTACCAATCCCCATTTAGCCCCACCGACGTTGGCTGATTTCCGACTAGCATCGGTCACTTGGTTCAACCCTAGAGATGAACCCCGAGTCCCCATTTTTCAAAAATAAATAAAAACACCTTAAAAGCTACCCCAAACCCTAAATTACACCTAAATTAATTTTACCACCTAATTACCCTACATTTGGCCCTCCCCATACCTAATTTTCCCCTCTTTCACCAAATTTCTAATGAAGATTAAAAAACCAAATTCTTCATTTATCTACTTTAGTTTTAATCGAAAACCAAATGACGATTGAATCCTACCTCTACTTGGTGTCGTCTCTTCGGTGGAATGTCTGGTCTCTCGAACTAGAACTCCTCAATTACCCTCTCTAGCCTCTGCCATGACTAAATCACCATCCCAACTATCAAAAATTGACTCACTATATTGATATCGTGGGCCGTCAATCGCATTTCTATCAACCGATAATAGCTCACCAACTCTATCTTTAACCTCGCCTTGTTGTTTTCTCATCAAAAATCTCTCTCCTCATTTTCTAAATTAGGAAATGATCAAATGAATCTATTTTACGCAGTTTTTTACCATTTAACCCAAATCAACTTGACCGGTTTCGGTCTCATGCCCTAGCTAGTTAGAATCGGTAATCTCTTACCCACATTGGTTAATGCTTAACCGGTGTCGTTCATCTTGCCAACTCACTTATACCTTATTTAACCACAATTTTGATGTCAGATGCCATTTTCTTGCTACCCAAGCCTCCCCCAGCCCTACAACCCCACCCAATTGCCTTATTACCTTATACATGACCTCAATATCATTTAGGGAACATTTTTTCCTAAACCACGACCTTACCTATACACCCAAACCGAACCCACCTATTGGTACCCAAATTTGTTCTCCTTTTCATTTTGAGCAACATCAGAGATATGGCATGAAGCTTGAAGACAGATAGATCATGATGTATGTCATTTTGTAGCTGGGGATGTGATCTAACTGGCACTCAGATTTTTGGAGAGATGGATAACACTCAAATAAGACTTGATCTTGTCCTAAATATTTCAGGTTGTGCCTTTCAACCAAGGTAAGAGGACCTATTTTGTAACCCTCAAATGGTGAAGGACATGAAGATATCCCTCAATTTGTGCAAATAGTATGAAGGGGCCTTGGGAAAATATGATCAACACTCCAAATCTGACTTTCACAAGTTGTCACTTCTAGATTATGGAGATACTTTCAATGTAATGCAGGGTTCTTTGAAAACATTTTGAAATCCTGATCTATTCTACATACTTTAGCAAATGGATTTTGATCTTCTATGGGTATACAGGTCAAAACAGGGGTAGTATGGGGTAGGATTAGTTGTTTAGAATGATTTTTGGTGGGATATTGACAAGACAAACTTGACTATGCCAGATCTTTGACAACCTCTACAACATTTGAACAACTATCAAATAAAATGCTTCAAAATAGTCAGGATGTTCTTTCAACCAGAAGAGATACACAAATGGAGGCCCAGGTTTGCACTCTTCACACAATCTTTGAGACCTCAACACAAAATCTTGAGTTAAAGGACCCAATTAAACATCAAAATCTCTTATCAAATCACGCCTAAGGTACCCCCAAAGGATTACAAGCAATATCTATCAACAAATGAAGGTGAAGTGATTTTAAATTGCTTATTTTCAATGTCAAATGAAAGCTCTTCTAACAAATGAAATTGCAAATGCCACTAAACTATCAATAAGGATGAGATTTGTGTGATTCCTAAAGATTTCAATGCAAGATTACAACAAGAACAAGGAAAACTATTCACAGACATTTAAACATGATAACGAGACATCATATTACCCAAAATAACATAGATTAATTCAAAATCTTGTTAGATTCATCGATGGGAGAGTTTTAGGAACAATCTCAAGAGCGTGTGATGGCCATACACTTGTAACCAACTCAACATGAATGAAAATCTAACATAGAAAACATTAACCAAGTTTTGGAGGGTTTCTCGAAAGATGAGCTTCTCTCAAAATTTTCTCATGATTTTCAATTTCCTAACCCTTTGCATGTCCAAAAACATGCATTATATATCTCTAGTACATGTTACAAATTCAACATGATTCACAGACAATAGGGCGTTTAACATATTTATGACAAAATTTGCTAGGTCTTTCCAAAAAGGTGAATCATTACAAAATCACATCATTATCCATTGTGGAGGCACATTTTTCATCTTCAAAGCACGCATACCCCTTACTTTCATTATTTCATCCTTATGCCTCCAAAATTTGACTCTGTAACTTTTGGATTTGATATTTCACGTTTTTGGATGGGTTAGGGAAAAAATTTATTCCAAAAACATCTCTGATCTTCAAATTGATCCTCAAAACCAGTTGCATTGGTCCTTATAGGCACAAATGACACGAATTTGCCAAAAATTTGATCAAAATCAATGCAAAAAATGCATTTCTACACTTCTTGTAGCAAAAATGGTGACCAAACTGAAAAATGCATAGTTACCATTGATATGCCTTTCTCCCTTCAATCTAGGCCCTCCACGTGTCACAATGTAATTGGAAATGTGTTTGGGATCACTTTTTGACTTTTCAACACTTTTGAAAAAATGTTAAAATTTGATATTTTTCTCCACCCCTCCGCCCTTGAGATTTGGTGCTAACACGTGGCACAAGGTGGGCCCCATTGGAATTATGGCTTGATTCTACACATTTCCACCTTTTTTTGGAAAAAGGAAAATTTTCAATTTTCCTCTGCCGCTCCGCCCTCCCGCAAGACACATGTCCTCATATGATTGGCTGAGGGGAAGCACTCTGACTTCATACTTTAATTCCTTTTCACCAAAGGAAATTTTTCAACATTTTCTCCGCACTCCCACACCTTTGATTTTGTCCCTACCACGTGTCTCCCTTTGACTTGCGAGCCACACTTCAAATTGCCACTTAAACTCATTTTTCCAAAAAGGTAACATTTCCTTTTTTCCTCCGGCAGCCCACACTCCCGCCCCGATCCCGCCACGTGTCCTCTCTTGATTGGCCCATGGACTGTAACCTTTTTCACAACTTTTTCTCCCTTTCACCAAAAGTAAAAAAATTTCTAAGTCCTTTGCTAGCCTTCTATCCCACTTTTGATGAAAACATGACACGTGTCCACCTCTAATTCGCTACGAGCCCTAGCATTTTCTTTGTACTTTAACTCTTTCTTCCAAATTGCCTTAAGGCACAAAATGACCCGCCCCGTCCACCTTTCACTCTCTGCAACGACATGTACCTCCTCACGGGGCTGCGAGCTACTGGGGAAACTTGCACTTTTTTCCAAAACACAAAAATGTTAAGTTTTTCAAGCAGACCCGTCGAACCTTGTCTAATCACAAATGGCCACATAGGAGAAGGTTTTGAGCTAAAATTTGACAGGAAAATGACACCAGTATGACCGTCAAAGAACACGAAACTATCGGTGATGCCTCTAGAATGTCGAAGATGAATTTGTGACGAAAATGACATCCGTTTGACCGTCAAAACATAGAAAATGCCAGGGATGCCCTAGAATTTGATTTTTTCACTAAGGATGACAAATTTCTCAAAATTAAACCAATTAAAACATGTTTTTATTGGTCCGAAAAGCTGTCGGGTAGGTAGGTCATGGGGAAACAGGCCAAGGCAGTGTGAAAGGCATAGCCCCTCTTTGAGATAAAAAAGTGAAACTAGTTTATTGCTAATCTATCAAGCGGGAATGCATGCAAATCTACACTATTCTAACTTCGGGGGTTTTGGATCTCATCCTAATAGAGGTAGTTCCAACAATGAAAAGAAAGGTAGGAGGGAAGGAAAGGAGGAAGGTAGATCTGAAGGAAGAAGAGAAATGAATTCCAAGATAGAAATGTCAGAATGTTTATGCTTTGGGCTAGTAGTAAACAGAGCCAAACTTACTTGCATAAAAAATTAAAGCAATATTGATGAATAGATGAAAAAAGTAGGAATGAATCTAACGAGATAAAAACATAGATCTATCTTAAGAAAGATCTGATGCAAATAACACATACATTAAGCATGAAATTTGAATATATGTTTTAATATTTCTTCATTACAAGAAAACACAAAGTCTTTCTCTCCTCACTTCTTTTTCATACAAAAATGTCCACCACCAATACAACAGGTATTCTAGTATTTATATAAGGAGAGGAGGAAAGAAGACAAAAGCAAACCCACCACTTTACAAAATATCTACAAAATATCTAAAAATTCAACAATTGACTTGGGCAAGTTTTGGATGGCAACATCCCATGGTGCAACATGGATGATGTCATCGTGTATGCCAACATGCTTTTTAAATATTTTACAAAAACGATCAACGGATCCCGAGAAAGAAGAAACAACTCTGCCCAGTGTAAAAGGGTGCACTTTTCAGCATGTCGACACGACATTTTCAGCACCTTTGTAAATGGGTGCACTTTTCAGCATGTCGACACGACATTTTCAGTGCCTTTGTAAATGGGCGCACTTTTCAGCATGTCGACACGACATTTTCAGCGCCTTTGTAAATGGGTGCACTTTTCAGCATGTCGACACGACATTCTCAGCGCCTTTGTAAATGGGTGAACTTTTCAAAGATGTCAACATGACATTTTCAGCACCTTTGTAAATGGTGCACTTTTTCAACATGTCGAACACGACATTTTTAGCGCCTTTGTAAATGGTGCACTTTTCAAAGATGTCGACACGACATTTTCAACGCCTTTGTAAATGGGGCAAAAATGGCTAAGTCTTGAAACAACTTGATTTATGAAAGGGAGTTTTGGGCTATTTCAAACGTTGTTAAACTTCCCTAGGGGCCAAAACAAAAAAATTTGGTATGTTTACCCGTAAATTGCCCTTGTCAATTTTCGGGATAAGAGCTAGCTCTTTCTAGGGACTTTGAGTGAAACTTAAGGGTAGAGAATCCCAAATTTTTCATGTGCCTATCCATTGGGTTCTGAGATTCAAAAACAAGAGCGACCAGGGAAAATAGAAAGTAAAAGAAAGGGAACACACAACAAGCGGAAAATAAACACACAACGAAAGAAAACTGTAGAAAGAGGAGAGCAAGCTCTACTTCACGAAGATCTTCGGTGTTGCCCGCTATAGGGAAGTAAAGCTTAGTTCGATCCAGATATGAGAGATAGAAACTATTCTCTCCATTGAGTTGCTTGATCTTGTATGGCCCTCTCCAAAGTGAGTCAAACTTCCCATGCATACCTTTCGGTTCTCTTCGTTTGTCCCATAGAAGAACAAAATCTCCCACTTGGAAATCTCTCTGCTTAGCTTTCTTTTCAAACAACCTCTTCACTTGATTTTAATTTTCAGTGATCTTGTTGACTACTTTCACTCACTTTTCTTCAAGTTCTGTCAGGTACATAATCCTTTTTGAGAGAATTATGAAAAGTTTCATCTTCATTATTCGAGCCAAGCGCAGAGCGGGAAGTTCTGCGGAGAGGGATTTCAGCATCGATCTCATACAACACCTAGAAAGGTGACATGTCCGAGAGAACTTTTTGAGTGATATGATCTACCCACAAAGCATCATATAGTGATTTTTACCAAGACCACCGGTTTCATCAACTAGATTCGTATGATAGTTACCAGGTTCTTGTTGCTAGATTCTGCCTGACCATTTCCTTGAGGATAATAATCAAAGGCATGAGCCAAGGTTATTCCATATCCATAACAAAAACATATAACTTTTACGTGAAGAGAAGTTACTGAGCATTGTCAAAACGATTTTGTGTGGAATGCCAAATCTCACAATAATATTCTCCTTGATGAAGTTGCAAACAACTTCAGAAGTGGCATGCTGTGAGTATCGCCTCCACCCATTTTGTGAAGTAATCATTTGCTATTATGATGTAACTATGTCTAGCACTCGATTGAGGATTGAGTGCTCTAATGAAATCAATTCCCCATTGTCTGAATGGTTCTTCATGATGACGGGCCTAAGGGGAAATGCAGCCAGCTTTGGTTTGCCAACGAACTATTAGCAAAGTTCACATTTTGTTACCCAGGTGGTTTGTATCTTGGAATAAGCGTCACCAATGAGTACCAGCACGAATGATTTTATGTGTTGTCATTGATGAGCAGAAGTGACCACCACAAGCTGAGTCGTGAAAACTCTCCAACAATTTTACCTCTACGTGGCTTGTTAACACATTGTAGAAAAACACCGTCAATTCCATGTTTGTACAATCCATCATCCCATATGACATATCTTACGGCTCTGAGCTTCACTATTCACTTTTCCTTTGTGGTTAGGTGAGTTGGACACTCTCCATAGGTGAGAAAGAATATGATGTCAGAATACCATTCATCGTTGGTTGCGACAAATAGAACCATGGGCAAAGAATCTGCTTTCTCTAGTTCATTTTGTTCTCCATCAATGTGATCAACTCTCTCTTTAGGTACCTTTGAGTCTTTATTTTCAGCCATTAGCTGACACAGGCCCTTACCTCTTACCAACTTGGTTGGTTTGATGTCTAGATATTCTTGGACCTTTGCGATCCAATTCCCTCGTAAGCTCCCTAACTCATGTTGAGTCAGGATAGACTTAACGGCAATTGTGTCGAGAACTAGCACTATCGTATGAGAATTCGAATATAGTAGCAGAAATTTTTTACTGCTTTTACCATGGCAAAGGCATGTTTTTCCAATTTTGACATCTTCAGTTCATGAGGCTTAAGAGGATAACTCATGAAATCAATCGGGGATTCAATATCCTTGGATTTCTTTTGCATCAAGATAGTTGATATAGTATGCGTAGATGCATAACTGTACATGATGAAGTCTTTGCTGAAGTCAGGACACACCAGAATAGGTGCATGAGTGATAGAGGTTTTTATGTCTTTGAATGATGTCATGCCTTCCTCACTCCATCAAAATGTTTGGGACCCTTTCATCATATTAGATATATGATGAGTCTTCTCAGTAAAATTAGGGACAAAGCGTCTAAGAAAATTTACCTTTCCGAAGAAAGAGTGAACATCAGTCTTGCTTGTAGGCAAAGTAAAGCTCTGAATAGCCTTGACTATTTTGATTTCTATCTTAGTTCCTTCTCTACTGATGACATGTCCCAGTAGCTTTCCTTGATGACCCCAAAAACTGACTTCTTGGGATTTAGCGAAATTCCATGCTCTCGGCATCTGATCAAGACTTGTTCTAAATGATCACAGTGATCACTTCATCTCTTGGAGAATATGGTCAGGTCATCTAGGTAAACTACGATGACTTTTCCCATCATACCTTTGAATGCAAAGTCCATTACTCATTAAGAGGTGGCACCGGATTTGATCAAACCGAATGGCACTCTGTTGTAGGTGAAATTACCCCAAGGAGTGGTGAGCGTTGTTTTAAATTGATCTTCGGGCGTGACTTGAATTTGATTGTAACCTAAAAAAGCCAAGCATAAGCAGGTATTTCAGAACCGGTTACCACTGTAGCACTTGATCCATTATTGGTAGTGGATAGTTATCTTATAAGGATGGCTGGTTCAGGTTGCGAAAGTCCACGCATATGCGTATTTCACCGTTCTTCTTCCACACATGCCCAATATTTGCAACCTAGGTACTGTGATGAATTGGAAAAATAATTCTTGCATCCAGCATCTTTTGAATTTCATCCTGGATGGTACCTGAGATTTTGGGGTTGTAGTGCCTTTGCTTTTGATGGAAAGGCTTGACATCGTCCTTGAGTGGAATGTCGTGTCGAATGTCCTTTGGCTTGAAAGACTTCAGATCAACATAAGACCATGCTAACACATCCATGTACTTTTTCAGCAACTTAACAAATTTTCACTTTTCCTCGGGTGTACAACACTTCTCGATATTCATGGAACAAGGATGTTCCGTAATACCCAGATTGACGGATTTAGTTTCCAAAGAAGAGGAAGGATCATCTTGTCACTTTTTCTTGACAAAACGGTCATGATTATCAAATAATCGTTCTAAGGAAACCAAACCTTTCGGAATCTTATTTCCTTTGAGCTATATCATTGTATCTTTTTCAAATTCATGTGTTTGGCGGTGAGAGACTCACGACACGTAGAAGTTAATCCATCGAAATGAAGTTCTTTGAAATTGTTAGCTTTCTCCAAAAAAGTGATAAGTTGGTTATCATCATTGAACACTTGCTAGTGTTGTGAATTATCTGCACACTTGGGCAAAAAACCACCTCAATGGTATATGTATCTATTTTTAACCCTGGGTGGGGGAGCATGAGAGATGATAAAACAGCTAATGAATCACCCATGTCATTTTGAGCTCACGGAACTGCTTTGATTGAGAAAGTGTCAAACTCTTTGATGCTATCCCATACTACATTATGGTAGTGTCTGAGTCGGTCATTCTTTACTTGGTATATCCCTTTTACCTAATTGACAATTAACTCATCATCACCTTGCACTTTTAGATTCTTGATTCCCTTCTCTTTTGCAGCTTACATGCCAAGTAACAAGGATTCATACTCGATAGTATTATTGGTATTGAAGAACTGTAACTTGAAAGAAAAATGGAATATCTCCTCTTCAGGAGATATTAGAACAACCCCAACACCGCATCCACTTGTCGCACAACTACCATCAAATGCAATGCCCTTACTTTTTGAGATCCTCTTCTTGGATGAGAACATCCATTCTATCTGAGTCAGTGGATAGGAAGTAGTTCCCCATCCCAAAATTCGAAGAGAATCTGAGCTTTGGGGTCATCAGAATTGGTGACTAGATATTTCTTTTGTGATTCTGGCTCCAATGTTTGCATCACTCCTTTGTGGGAATCCTGGCTTTAGATCAGTCCATATGAATTCCCCACAAACTTCTTTACAAAAGCTCCACCCTAGCAATATTTCGTATGTTGTTGCTAGAATATCGGCTACGAGAATAGTCATTTTTACTCTTTTCTTAGGAAGTTTCGTGAATGCAAACGTGCATCCTTAATCGACCGATCAATGGTACTGTTTGGTTTCCATGGAGTAGCATCTGCCAAAAGGTTTGGTAAGTGTGAGGCCCAAATCATGGGTGACCTTTGCAAGCATAACATTATTGTCGGAAGCTCAAATCAATTATCTGATTCTTAGTTCATAACCATTGATCGGGAGAGATAGATAAAAAGGTTCAATTTTACTCGACACGCGAGTCGAGGCAACATTTACATGCGACACAGAGGAATGGGAAGAATTCCTTTTGGGAAATAGGAGGAGGGATGGCAACATGGCTTTGGATATACTTAGTTAATCTTATAAGCTTTCTCTAGGTTGGATGAAGGTACTCGGCTTGGACATATCCGGATCTTGGTCTTTTTGGCATGATCAATTATATCGAATGCAACCAAGGGTTGCGCTAATGAAGGAATGGGGTCTTCATTTCATGTTTATAGAGGAGGATTACTAGTCTTTATGGGACTGGAGGAAGGCTGATTTAGAGGAGAAACATGAGGAAAATATTTCATTACAATAGGTTTAATAGGAGGTTGAGTAGGAAGGGGGTTACCTCTTTTAGCAATCATTGGAGGAGGAGTTACCACAAAGCATTTTCCTTTTGTTTTTAGCATCAACCTTTTCTTCCTTTCCTTGTGAGCAAGTGAAAATTGTAAATGATTTTCCACGCGCATATCCTTGGGTACCTTATTCTTAATCATATTCCTCTTCTTGAATTCCATATACCCAATAGTAGAGTCGCTAGTCAGTTCACCGACATCTTGATCATCTTTGCCTTGCGACGAATGTTCTTCATAATTTGGATCATCTTCTTCGATTTCAACCAAAGCATTAACCAGAGAGGCTTCAATTGCTAACCTTGGAGAAGCAACAGCAAACGCAACCTTTGGGGGCATTGTTGGGAGTGAAGTTCCTCTGTGGATATCCGGTATGGAGTAGTGAGCGATGTTTGAGCCAATTGCTTCTTTAATAAGAGCAAGTCATTCATCATCTTTTGGAATGCTTGATCTGATGAGGTATCCTAAGAAGAAGTTGAGGCCTTTGATTTTGATAGCTCCGTCTTAATTCACGGATATAAGAAGGTTATCTTCTATCCAAATGGTGATAGTTTAAGCAAGAGCCAAGGTGGGTATCTATTCTGTAAAAGTAAGAAACTTTCAAACTCATGGCATTCAAGAAGAAACACTTTTGATTCTCTAATGTCTTCGCATCATGGCAAGAGGCACACGGTTGATTAGTGCATTGAATTTGGCGATAAAATCGCGAATGGTTTCACCGGCTTCCTTCTTCATGTGAGTGATTTGTGACAATAACGCAAATGCGTCTTCTGAAGGTTTGTATCTATCTTGAAATGCAGTCCACAATGTAGCCCAATTGGTAATGGATCCGGTTGGTAAATGCTAGAACCATTACTGCTATAGGTCCTTGCAAGGTATCCAGAAAGATACGTGCCGATAAGTCCTCATGAGTCACATCTAGAATGTTGCATGACATAATAAATTCATATATATGTGTGTTTGTGCTTTGGTTTTTACTCCCATCAAATTTCAAGAAATTCTTGCGATTTCCTTGGGGGAGTGAGTGGGATGGATGTGGCAATGCTAGAGGACCCATGGCATTTCTGCATGGTGCAGGAGTAGATTTGCTGCCATTTGAAAAGCGGGAAAAAAATGAGAGCAGGGGAGTGTGGTTCCACTTAGCAAAAGAGCACTACAAGTTGATGTCGAGGCACCCTGTGTACTCTAGCTCTTTCGTGGAGGCGAGGAACTTCTTATTGATCGATCAATGAACTCGGTGATGCGAATCGTCTTTGAAGTGATACTAAATTTTACCTTCTAAGTAGATCAAAAATTGGATCAAATTCTCTGCGAGCTCTTCTGCTGTGAGTAAATGGCTAGCACACCATGTACCCGTTTAGATCTGCAACAATTAGGAGTAGATTTACAACAATATTTTTGTTTGTACTTGCTGGTTTTCTAATTTTTACTGGTAAAAATCAGCAGCATATAGTTTTTCAAATATTTAAATTTTACCCTTTTTTTATAACAACCGATTATGGTTTTCTTCGACAAAGATTAAGGATAAAAGTGGGTTAATTTAGTAAGCTGATTTTCGAATCTTTGATCTGAATTTTGTAAGGTTTTGAAAATATCATGAAATGTCAGAATCTCATATCTACTAAAATATACAAGTTTTTGTAAAAACTCAATGAACTAAAAACTCTTATCTAGTCCAGATCTATGGGTTTGTGTAAGGAAATTTTCACTTTTTATCACTTTTGTAAAAAAATTAATTTTTAGCAAAGGGTTAAAATTTGTAATCTGGTAGTGATTTTTAAAGTTTTTTAGTTATTTCCTCATTTCGATCCCTAGCGGAGTCGCCAAAACTGTTGGTCCAAAAGCTCGGGTAGGCAGGTCATGGGGAAACAGCCAACAGTGTGCATGGCATAGCCCCTCTTTGAGACAATAAAGAGAAACTAGTTTATTGCTAATCTATCAAGCAGGAATCTATGCAAATCTACACTATTCTAACTTTAGGGGGTTTGGGATCTCATCCCAGTAGAGGTAGTTCCAACAATGAATAGAAAGGTAGGAAGGAAGGAACAGAGGAAGGTAGATCTGAAGGAAGAAAAGAAATGAATTCCAAGATAGAAAGGTCAGAAGGTTTATGCTTTAGGCTAGTAATAAATAGAGCTAAACTTACTTGCATAAAAAATTAAAGCAATATTGATGAATAGATGACAAAAGCGGTAATGAATCTAACGAGAATAAAAATATAGATCTAGCTTAAGAAAGATTTGATGCAAATAACAGATACATTAAGCACAAAGTTTGAATATATGTATTAATATTTCTTTTGTTACAAGAAAACACAAAGTCTTTCTCTCCTCACTTCTTTTTCATACAAAAAATGTCCACCATTGAATACAACAGGTATTCTAGTATTTATAGAAGGAGAGAAGGAAAGAAGACAAAAGCAAACCCACTACTTACAAAATATCTACAAAATATCTAAAAAGTCAACAATTGACTTGGGCAAGTTTTTGGATGGCAACATCCCATGGTGTAACATGGATGATGTCATCGTGTATGCCAACATGGTTTTTAAACATTTTACAAAAACGATTAATGGATTCCAAAAAGAAGAAACAACTCTGCCCAGTGTAAATGGGTGCACTTTTCAGCATGTCGACACGATATTTTTAGTGCCTTTGTAAATGGGCACACTTTTTAGCATGTCGACACGACATTTTCAGCATGTCAACATGACATTTTCAATGCCTTTGTAAATGGGCGCACTTTTTAGCATTCGACCGCGACATTTTCAAAGTGCCTTTGTAAATGGGCACTTTTCAAAGATGTCGACACGACATTTTAGTGCCTTTGTAAATGGCACACTTTTTAGCATGTTGACATGAAATTCTCAGTGCCTTTGTAAATGGTGCACTTTTTAGCATGTCGACCACGACATTTTCAATGCCTTTGTAAATGGGCGCGCTTTTCAGCATGTCGACATGACATTTTCAGCGCCTTTGTAAATGGCGCAAAAATAATGGCTAAGTCCTGAAACAACTTGATTTCTGAAAGGGAGTTTTGGGCTATTTCGAATGTTGTTAAACTTCCTTAGGGGCCAAAACAGAAATTTTTTGGTATGGTTACCTGTAAATTGCCCTTGTCAATTTTGCAGGATAACAGTTTTCAAAGCATTTTTTATCATGGAATTAGATTTTCAATGGCATACAAGTGTAAATAGATCAATTTTAAACCTCCACACTTGGGAAAAAAGGAAAAAGGTAGAGCCCACAGATTTTGGAAAAATTAGGGCACAAAAGAGGGCACACATGCAGATTTATTTCAAATTAGGGGAAAATAACAAGTTTGTGAGCACTTTCAAAGCATCCAAGATAGAGGGGAAAAGTTGCAGACCACGGATTTGAGAGAAAAATGTTTTCAGAGCACGCAGAATGAAGGAAAATTAGGGTAAAAATCTTGCATGCTCAAAAATGGCACCAAAGACACCACCTATTGTACACTTAAATTCTCCTACTCACTATACCTTATGATGATTTTACTTGTGTTGTTTAGCCTACCAAATTTTCCTTACCTTATGCCATGATGCTTACCTTGACTAGACTAAACCTTTTTGTGCTTTGCAACTCACCTAATTATTGTTCCTACACCTAGCCTCTTTGTGTTTCTAGGACCGTATCCTATACCTTGGATACATAGACCACATCACCCTTGTTTGGATAAAATATTGACCTTTGACGATGTATAGTTTCCAAGCTCTTTAACTTAGTTCCTTTTCGCACTCTATATGTGTGTGTGCATTTGAGTTCCCTCGCCTATTACCCACACTAATGTTACCATTTCCTATACCCACACCATATCTCCTTTTTCCCACCTACCACCTTATCAAACCCATTGTTGATTCACTGTTACATCATCAGTTCCTAGTTTGAGGGGGATCACCTCCACCCATACAGGGACAACCCCATCTCTACCCTTACTTCGGAAACCACTACTATTTTTGTCAACATCACTTATCAATACAAGCCACATGACAAAAAGGGGCAAATATAGACACCAAAACTGGGTTATGATCCTTTAAGTCCTCTTTGATTAATTAATTCAATACTACCCCATCACCATGCCCATTTGCACACATATTACTTAATTTAATTACCCATAATTAAATTAAATCCCCACCTCACTTCACAATTAATTTAATTACCTTAATTAAGTTGATTTCCACCTCACCTAGCCACATCATCCCTCCACCTCATCCTAAGACATATTCCTAGCCTATTAATAAACTTAGACCAAGTCCCCTCTTATCCTAACCAACTGGGATACTTTCCAACCCTAAATATTCATGACATATTAATCTTATAACTAATTCCACACTCTAATTTATGCCATTCAACACTCCAGACCTGGACTAAGCCAAAGACCATGCCAAATTTGGGAGAAAACCCTATTTTTGGAAAATTAGATCAATTCTCCTTAACCAACACTGGTTATTCCTCAATGGCGTCGGTCACCTAACCGCCGTTAGTTAGGTTAAATAGAAAATCTTAACTCATTGATCAAGTTTTAAATCTTTTCATCTAGATTTTTGACCTAACATTCTTGTTCACAAGTTCTCTAATGAATTTGTGACATACCAAAGATCCTCACTGCATTCAAGAGACCATACTAACCATCCACAGATTGATCCAGAGCTCCAGTGCACTCTCCGGAAGCACCGTGCCTTTTAACTAATGTTGCATTTGTTCAGACCACCTTTTTCACAACCGTCACCACCATTTGCTTTCTACCTGCATTCTACAAGTAAGTATTGTTTCTTCCTTGTCATTTTCAATAGATTAGTTTTTTTATTAGCTATCTGTTTCATTCCTTATTCTATCTTACCTGGATCTCTCCTTGAGGTCCGTTCAACCATCGACAATCTACCCTTCATACCTCACCCAAAAACCAATATAACCACATCTGATTCCTTATAAAAATCCCACAACCTCACCTAAAAATCCCTATAGAGCTAAGGAAATATAAATCAAGGATGAAAGTCGTAGGTTTTGGAGCGTGGACATAGGGCGTGTGAGGCGTGGAAATATGAAAAACATGCTGCACCCAGGAGCAGGTAGAACTAGGACATAGTCATTTTCAACGTGAGGCTATATTTGGACTTGGAGTGATAAGAACGCAATGATATGACTCACAATGATATGAAGACCTGCAAATCATGCCAAGGTTATTTTGGGAATAGTAGAACTTTGAGGACCATGCATAGTTTTGGGCTAATAATAGGATCTATACTTGGAGTTAACTTTAGAAGATCTATTATTAGCACTTGTATGCTTTTGTATTCTTTTGTAAAAGCACGTGGCTATTATTAACATGTAGCCTATTTTTGGAAGGTGCATGTGTGATGAAGGGAAATTCCCACCCCTATAAATATGTATTGATTTGCATGGTTTAGATACCCCTGATTTTTTGTAAAGTTATGTTGTTGGTTTGTATGCACACATGACTCATGGTGACATTATTATGATGTATGAAGCTTCTATATTTTACATTATTTAATATAATGAATCTTATTAGCGGGATATTTGTTTTAGATGTAATCTAATAAGGATATTTGATGGTGAATTTGATTATAGTAATTTTTTGTTAATTATTCATATGATTAGATATAGACCTAGTTTATGCAATGAGGTTTGATTGATTATCTGTTATGGATCTGAATTATACTTGCAATCATGCTAAGATCTTGAACAAGCTACTCTAAAGAGGGACCTAGTACCCTTGCACGCTTTGGGTGAGCGCTTAGTTCAGGCTGAGTGATGTGCCAGTGTGCCTTGGGCTATTTGCAATGAATTCTAGGATACATCATTAGTTCCTGTTGGTGCTCAAAATTGTCTCGCCCCATTTGTGCCCTTGAAAATTTATTGATTTACGGCCTTTTTCATTTTATCCTTCCCCATGTTTTGCTTGGTTGGTCTTTGTTGCCATTTTTAGTCTGCCCTTGGGTCAAAGATCATGTATGGGTCCATATTTGTCTCCTAGTTTCTTTGTTCCTCTAGAAAGGTCTATATTTTGAGTCCCTCGTGCTCTATCCTTTCAAAAACTTGTGTTTTCCCATTCCCTCTATTTCCATCATCAAAATTTTCGTTCTTGTCATTTCTACCTTAAATACTTGAAGAATAATGAGTTGATATGTCCCTGAGGAACGTATTTGAGCCTTGTAACTTTCTAAACTCTCTGTCCTTGAAGGAAATTTCATTTCCATGCTCAAATGGTCATTTTTCTGTATTTTACGGTTTGACAGAATTTCTCCCAGTCAAATTTGCATCCTTGCATCTACAAGGGACATGGCACCTTTTGGTTGGACATGGCTCGGCTAAACACTTCAAAAATTCTATAAAAATCCTCAACTCATAAATTTGTCCACATGGGTGAATGACGCTCATTTGAAGATTTACTTTTTGGTTTGGCCTTGGAGTAGTGCCGGAGGACATGTGGAGGCTTCCGTTGCTTGGCCTAGACTTGGAAAAATTTTTTATGCAATCGGATCGGTCACGGTAGAACAGGACACGTGGTGAGCTCACGCTCATTCAGGGTCTCCGCTTTGGGCACCATCTTAAAGAAGCGCCAGGATGACACGTGGAGGCCTCCGCTTGCTTTGCATTTTACTTAGACTTTTCAATGGCCAAAAGGAGACTACCTTGGAGTATGACACATGGTGCCTTCCACTAAGCTTCAAGCATTCAAACAAATCTCGCTAGAATAGGACACGTGGTGAGCCCGCACTCATTCAAGGTATCAAATTTTTGGGACTGCCTCAAGGTGTGTTGTGGTGACACGTGGTAGTTTGAAAAAGTCAAAGAGGTGGGAGGCGGACCATCGGGGGAAACTTGGAAATTTTTCCTCTTGTATTCAAATGACTCAAAGTATCAAACTAACCCACGAGCCCAAGGGTAAAAAGTCAAAATTCATCTGAGAAGTCAATAGCGAGGTGGTGGGCTGGTGGAGGAAATGTTAAAAAATTTCTTTTGTGAAATATGATTAAAATATGAAATGAGAGCACTACCCCTCAGCCAATCATATGAGGACATGTGTCTTGCGGGAGGGCGGAGCCGCGGAGGAAAAATGAAAATTTTTCCTTTTTCCAGAAAGATGTAAAATGTGTAAAATTGAGTCGCGACTCCATATCCAGTCATATTGTGCCACATGTCATGCCTAAATCTCATCAACGGAGAGCGGAGAGGAAATCAAGAAATTGTGCAAATTTTCCAAAAGTAGTAAAAAGGTAAAAAGACGTCCCGAGGCCTATTTTTACCCGGATTTGCCACGTGGAGGGCTCAAATTTGAAATTGAGGAACAGATCGATGATAGATGTGCATTTCACCAATTTGGCTGCCATTTGAGCTCCAGAAGTTTGGAGATGCCTTTTTGCATCAATATTCCTCAAATTTTCTACCAATTCATGTCGTCATGGCCTACAAGTTCTGAATTAATCAATTTAGGGGTTCAATTTGTGAATCCAAGGCATTTTTCAAATTAATTTTTACTCTGGTTCGTGAAAAATGTGAATTACCATATCCAAAGTTACAGAGTAATAATTGGGAAGGGAAAAGTTGAAATGATGAAATGAAAGGGATCTACATGCATGGGAAATGAAAACCATGCTTCCACTTTGAAGAATGATGAAAGTTTTGTGATGATTCACCTTTTGAAAGAACAATGACAAATTTTTCTGAGTTTGTTAAACATCATTTTCAAAAATATTGCAAAGCAAAGGTGCTTCGAATATTCCACTTTTGGAGGGAAGATTTGAGGGGAAAAGTGAGTGAGTGGAAGTTATATATTGCATGAATTTGTCATGCAAATGGTCAAAGTTTGAATCCCTAAGAGAAAATTTGAGAAATTCGTCTTCCTGAGAGACCAATCCGAGATAACCTATTAATTTCTTCTATGTTATATTTTCTATCATGTCAAGTTGGTTGTGAGTGTACAACCATTGACAAGCTCTAAGACTGTTCTGTGTAACTTTCCCTGCTGATGAATCTAAGCAATTTTGGAATTAATTTGTGTCTAATCTCTAGCAATTTTATGCTTTATTTATTTTCAGAACGTCTGCAAATAGTTTCTTTTGTTCCTATTGCAATATTATACTGAAATTTTTGTGAAATCACACAGGATCTCATCCCTGTGATAGTCTAATGGCATTTGCAATTTCATTTCAAGAAGATCCTTCATCTTGGATGAGATAAAAAAATTTAAAATCAATTTACTATCATTTGTTGATAAATATTGTCTGTAAGTCTTCGGTGTACCTTAGGCATGATTAATCAGAAACTTTAGTGTTTAATTGAGTCTTCCAATTCAAGCCTTCATGTTGGAGTCTCAAAGATTATGTGAAAATATGTTGATTTGGGCCTCCATTGAAACATACCTTCTGGTTGAAGGAACGTCTTGACTGTTTTGGAGCTTTCTGTTGTGAAGTTGTTCATTATTGTGAAGTCCCTCCAAAGATCCACTATAATCAGCTTTATCCTACTTCATCTCCCACCAAAATCATTCAAAAAAAATTAATCCTACCACTGAACTACCCCTGTTTTCCTTGTGTATCAATAAAGGAACAAAATCTACTTACAAAAATATGCAGAACAATTAGGATCTCTTAATGTCTTTAGTAACCTTTGCCTTGTGTTGAAAATATCCCCATAATCTGAAGTGACAACTTGTGAGAGTCGATTTGGTGTGTTGATCATATTTTCCCCAAGGTCTTCTCTATAAAATTTGTGCAAAAGAAAGGTATATGTGTCTCCTTCAACAACAGAGGTTACAAAATAGGTTCTCTTACCTTGGTTGAAAGGCACAACCTAAAATAGTTAGGATAAGATCACATCCTTTTAAGGTGTTATCCATCTCTCCAAAAACTTGAGTAACAAAGGGTCAGTTAGATTTCATCCCTAGCTACAAAATGATACACATTTATGATCTATCTACCTCTAAG
Source organism: Taxus wallichiana var. yunnanensis (assembly GCA_018340775.1). Taxonomy (NCBI): domain Eukaryota; kingdom Viridiplantae; phylum Streptophyta; class Pinopsida; order Cupressales; family Taxaceae; genus Taxus; species Taxus wallichiana. The sequence continues at coordinate 487,963,537 of CM031239.1, forward strand.
CTCCCTGTTGAATTTGTGTTGTTGCTCGGCTTGAAAAGGAGAACGAATTTGGATACCAACACTAATGGCGCCATTGCCAGGGAATCTTTGAAAGAATTTAAAGTTTCTAGACCCTGGTAATGTTTCTTGTAGTTCTGTGTGCAAATACGTTTTGTAAACATCATTATCTAGTCAGATCTATAAGGATTGAACAAGGTTTTAGGTTCTGCGTGTTGTCTGATCCAATTTTTCTAGTAGTTATTGTACTAAGTTTTCCTCACCGTTGATAAATTTGGGTGAAGGAGGGTCTGATTTGTAAAGCTTTGCATGATTTTTAGTGCTAACAATCATTTGACAGATTATTTTAGTGCATTTGCACAACTAGGGTGAAAATCCTTAGTGGCGACTCCGGGTTGTTTTGATTTTGATAAATGTCAGTGTCTTAAACTCTATCAATTGTGAATTTGTTACTAATCTTTGCAAAGTTGGAAGGAAGAAGATCTTTCTTCGTTGCGGACCCTAGTAGAAGGTTTTTCCAGAGTTTGAGAAGTCTAATTCAGAAGGAGGAAAATTTTGGAAGGTTGTGGGAGATCAAGCATCAAGAAAAGAGATCTCCATTGGTGAAATTGATCAAATCATGGTTGAAGATTGCATTACTTTCTCAACCCATGTGTTTTCAAAATCAATCGGGGGACCATCACCCTCATCACTCTGTTTCTCTCCCGTAAGGTCACCTCCTCAAGATAGTATGGCTCAGCCTCCACCCAGACCTCCATTTTCATTAATACTTTTGGTCCCATCAGTTTTAGAGGTATGGATGGCTATCTAAATGCGTACCACAAGATGTAAGAAATAGATTGCCCAAGTTTCAAGGAAATAATGCAATAACCGGTGATCAACACTTGAAACTCTTTGTCAATATGATGGAGGATTTTGAAATAGATTTTGAAGATGTATACATTAAATTGTTTATTCATACATTAGAGGAGGATGCAAGGGACTGGTATAAAGCTCTGCCTGATAACTCTATTGATTCTTGGACTGAAATGAAGAATGCATTTAGATTACAGTATGGTGACAAGAAAGACCCTAGGTTTCTCTTGTCAGAGTTTGAGAATATCAAGAAGAACCCAAATGAATCGGTCCATGACTTCAACACAAGGTTCAATAAAACTTTGAGGAGATTTCCGGTGAATTTAAGACCATGTGATGAATCTTGTTTGATAAAATATTCTGATGCATTTGATAAAAAGGCTGCATATTACTTGAGGGACAAGAACCCTAGAAATTTAAGGTAGGCCTTCACCATGGCACTTCAAATTGAGAACAATATCAAGGCTATTGGGAAACCTCCTAAGAGAGATGGAGTTAAATTGGTAAACCCTGAGAAGCCTCAAGCAAGCAAGAGTGTAGACTTGGAGGAAGTGGTGAAAAATTTGGCAGGGTTGTCAAAGAGATTTCCTACAAGTTGGTAAGAGCTGAGAAGGGAATTGGACAAACTTCACAAGGTCAGCCTAGGTAGCAAGCACAAGATAGATTCAGAAATCACCATAGGAATGAGTAGAGATTTGATGACAAAGGTAAAGGGCCTATTGGATTTGGAAATAGGAAATCTCAGGCCAAGGAAAGTAAGGTAGTGCCTGATCCATTAAATGCTAGAGTGGTTGTTGTTGATGATGCAAATTAGATTGACTAGTGTGACAAATGTTTATTACCCCATCCTCCATGTGGAATAGATCAGAAAATTGAAGAGGAAGATGATGATTGTAATACGGATGATGATGCTTGTATGATGGACTACCCTACAAACTCATGTCAAGGAGCAACATCCACTGAAGTGATAAGTGCAAGGACTGCTGCTAGCTTTTGGGATTGCATCCAATGGGTACATATTTTTCCTCCTTCTCATGTTTTAGAAATTGATAATGTACAAGCCTTTGAGCTTCCCAATAATGATTTTGAATACTTGAGGGCATTGATGATCAAGAAGTATGATGGAGGTATACCCTCAAAGAGATAGAATGCTTTGAATGTTGTTGGTGGCCAAGAGGAGTATAACAAAAGAAGTAAGGCTATCAAGTGAGCTGGGCCTCGGAAAAAATAAAACCCCATTGCTTTCTAATATCCCAAAAGAGGTTCCTAAGAAATAAACATCTGCTAAGAGCCCTGTTGTCCCAAGCAAAAGTTATGCTTCACCCCATACTCAAAATGTTAAAAACCTTGTGCCATCTAATGAAATTTCCAGCCCTCCTTCTACTGTTGTTTTTCCTAAATACATTCCCTATGACATCGCTCAAGTTTTGAGCCAAATCAAGGTCAGTGTTCCAATTGTTGAGCTACTTAGAATCCTTGAGCACAAGAAGAGAGCACTTGAGTATTTGGGATTGAAGGAGGAGAAGGCTGCCATGAAAAGGAATGTGAATGTTGTAGAGGCTCCACTTGTTATTGCAGAGGTAGGAAAGACATCAGCATTGGAAGAATTTGGTGAACCACCGAGGTATATTTGGGAACATCCTTGGTTGAATCTCAGTTGAGTGTTGACCCTTTCTTCACAACTTTGATCATCAAGGATAGGTTGCTACATAATTGTATGTTTGACTCGGGGCATCATGCAATGTCATGCCTTTGGAAGTTATGAATGAGTTAGATATCAAAGTAACAACAACGTATGGCAAGTGTATTGCCATGGATTCCAGGAAGTTCCAGTTGTTGGGTGTGTCAAAGGTTTGGTGGTGCAACTTATAGCCTATTCGGTAAGAATTTGAAACTTGATGTTGTAATTATTGATTGCCCTGCCAAATGGGGTATGTTATTGTCAAGAAAGTGGGCTACAAGTGTTGGAGGGAGTGTCCAAATGGATATGTCTTTTGCCACCATTCCCATTGAAGGTAGCCTTGTAAAATTATATGGAGAGAAGAAGATGATGTATCTGATTGAAGACCCAAACAATGCATCTTATGAAGTTTTGCAAGCAGATGTTGATCTTAACAACTTTGTGAGTTTTGTGGACTTCAGGGAATATGAAAGTGTTGAAAACAGAGCTCCTGAGTATGTTGTATTTTCTAGGAATTTGGTCTATGATTCAGCCTTGAAAAATGTTGAAGAATGTGACTTAGGCACAATGGAAGAGCTTCAGAGAAAATGGATGGTTTACAAATAGAACAGAGAAGAAAAAGAGGTATATTTCCAGTTGAGGAAAACATATCAGAACCTCTTGGCATGGTCATATCTAAGATGGCAGGTGCTTGAATTTTTCCTTGATTGTTCTCTCTGAATCAAGGTAAACATCTTTTGTACAGTGTATAGTCGGTTGTTTGTTTCTTGTTTTGTGTTTTGGTTCATCGTGGTCCTTGGTGACCTATTTTTGCTAGTTTCTCTATTTGTTTTTAGAGATGGCTTTGTTTCTCTACCCTGCAAAGATGACTCCGCTGCCCAATGGATAATATTTTGGCACTTGGTCTACTTTTGTTCTTGTGGCACTCGTAGGGAGTGCCCATCCCCGAGTTAGAGCCTATGTTGGTGCTCAAATTTGTCTCACCCCATTTGTGCCCTTGAAAATTTATTGATTCTGACCTCTGTCATTTTATCCTTCCCCATGTTGTGCTTGGCTGGTCTTTGTTGCCATTTTTAGTCTGCCCCTGGGTCAAAGATCATGTATGGGTCCATATTTGTCTCCTAGTTTCTTTGTTCCTCTAAAAAGGTCTGTATTTTGAGTCCCCCGTGCTCTGTCCTTTCAAAACTCACGTTTTCCCATTCCCTTTATTGCCACAATCAGAATTTTCATTCTTTTCATTTCTACCTTAAATACTTGAAAATAATGAGTTGATATGTCCCTGAGGAACATATTTGAGCTTTGTAACTTTCTAAACTCTCTGTCCTTGAAGGAAATTTCATTTCCATGCTCAAATGGTCATTTTTCTATATTTTACAGTTTGACGGTGTTTCTCCTAGTCAAATTTGCATCCTTGCATCTACAGGGGCGTGGTACCTTTTGTTAGACGCACTCTTGGCTAAACACTTCAAAAGTTCTATAAAAAGCCTCAACTCATAAATTTGTCCACGTGGGTGAACGGCACTCATTTTGAAGATTTAATTTTTGGTTTGGCCTTGGAGTAGCACTAGGAGGACACGTGGAAGCTTTCATTGCTTATCCCAGACTTGGACAAAAATTTATGCAGTTGGAGCAGTCTGGCGGAATAGGACACATGGCGAGCTCGCACTCATTCAGGGTCTCTACATCTTAAAGAATCACCAGGATGACACGTGGAGGCCTCCGCTTGCTTTGCATTTTACTTAGACTTTTCAATGGCCAAAAGGAGACTGCCTCGAGTATGACATGTGGTGCCTTCCATTGAGCTTCAAGCATTCAGACAAATCTCTCCGAACATGACACGTGGCGAGCCCACACTCATTCAAGGTATCAAATTTTTGGGACCGCCTCAAGTGTGCCTCGTGGTGACATGTGGAAGTTTGAAAATTCAAAGAGATGGGGAGGTGGACCATCGGGGCAACTTGGAAATTTTTCCTCTTGTATTCAAATGACTCAAAGTATCAAACTAACCCATGAATCGAGGGTAAAAAGTCAAAATTCATCTAAGAATTCAATAGCAGAGGTGCGGGCTGGTAGAGGAAATGTTAAAATTTTTCTTTTGTGAAATATGATTAAAATATGAAATGAGAGCACTGCCCCTCAGCCAATCATATGAGGACATGTGTCCTACGAGAGTACGAAGCCACGAGAGGAAAAATGAAATTTTTTCCTTTTTCCAGAAAGATGTAAAATGTGTAAAATTGAGCCGCGACTCTGTATCCAGTCATATTGTGCCACGTGTCAGGCCCAAATCTCATCGGCGGAGCGTGGAGAAATCAAGAAATTGTGCAAATTTTCCAAAAGTAGTAAAAGGTAAAAAGACCTCCCGAGGCTTGTTTTTAGCCGATATGTCATCACGTGAGGGCTCAAATTTGAAGTTGAGGAACAGATCGATGGTAGTTGTGCATTTCACCAATTTGGCCACCATTTGAGCTCCAGGAAGTTTGGAGATGTATTTTTTGCATCAATCTTCATCGAATTTTTTACCAATTCGTGTTGTCTTGGCCTACAGGGTCCGAATTAATCAATTTGGGGGTTCAATTTGTGAATCCAAGGCATTTTTCAAATGAATTTTTACTCTGGTTCATGAAAATGTGAATTACCATATCCAAAGTTACAGAGTAAAAATTGGGAAGGGAAAAGTTGAAATGATGAAATGAAAGGGATCTACATGCGTGGGAAATGAAAAATGTGCTTCCACTTTGAAGAATGATGAAATTTTTGTGATGATTCACCTTTTGAAAGAAAAACTGGCAACTTTTTACGAGTTTGTTAAATGTCATTTTCAAAAATATTGCAAAGCAAAGGTGCTTCGAATATTCCACTTTTGGAGGGAAGATTTGAGGGGAAAAGTGAGTGAGTGGAAGTTATATATTGCATGAATTTTTCATGAAAATGGTTGAGTTTGAATCCCTAAGAGAAAATTTGAGAAATCATCTTCCTGAGAGACCAATCCGAGATAACTTGTTAATTTCTTTTGTGTTAGATTTTCTATCATGTCAAGTTGGTTGCAAGTGTACAACCATTGACAAGCTCTGAGACTGTTCTGTGTAACTTTCCCTTGCTGATGAATCTAAGCAATTTTGGAATTAATTTGTGTCTAATCTCTAGCAATTTTGTGCCTGCTTTATTTTTAAAACGTCTGCAAATAGTTTCTTTCATTCCTATTGCAATCTTATACTAAATTTTTGTGAAATCACACAAGATCTCGTCCCTGTGACATTCTAATGGCATTTGCAATTTCATTTCAAGAAGAGCCTTCATCTTGGATGAGATAAACAAATTTAAAATCAATTTACTTGTCATTTGTTGATAAAGATTGTCTGTAAGTCTTTGGGTGTACCTTAGGCATGATTAATCAGAAAATTTAGTGTTTAATTGAGTCTTCCAATTCGAGCCTTCATGTTGGAGTCTCAAAGATTATGTGAAAACGTGCTGATCTAGGCCTCCATTGAAGCATACCTTCTGGTTGAAGGAATGTCTTGACTGTTCTAGAGCTTTCTGTTGTGAAGTTGTTCATTATTGTGAAGTCCCTCCAAAGATCTGGTATAATCAGCTTTATCCTACTTCATCTCCCACCAAAATCATTCAAAAAAAATTAATCCTACCCTGAACTACCCTGTTTTCCTTGTGTATCAACAAAGGAACAAAATCTACTTGCAAAAATATGCAGAACAATCAAGATCTCTTAATGTCTTTAGTAACCTTTGCCTTGTGTTGAAAATATCCCCATAATCTGGAAGTGACAACTCATGAGAGTTAGATTTGGTGTGTTGATCATATTTTCCCCAAGGTCTTCTCTATAAAATTTGTGCAAAAGAAAGGTATCTGCGTCTCCTTCAACAACAGAGGTTACAAAATAGGTTCTCTTACCTTGGTTGAAAGGCACAACCTAAAATAGTTAGGATAAGATCACATCCTTTTAAGGTGCTATCCATCTCTCCACAAACTCGAGTAACAAAGGGTCAGTTAGATTTCATCCCCACTATAAAATGATACACATTTATGATCTATCTGCCTCTAAGCTCCTTGTTGAATCTGCATTCTTTGCTTGGCTTGAAAATGAGAACAAATTTGGATACCAACAATTCCATTGCTTGGGACCTCTTCTCAATTTTTTTAGGATGTTGCATGATGAAGATGTACCAGTTGACCTTGGAAAGTATTGAGGAGTGGTTAGAAGATATGGAAGAAGAGTATGCTGTAGATTTAGATCGGACTTGATTTTAATACAAAGCATGGTTGAACATAAATTGTACATGAGACATTATTTTCTTATTTCCTATAGAGCTATATGAGTTCTTGGTTTCTTATGTGTCTAAGAGGAATTGGAGGTTCACACACTTTTTGAATGCAAGAAGAATTCCAAGACTTGTATGATGCTGATATGAATTGGATGCACTATGTGATGTTTGGTTCCATGGTGTTTTGAAAAACTACACATTGGAATAGGTAGTTTCTACATAATCTTTTCCGGATGTTACTTGAGTTCCAATTCTTGTGCGAACCCAGAGGATCATTTTTGTGTGGTATTCCAATGTGGCAATTAAGATCATGATTATGACCCTAGGTTTGGAAGAGAATCCTATGGCTAACTAAACCCCACCACACATAGAGGCGGGAGAAATATTAGTGAGGATGGAAGACCTAGCAGACAGAAAGGAAAATAGAAGAAAAACAACTAAATTTCAATGAGGCATGCGTGGGATTTAAAGAAGCATCATGAGCTTATAGAATGGATGGCATTTTGGGAGAGATGGATCGTGAAGCATTTGGAGCCCATGCAAAGGAAGTGGATCCCGAGAATATGGAACTCCCCCATTTGGGAAAGCATGACAGGGAACCCTCTTCAGCCTCAGATGAGAGTGCACCGATAGAGACGACATGGGCTAGGGGGCACGCATCCGATCCCTCCCGGTGACCTAACATGTGTGCTTGGTTTTCTAGTATCTATGATAGTCTATAATTAACAAGTTAGTGTGGGAAATAGAGTAGCGAGAGAAAATTTAGTTTACCATCAATTTCAAGAGTGAATCAACTAGCATATTCATCTATGGTAGGTTAGGAATATTTCGCGTTGTTTGAAGGAGGTATAATTTATGATGCATCTTCAACATAGTACAACATGGGAGTAGTACAAATTTTCATAATGTGGGAGTTTAATTTAGTACAATCGTTGGAACGTAAGGAAATACATCCTTTGGTTCAATTCTTGCTACATGAGAAGGATCGGGAGGATCGGGTGGCTCAGATCTTATGGATCTAGTGGTTATGGAGGCGGAGGAAAAACATGGTTTAATACAAGTTCTGGATTTGGTGGGCATGGTCTCGCACCAACCCCAGGATATTTATATGGATATGTCTCTTCGTCTTCCACAATATAGAGAAATAGAATATACGAATGAGCACATACATATGTGTGAGATACTATAGTGCGTGAAGGGGATTATAGCTCTAGAGCAGAAGGAAAGTCAATTTTCAACTACATTATAGGGCGCACACATAGTTGGTACAAAAATTTTGACCTGACCGAACTATGTCAATTATACCGTGTTACAAGATGCTTTCTTGAAAGAATTTTATATCCCTGAATTTGAGTAGAAGAACATCAACGTGTTGAAATATATCAAGCAAAGCACTACTGAGAGTGTTCGAGAATATAATGCATGGTTTAAGAATCTTCTATCCAAGTTATCTTATGACATACATGTGACCTAGCAAGCATAATGGTTCATCAAGAGGATTTATCACACCTTTTAGAAGTGTGCTTTCACAAAAACCTTACACATTTGATTTTGACTATTGATTTCTTTGTCACATCATAACTGCATGCATTGCGCGGTGAATGTGAAGAAGTAGGCCGTTGTCTCGACAATAATGAGCCAACGAAGTATTTGCCGTGAAACCTCCAGTCAAATAGTCATGCATGACGATAGGAACTCCCAATTCTCTGGCGAATACTGCTCTTTTCATCATTTCTTCACATGTACCTGCAGTAGCATTCAAGTAATGTCCCTTAATCTCACCCGTCTCAGCCTGAGCTTTATAAATTGCTTCGCGCAAAATCGAAATGATCTCTCCAGCGCATGAATGGTTGGGAATTCACGTTTTCATCATCCTTGGTAAAATCAAGTCCACCACGGAGACATTCGTAAACGGCTCTACCATAATTTTTGGCAGATAGGCCCAATTTTGGTTTTATAGTACATCCCAGCAAAGGACGACCATATTTGTTTAATTTATCTCTTTCCACTTGGATACCATGTGGTGGGCCTTGGAAAGTTTTTGAATAAGCAGGAGGAATTCGTAGATCTTCCAGACGTAGAGCTCGTAGGGCTTTGAATCCAAAGACATTACCTACAATGGAAGTGAACAGGTTAGTCACAGAACCTTCTTCGAAAAGATCTAAGGGGTAAGCTACATAGGCAATAAATTGATTTTCCTCTCCAGGAACGGGTTCGATATCATAGCATCGTCCCTTGTAACGATCAAGACTGGTAAGTCCATCGGTCCAAACAGTGGTCCATGTACCAGTGGAAGATTCGGCAGCTACTGCTGCTCCCGCTTCCTCGGGGGGCACTCCCGGTTGAGGAGTGACTCGGAATGCTGCCAAGATATCAGTATCTTTGGTCTGATATTGTGGAGTATAATAAGTTAGTCTGTAATCTTTAACACCAGCTTTGAATCCGACACTTGCTTTAGTCTCTGTTTTTGGTGACATAAATAAGTCCCTCCCTATGATTTATTAGTTAATAGCTCTTATCAAGAACGAGGTCTACTCGACATGAGTGTGGAACGTAAAGAATTCTAATATGCAAAACAAAACAATTTTATCCTTTATTATTTTCAAATAATATTGTATCATGTTATGTATGTATGATGCAACCCAATTTCTTATTTCTATTGACCCGAGGCCGAGGACTTTTCTATTTTATTTTTTAAGTATCTAAAGGTCATTAATTTGACTTCTATTCATAAGTGTAGAAAACTATATTAATATATATAGATATATAGAAGAAGCATATATTAATAGAATTAATAATTTAATACGAAAAAAATGAGAAATGTGCATAAAAATACATAAAAAAAAAAAATAAAAAAAATGGAATATGGCTCAATTTAAATATTTCCCAGAGGGTATGGGCAATACAGGGAAATCTAGGTATCGACAACTCGAAGACTTCTTTATGATCGTTATGTATCTACTTCGAATAAAAATATTGCGTAGATATTACAATTTATTTTGGCAAAATAGCATCAACAGCCTCTAGTCGTGTTCTAGCTCTTTTGAGAGCTACATCAGCTTCGATTGCTTGTTTCTTGCCTTCAGCTCGTCCAAGATCAACTTTAGCTAATCTAAAAGTTTCCTGAGCCTCTCGAGGATCAATGTCAATACCTCTTTCTGCATTATTGACCAATAATGTTATTTCATTATTGTCTATCTTAGCAAAACCACCCATTAAAGCCATAGTCGACCACTGGGCATTGAGACGTATTTTCATCACTCCTATATCCAAAGCTGTTACAATTGCAGTATGATTGGGTAACACACCAATTTGACCACTGTTGGTAGTTAGAATTATTTCTTGAACTTCTGAATCCCAAACAACTCGATTGGGAGTCAGTACACGAAGATTTAGGTTCATTTTATAATATTAAATTTCTTTGAAGTTCATAGCCTTCGCGGTAGCTTCATCAATGTTACCCACTAAATAAAAAGACTGTTCAGGGAGACCATCTAATTCTCCTGAAAGGATCATTTGAAAACCTCTAATTGTTTCTACTAAACTAACATATTTACCGGGGGAACCAGTGAATACCTCTGCTACAAAAAAAGGTTGTGACAAAAACCTTTCAATTTTTCGTGCTCTTGCTACGGTTAAACGATCTTCTTCTGACAATTCATCCAGTCCAAGAATAGCTATAATGTCTTGAAGTTCCTTATAACGTTGCAAAGTTTGTTTAACTCCTTGCGCAGTTTCATAATGTTCTTCGCCCACGATCGAAGGTTGGAGCATAGTCGACGTTGAATCTAATGGATCTACCGCTGGATAGATCCCCTTGGCAGATAATCCTCTTGATAGTACAGTAGTAGCATCTAAATGTGCGAATGTTGTAGCAGGAGCAGGATCAGTCAAGTCGTCTGCAGGTACATAAACTGCTTGAATGGAGGTTATAGATCCGTCTTTGGTAGACGTTATTCTCTCTTGCAAAGAGCCCATTTCCGTACTAAGAGTTGGCTGATAACCCACAGCGGAAGGCATTCTGCCTAATAATGCTGATACCTCCGATCCTGCTTGGACAAAGCGGAAGATATTGTCAATAAATAAGAGTACGTCTTGCTTATTGACATCTCGGAAATATTCAGCCATGGTTAGAGCAGTTAAACCAACTCTCATACGAGCTCCTGGTGGTTCATTCATTTGACCATATACCAGAGCTACTTTGGATTCTGATATATTTTGCTCATTAATTACTCCCGACTCTTTCATTTCCTTGTAAAGATCATTTCCTTCACGGGTACGTTCTCCTACTCCGCCAAATACAGAAACACCTCCATGAGCCTTAGCAATGTTGTTGATTAATTCCATAATCAACACTGTTTTACCCACTCCAGCTCCCCCGAATAATCCAATTTTTCCTCCACGGCGGTAAGGAGCTAAAAGATCCACTACTTTAATGCCTGTTTCAAAAATTGAAAATTTTGTATCCAACTGTGTAAAGGCGGGAGCAGATCTATGAATAGGAGATGTTGTTAGAGCATTTACAGGACCTAAATCATCGACAGGTTCTCCAAGAACATTAAAAATTCTTCCGAGAGTAGTTTCACCAACTGGAACACTCAGTGGAGCTCCTGTATCAATTACTATCATTCCTCTCATCAAACCATCTGTAGCACTCATAGCTACAGCTCTAACCTTATTATTTCCTAATAATTGTTGTACCTCACAAGTAACACAAATTGGCTGACCATTTGTGTTATTATCCTTAACAATTAATGAATTGTAAATTTTAGGCATATTACCTGGAGGAAAAGATACATCTAGTACTGGGCCGATAATTTGAGCAATACGTCCTGCCTTCTTTTCTACAAGTGCGGAAACCCCAAGAACAAGAGGATTGGTTCTCATAATAATATAAAATAAATAAAAAAGGAGATTGATTCAAATTGCTAATACTAGCAAAAAAGTATAAAAAAACACAAAAATATTCTATACTGAGTTGATCAGTCAATAATAACTGAGAGTGAAGTTACCACTTTTAACTTACACGTAAGTTTAGAGCTAGACCAACTACTCCAATGGCACTCATCCATAAACCGGTCACTGGCACAAATAACATGAAGAAATGTAACCAACGTTTATTGGAAAAAGCAACCCCAAAAATTTGGGACCAGAAACGGTTAGCAGTTACCATAGAATAAGTCTCTTCAGCTTGAGTTGGGTTAAAAGCACGGAACGTATTTGCACCATCACCGTCTTCGAATAAAGTATTTTCCACGGTAGCACCGTGAATAGCACATAGAAGAGCAGCACCCAATACTCCGGCAACTCCCATCATATGAAATGGATTCAAGGTCCAATTATGAAAACCTTGAAACGCTAAGGCGTAGAAATTGTAGACATAGGAGTGAGACCATTCTTGGAAGCTCAGATTGCAAAAATGGCTAAACAGCTAGATAAATTATGAGCTAATTTGGTGCATGAGACACATAATGGAATTTGGTACAAAAATTTTTAGTAGAAGGGTATACTAAGGATAGTTGTCCTCGTAAATCGGTGTGATCCTTTTTGTTTGAATGTGATATCTGTCACTTAGACCGTAGTTCAAGTCGGTGCCCATTTTTGCAGCATATGATAAGGAAAAATGTGTTCGATTCTTGTAAGATTTAATGGTCTTCCACTCATGATACTAAATATTGCAGGTTGACTGATCATATTAATGATATCATTGATATTGGCGTACGATAGAATAATGTCACAAATAACTCTAAGGTTAAAATTGAGCATCATGACCATGATCATAATGAAGGGTGCTTCAATAAAGGCCATGGTAGATGTCAAGGATACCATGGTGGATTCAGAGTCCGAGGTCGTAATGGTGGAAGAGGTGAGCTCCCCCATGGGACTTGCTATACATGCAGATCTCTTGATCATTATAGGCTTGAGTGCCCTCAGAATATTGTTTTTTTTATGTTTACAAAAAGAATCATAGCTATGAAGAGTGCCAGGACTTGTATGAACACTTAAGCAAAGCACAAACTAGAGAATAAGGGCATGGGAATGGTAAGAGTATACCATGCTGTAGAAAGATCATTGGATGTCAAAGTTCATGCATGATCCCGAGTTGGTACCTATAAAGAATACTACATGTGTCGAGCTACAGCTAGGGAGGTTCCAAAATAGAAGCCTACTATTACGAAGGAGGAAGTGCTACATGGAAAGTATCCAGGACCATATGCATCGAGAAGAGGTTTATCAAGAAACCATGGAGGTTATTTAGGATTTATAGGCGGAGATATAGTGTTTGAAATAATAATCACGGAAGTTAGAACAAAAGAGGTTGTTGAGCTTCATTTGAATCATGTTGATGATATAAAGGAGGTCTGCAAGATGTTGCACCAAGAAAACAATATTCCTTTGTTGGGGAATTGGTTGAAGGGAAATATTTTGTGCGCTAGAATTGATAATGAAATAATTTTTTTGCATGCTAACCTCCACCTCATATCCTGGATTATGACAAGGAGATCACTTTGAATGTTATTTTTGATGTCTGGTTTTTGAGTAATATATTGATTGACACAAGCGCAGAAGTTAATGTGCTCACTTTAGATGCGTGGGTTGAGATGAGCAGACCACCATTATAACCATCTTCTAATGTTTTTTTTATGGAAAACCGGACAAAGGCCATGCCAATTGGGGTTTTGAAAGATGTGTCAATTACTATATAGGGTTCTAAGTTTACTAGGGACTTTTAGGTCTTAGCACTTGTAGAAGTGGATAGATTTTGAACATTACATGGGCACCCTTGGTGTTATGCAAATAACACTGATCTGTGCTTCAATAAGGGGTATATCAGTTTTGAATGCAAAGAGGAACATGTTGTTATCACTTTGATAGATGGGAAATCTGCACCTTATGTGGAGACCTTAAGTGAAGAATACTTGAAAAAATTTATGTGCACACCATTCAAGATCCGAAAGTTATTGAGCCATCAAATTAAGGAATTATCCACTGGGATGATGCACAGTCCATGAGTGATACTACAAGTGTTGCATGTGATAACTTGGAACATGGCACTTATGAAATGGTTGGGCGCAAAGTAAGAAGTGCATATGCACGTGTAAGCAGGCCGCGTTGTGTTAGGCATTTGGGCAGCAACCAAGTACCTTGGTATACTGGTAAAGGTAATCCTGAAGTATTCCTATGCACTATGGAAGTATAGTGGAAAGATCGGTGGAAAGAAGGAACATGCTAATTTACACCCTATGTGGGATAATATCGTTTTGGTGGATGATTCATAGAGATAATATGATAGAATGACGGGAAGTGATAATTTCTTTCTCTGCTAGATTCTTCCAAAGTAATATACCTACTCAGCTCTGTGAATTTCGGGTAATGATCATGTTCAACACCACGTTCAATAGTGTGAGAGACTCTAGATAGAGGGAAAGAATCTTTACCACCCTCTCTGTGGGTGTACACGATCTACTTCACCTTATGGGGCTGCACGCTCCCATGGTATGTTTATGCAGATATAAATAGAGAGACTGGAAATTGGAAAAAATTGACTGTAGGTATGATTCATACCTTTGATTATTTTTCCACTAAACCTCCGGTGAATGAGGCGTTATAGGTTATGAAGCACTTAACTATGGAGATAGTGTAAAGGTTGAGGAGCTACTTTAGTATTTTTAGGAGAGCCACACTTGGAGGTCCATTTTGAAGAAGTGGGAGAGATAGATGCGAGAATAGATGGGGTGTGCTTACCTAAAAAGAGAAAATAAAGTTGGTCTACATTATTGATGATGAAGAAGTGGAAAATTTGGATGTTGAGCATTCATAGAGTATGCACGAGGTCTTAGATAGTACAGATGAGAAGGAACACACCTACCATAAACCTATGAAGACCAAGAAAGCAAACATTGGGACGAATGTTGAAACTAAGGAGGCCATCATTGGAGATTATTGGTTTGAATTTGAAGTTGATAAGATAATCAAGCTATTATGGGAATTCCAAGATTTATTCCCTAGAGGCTATAATGAATTAAAAGGGGTGCATGTATCTTTGGGTGAGATGAGTATTAAGTTAAAGGAAGGTGCACACCTAGTTAGGAAGAGACCTTACAGGATGAACCCTAACTTGTGCATCAAAGTTAAAGAAGAAATTGAAAAGATGTTGAAATATGGAATCATTGAGCCCATAGAGGAATTAAAGTGGGTTAGCCCTCCGGTAATCGAGTATAAAGAAAAATTGAAGGATAATAATTTGTGTGGAATACATGGATTTGAATGCTACATGTGTAATTTATCCTTTTCCACACCGTTTACTAAAGAAATCTTGGAGGGTATTGCAGGGTGTGAAATTTACTCCTTTATTGATGAATTTTTGGGTATCATCACGTGAAGATAGCTAAAGAGTATCAAGAGATGAAAACTTTCACCACCAAATGGGGAAGTTGTGCATACATTCTTATGCCCTCTAGACTAAAGAATGCACCTGCATTATTTTCACACATAGTTGTACAAGCATTCAAGGATTTTATTCATAAGTTCTTACATGTGTAGCTGGATGATTGAAAGGTCTATGGGCTTATGAAAGATCATTGTGATAATTTGAGGTTGATGATTCAGAGGTACATGAAGCTAAACATCTCTTTGAACATTAAGAAGTGCATGTTTACTACACCTTTTGGGAATTTGCTAGGACACATCATTTGCAAAGAAGGCTTGTTAGTGGATCCTGCTAAGGTTGTTATTTTAGGCTTAGAGGAGCCTACTAACCAGAGTGAGGTGCATGGATTCTTGGGACACACAGGATATTACAAAAAAATATCAATGGGTATGCTAAGATCTCTACATCCTTAGAGGAACTATTGAAAGGTAAATGCAAGTTCTATAGGGGTGAAGTCCAACAACGTGCGTTTGAGATGTTGAAGGAAAGGCTTACTATAATGCCTATTTTGAGCTTTCCTTCATGTAATCTACCTTTTCATGTACATGTGGATTCCTCTAGCATGGCCATTAGTGCAGTATTAGCCTAGCCTAGGGAAGGTATTATTGATTATCCTATTTTCCTTGTAAATAGGAAGTTGACTCAACATAATAGAATTACACAACTAAAGAGTGTAAGGCTTTGTTCATGATCTATGCAATGTATAATTTTTAAAAGTACTTGCTAGTGAAACATTTTATTTTCAACACGAGATCACATGGAATTTAAATACTTGGTGAGTAAGCCCATTTTACAAGGGCGCATATGTCTATGGGTCCTATTGTTTTAGAAATTTGACTTTACAGATTGTGGTGAAACCTGAAAGATTCCCATTTGGGACTCTTTGAATTCTGAGTGGGTTAAAGCAATCCCAACACTAAAAAAAATTCAACAACAAATAATCTAGGAACTGTGTCTACAGATCTGAATTTTATGAAGACAAAACGACTAGGTTTATAGAGAAACCCATGCTAAAATTCATGGCAACAATGATATACCCTCACTCCAAAGTGATGTACAGATTTTTGGAAGTCAAATCAGCTCTAAACAAGTGATAATGAATCCATATAAATTCAGTTAAACCTGCTGCAATAAATTTCCAGGAATGGTGACTATGATATGGGTATGAAACTCATACAAAAGAGGCTCAAACAAATATGATTCTTAACGAATCTGATCTCTGTATTTTATAATACCCAAATATAGAGAAATCTGAATTTGTAGAGGCTAAACTGAACTGAAATAATTATCAGAAAGTCTGCCTTCTTAGAGAGCTGAAACTAACACTGTAATGCCTTACAAAATTCTGAAATTCATTTAGTTTAAGTCACAAATTCCTGATAAATAATTGGCATACAGATCAGACCTGGAAATGTTATTTATTCCACGAGAAAACACTCACAACATGGGTCACTCCAGCTGGTGCAAGAGAGATACCACTGCTGCAAATCAAGTCTTCAAACCCTTCATGCAAAACCCCACAAAAAGCTAGAAAATATTGAAATTCCTTGCAAGCTCAATGGAATTACCTAGGTGGAAATCCCTCTCAATCCCTTGGGGTTTTCGTCCACAAGAGGTATAAACTAAGGGTTTTCGTCCTTAGAATATAATTTGCAAAAGCTTCAGAGCTTAAGTGCAAAATCATAAAATGATAAGTGAATAATAATTCTTTCCTCAAGTCAACCTCTCCCTTTTATAAGAGAAATGACCCCAAGGAAGCCTCCACAATGACCAATCAACAAAGGTGATTTCTTCTAGACATATGCCCCAAATTCTCCTTAGACTAGGTTGCATTTTTCTTGGGAGGAGTAATAATTTTTATCCTTTCTAAACTCCATTCTCCCTCCTTTTTCCTAGGGATGACACAAAAATAGCATGGGTCTCTTTTTTACTCTCCCTAGGAAGGATACAACATAATATTAGACCCAATGCACCTATCTAGAGATTACAAATTTATTATTAAGTCAAATAAATTAATACAAGTGCTTTATTAATTTTATAAATATTTTTAGCACTTTGTAATAACTTATTGTGACTTAAGTCACCCTTGTGCATACCCTTTGGCCATCGGGTAGACAAAATTGGGCCAAAGGTCTTTAATAAGATCTATTCGAAAAGAGGGACATTACAAAACCAAGTAAGAGTAATTCGGTCCAAATCATTTATCCATGATTCAATCAGGAGAGGACATGCAGAGCATTGAGGATACAATGCCAAATGCACAACTATTCAGAGTTAAACCATGCACCCTGGGACTTAGAGGATATTGCTATCTTTTTACGTACAGTGTGGCACCTAAGGGAATGAAGGCTTTAGAAAAGAAATAACTTGTCATTTGTGTTGCACCTTACATGTTGATCAATGGAGACTTATACAAGTTAGGATGTGATGAATTTTGTGCCAGTGTGTACTTGAGCATGAGTGGGAAGAAATTATGGAGGAGGCCCATGGTGGTATTACAGGTGGACACTATGCAGGGGATGCCACTCACGCAAGATTCTACTAGCTAGTCTATGGTGGGAAACTTTATATAAGGATTGCAAAGAATATTATAAGGCATGTGACCATTGTCGACGTTAAAAATCACAGGGAAGAGCGATGAAATGCCTTTGAGGCCTATTATTGAGAAGTGGGCAATTAACTTTGTGGGCCCTATTTCCCTATCCGCGCACAAGAATGGATCACGCTATATCATAACTTGTATAGATTATCTTACAAGGTGGGCATAAGTGGAGCCTCTGAAAGGATTGCACAACAACTACAACATCAAGGTTTATATGGGAAAATATTATTAGTAGGTATGGATGTCCTTTGAGTTTAACAAGTGATAGGGGTACTTGTTTCCTTAATGAGACTATGAGGATATTATTGGATGAATTTATGGTGTACACCATATAAAAACCCTTATCACCCTTAGGCAAATGGAACTGTGATGCCTTCAACAAGATATTGAGCCATACCTTAACCAAAAATTTTTATGTTGGAAGAAAAGACTGGGATGATAAAGTATTTGTTGTACTTTGGGCATATAGGACAACCTACAAGAGGTTAAATAAAACAACACCTTTTCAGTTGGTGTTTCGCATAGAGGCGAGTTCTACCTATGGAATTCATCTTACCTTACTTATGTATTGTGAGTGTATGAGATTTAGGGCCGATGAGAAGACACATGAAGAATGTATTGAAAAACTCATGCAATTGGATGAGAGGCATGCCATAAAAATATGGAGTCGTAGAAGAAGAAAAAGCTAGGCGAAGTCATGGCATGATAAGCACATCAAGGATAACAAGCTTGAGGTTAGGAAAATGGTACTTCGTATGAAAATAAATATTTTTGTCCACCTTGGAAAGCTTAAGGTGCATTGGTTGGGACCGTATGTTATCACTTATATAATTTATTCAAGTGCTTTCTAGTTAGAGGTGCCGGATGGAACACGGTTGCTGGTTAATTTAATAAGAGTAGGTGAAAGCCCTACTATAAATAAGTCTTATTGGTGTTTGTAATAAGGAAGTATTACCACTTAGATTAGATTTCCTTAATGCATTCCATTTATGTGTTTCCTTCATCGTTGCTATGCTTTGTACATTTAGTTCATTATTTCATGTAATAAGCACGCTTGCGTGCTTGAAAGATGATTACTATTTAAGTGTTTTCATGCATAGAGGACCATGCATACCCTTAGTGTGGGGTGGATAAAGAAGGATTGACTAGTATCTTATTTTTAGATTGTGGTGCATGATAAAAACAAACTCACTGGTGATCAAGGAAGGGACAAGTTCTTAGACAAGGAAACTTCAAAAAGATTGCTCAAAGTTAAGACCACATGTGGGAGGATGGATGCTCGGTATAACACAAAGTAGGCCACAAAATTGGAGACTACTTAGGAAGAGTCACATTGGATAGGTACTTCGGCACAAGGAAGCATGGGTAGAGAAGATTTGTGACAAAGAAGTAGTGGGCGCGCCAAAAGGTTATGACTAAAGCAAAAAAATCTGAGGTGTGGAAGAAAGATTATAATGCGCGAAGAAGCGCAAATGTGGAATTAAAGTTGCATACGGTGGTAGATGGGAACAATTAATGTGAAGTATTTTGAAATTTGCTATATGTTTTACATTTTTAACATCATTATTACTATGAATTTTTGAATCTAACGAGTGTGAAGTACGAAGGAGAGATAAAGACGAAGAACAATTTGTAGATCGATGAGACAGGTGGGATCAAAGCACGGTGTTTAGAAACATTTAACGTAGAATTGAGATTCGATGGTGGCACGATTATTTTAGAAGGGTTTGTACAACTAAGGTTTTAAGAAGGTAGAGTGTAGCTAGGGTTTGAAAGATCAAAGGATCTGGTTTGTAATCATGGGAACTAGAGTATCAAGGTGATAATTTGGAAGTTGAAGAACATTCTAGTCAGATGAGGAAGGAAATATGGCACCCTTACGAGACCCCATTGTTACGGCAGAGGTAGACAAATTCGCAAAGGAATGGTTGGTGGAAATTTTTATCTAGAGGGAGTAATTGAGGGTGACCATTGACAATTAAGATAACACAATGTAAGATTTTTGACACTAACCACATAACAGATAAGTGCATGAAGTATAACGTCGTTGAGGTCGTTATAAAGACTAATCGAAGGGTGGTAGATGGAGATAGGGTTTTGGATGAATCATCAGAAATTACATGAATGTGTGGGGGTCATAAAAATTCTCGAGTTGTCTTACTTAAGGAAGCTCGAACAATTTTACCAATGGCTTGTGTCATTGGTACATGAAGAGTTCTTCTATTTCATGGGTAGGAGAATAAGGATCACCACCAAATTGATTGGAAAGGTAATAGGGTTGCATGAACTCCAATGAGAGATTTTTGGTTACTTGTCGAATGATGAGGGAATTTATGCAATGGACGTTGTGCTTAAGTATAAAAAGGGGTCGAGCATTCAAGGTAGCCAATATTGAGGATATGTGATAAGGCCAAAATATGTCTCGTTAATGTGCAATAAATGATCTTATTTTACTCTCCTTTTTATCAAGTTTGACTGCATTTTGTGACTTTTGTTTGATCTAATATAAGTTAGGATGTAATTGTCCATCTTTTGTTGAAATTAGTTCTAACATTTAAAAACTCTATAATTCCTAACAAAGTGTGTGGAAATTAAGTTTTTGTAATAAAACAGGTCACAATCAGTCAAAGAATGAAGTATGAAGCAACCAACATGTTTTTTGGAGCATTGGCTTCAATATAGCTTAGTTCCAGAACTCCATCACATAGTTATGAGCTCTATCACTTAGTTCCAGAACTTTTAGACTTAGTTCTAGAAATCCAGCACTTGGTTTCAAAACTCTAGTACTTAGTTCCGAAACTCCTGCATTTAGTTCCAAAGTTCCGAAACCAATGGGAATCTTTTTATTTTGACAACATCTAATGATAAATCAATTAATGAGCCTTTCAATCAGAGCAAATCATAAGATTTAAAATTCTTCATACTCGAAGATCCAGGGGATAACTTATCAAACAACTATTTGTCGAGAAAGGTTCCAAATTCAACATCTATTTTGGGCATTATTCGGTTCCATCTGAATCGGTTGAACAACTATGGCCATAAATACAACTTTGGATGAAATATATATATATATATATATAAAGACACATAGATAGATTTAGGATATACATATAAATAGATAGATAGACATAGAGACAAATATAGAGATATAGAGAGATACAATAAGTTTTTTTAATGCAAAAAACATTTCAGCAATAAAATAGCCATTTCGTTTTGAGAGAACATCAAGTTGTCAAATCCCGATTCAAGGTGGAGCAAGGGCCCACTCCTCCAAGAACCAGGATCCTTATTTTATTGGTATTTATTTTTGAAGCAAATCGGGTAGATCTCATTAGATGCTTTTGATTTTCTAAGTTAAACTTTGTATAATTGTTCCTGCAGTGTTATAAACTAGATTATTATTTCCTTGCAAAAATTTTACAACACTTTCAAACCATGTGTTTATTTCTGAGAAAAATCTATTTACTTATGTATTGTGTGTTTATTTCCAATAATCTATTTACTTATGAATGAGTGTTTATTTCAGCAGGTTTATTCCAAAGTAAAGAGTGTTTATTTCAGCAAGTTTCTTGTAGCATAAATATAATAAGGTTTGCCATGCCATGGAACTTTAAGGACACCTGCAAAACCCCGAGAAAATATAAATAAGAACCTACATTCAATTACTAAATCACTAGGATTCTTTTTTTGCATATAGTTTCGACACACCCCTTGGTTTGAATATGACATCAACAAAGAATTTATTAAATGAAGGGAATAACGACACCCATCATTTTTGGCGCCATTACTAGGGACTCACTAGTTAGAATTTTCTAATTAGGTGTCGACAAGAGAAACAATCATACATTCAGTAATTGAAAACTCTTCCATACAATATCATAAAATTTATGAGAAGACCAAGAGATTCCAAGGGTATATTTCTCCCAAAAATATCTGAACAAGAATTATCAGCATCCTTTAGTTCAAATAAGAAAGTTGACCAAGAATTATAAGCACCATTGTCCCATGTTAGACAAGAAGCAGAACATCCACCTTTGGAATTCTAGGATCGATCACTAGAAGGAAGTGGAACCTTTAGAAAAAGGATTATATCCCAAGACCCATTTAGAGCAAGTTTTGATTCACAATTGAGTAGTCAACCTCCTACTCCTAACTTTTCACCTTCTCCAAAGTAGATCACATACCACATTGATTGGGAGAAAGGACTAGAAGATACTGAGAGATGGCAGGAGAAGCTAAAAGAGAACCTAATATGACCTTTACCTATCCAATTCGGTTGAGAGGATGATGAAACCACTATGAATAAATTTCACCTGCACACTTTCCCACATTTAGAGGGATTTCATTTGAGGATCCTGACCAATTTCTATTTAAATTTAAAGTATTGTGTCAGACCTATGATTACAAAAAATAATAATCAAAAGCTCAAGTTGTTTCCATCTACCCTAAAGGATGCAACAATGAGGTGGTTTATGGGATTAAAATATAATTCTATTACTACTTGGGCATAAATGTAAATTTCCTTCCTAGAAAATATCAAGACTAATGTAGAGGGAGAAATAGGAAGGAATCATTTTTAAAAATCAAGTAGGAAGAGGATGAGAATATGGAATATTATTTAGACAGGTTCCTCTTTGTAAGTAAAAGGTGTGGATTTGTACTTCAAGAAGAGTTAAGAAAAACCATTTTTCTTAAAGGTCTGGATGATGAATCTAGGGAAGCCCTTGATTTAATAGGAGGTGGAAACATTGATCAATTAAGAATGAATGATATCAAAGACATTTGTAGAAGCTATTTAAGAACAAGGGGTGGAATTTGGAAAGGAAAAATAGTTAAAAGTTTGAATCCAAATATGAAAAAATTGATGGATGAACTAGAAAACTTTAAAACAAACATTATAGTTCAATTAACCTCCACCATTTATGGATTGCAAGCTAAAGAAAATGCTAAAACTAAACCATTAGCTATGTATTGTCCTAGATGTAGGAAAAAGCATGCAATAAGAGATTGTCCTCTGGATAAAACAAAATGTGTCTTATCTGTGAATCTAGGGACCATGAGAGTAATGCTTGTTCTCTTCTTCCATTTATAAAAATCAGCTTAAACAAACCAACGCACTCCATCCACATTAGAAGAAGTAAACTTTTTCTAGAGACAACCTAGCCAAGGGAAGTTCATGCCAAGGTCATCTCCTAATCCTTGGATGATGCCATGGGCTGCTCAGACAGTACCAAAAAGTTGGGGACAACCACCTTGGGCCCCTCAACCAACTTGGAATCCCCAGGATTGGGCAGGACAATCTTGGTATGCTCAAGGACACCAAAAACCATGGTCTAGTCAAAGTAACCCATATGCTTGGTCACAACCTAGGTGGAGCCCTAATAACTATGCTCAGGGGAAGACATATCCCAATCAGAATCAACAAGCCATAATGGGTTCCCAACACAAAATTCATAAACTAAAATTTGGTTCAAACACAAATACTAGCACAACCAATTGCTAATCCCATAAACAAACAAACAACTCTTGTCTATGGGACAAAACAAGAAAAACCAGTTGATCTTAATGCCATGGATTGTAAAGATATTCAAACTAGATCTAGAAAAATAATTAGTAATCCACCTGTTATAATTATTGAAATGACAGAAGAAACTAAAACCCCTAGTGTGGTTGTTCCCAAGAAGGATGAAAAAGAAAAAGATAAGGAGCCAGATAACAACTCTACTAAAACTCCATTTCTAGAGAGATTTAAAGAAGTTATAGGGACCAAGGAATCTGAGTTGGTATAGGAGTTGAGGAAATTAAATATTGAAATACCATTATTACAAGCAATCAAGGACATTCCTAGGAGTTGAAAAAGTTAATTAAAATTCTATGTTTAAGAAGACCTAGAAGGAAGAAGCAGTACCCCAGGACTATTAAGGTAGATGGGAAACTTGTTGATTTATTAGCAGGAAAAATCTTACTTCCCAAATACGGAGATCCTGGAAGTCCTGTTATTTCTATCTCTATAGGGAATAAAGATATACATAATGTTTTGGTTGATTTGGGAGCAGTTATAAATGTGATGATAGTGGACACTTTGAAAACATTACCATTAACAGGTATACAACCTACTAACACCATATTGCAGATGGCAGACTAGTCTATAGCAAAACCAAAGGATTTATTGAAGATGTGGCAGTTATGGTGGAGTCATGGGAATATCCAGTGGACTTCCTTATATTGCAGCCAAAAGGTAAAACACTTGGTTATCCCATTATTTTGGGCAGACCATGGTTAGCTACAGTTGTTGCCTTAATTGATTACAGATCAGGTGATATGACTATCTCAAATGGTAAGAATTCTAAGAAAATTTCCTTATATCCCTCTGCATGACCTTTTATTGATAATCAAGAACAATTATGGGTTGATGATCCTGATACTAATAAGCAAAATTTGTCTTCTTTGGCTATGATAATGTTGCAAGATCATGTACGGGAGATGGAGGATATGATTAATCAAAACCTTGAACGAACACCAATTGTCCTTGAAAGAATCGGGATAGTTTTGAAACCTTCAAACTTGGTTCTTGAACCATCATATTTAGTTCTGGAATACTCACTTTTAGTTCCAGAACCTGCAAATTTAGTTTTAGAACCATTAGATTTGGTTATGAAACATTCACATTTATCTCCGGAACCATAACAACAAAAATCCCATACAAATGCAAATAATTTCACTCTGGAGGAACAATATTTCTCTTAGGGAGGAGAAGAAATAGCTATGGAATAATTAGCTTCATTTTCAAAGATATCAGGAAATGGTGAGGAATTTCTAGAAAATAGCAGTGATGAGGAGTTTGACCTACAATAAGATAAGTATCATAACTCTTCCTACTGTCCTTTGTCTAGTATTCTTTCTCAAGGGAATTTTGGAGATATTACTACATATCATATGTTATTACCATATCCATGTCCACTAAACACATTAATGGAACCCTTTTAACAAATCAATTCATCACACACTAGAACCAAACATGTTGAGATTCAACCGGGTAAAATTTTGAACATTAATAGCTGGTTGAAGAATGATGAAGAAGCTAAATTGTTTGATGTTCTGAAAGATCATACTAGATATTTTTCTTGGGACTATAAAGACATGAAAGGAATCCATCCAATTATTTGCACCCATCACATCTATATTGAAAACATTAAACTAGTTAGGAAACCTCAGAAGAAGGATTAATCCATCCTTAAGGGACATAGTCAAGCAAGAAATTGAAAAACTATTACAAGTAGGTTTTATCTACCCTATCTCAGATAGTCAATGGGTGTGTCCTCTGCAATTATGCCTAAAAATAACATAAAATGGAGAATTTATGTTGATTATAGGGAACCTGAACATAGCCACATTGAGAGATTATTTTCCCTTGACATTCATAGATTAAGTTTTAGATAACCTTGAAGGTAAACAATACTTTTCTTTCATGGATGGATTTAGTGGATATAATCAAATCAAAGTTGTTGTTGAGGATCAAGAAAAAACTACCTTTACTTGTCCATGGGGTACCTTTTCCTATAAGGTATTGCCATTTGGACTATGTAATGCTCCAACAACCTTCCAAAGAGTTGTATTAGCAATTTTTGTAGACCTAACAAATGATTGTGTAGAGGTATACATGGATGACTTTACTATGCATGGAGACACATTTAATAATGCTTTGAGGAATTTGGACAGAGTATTAACAAGATGTGAGCAACACCATTTGTCTCTTAGTCATAAGAAATGCTTGATGATGGTCATAAGGGATTGTATTAGGACACCACATTTCAAAAAGAGGAATTCAGGTTGACCAAAACAAAATTAGGATTATTTCGAACTTACCTATTCCTCAAGCCCCCATAGATATCAAGTCATTTTTAGGGCATGTTGTATAGTATAGGTGTTTTTCAAGTATTTTAGTAAAATTGTTTCCCCATGTTTAGTTTACTTACTAAGGATTGCAAATTTTGTTGGGATAAAAAGTTTCAACATGATTTTGAAGAAATTAAAGAAAAATTAATCACTTGCCCCAATATTGAGAGGACCTAATTGGGAGAAACCTTTTCACATCCAAACAGATGCCTCAAATAACTCAATTGGTGCAGTTTTGGGACAGAAAGATGAAGAAGGGAAAATGTATGCTATTTACTACCTTAGTAAAAATCTTACTCCCACTGAAAGAAATTACACTACCACTGAAAAATAATTTCTTGTTGTGATCTATGCAATTAATAAGTTCATACATTATATTACATGGTACAAAATATTTGTACATACAGATCACTCAACAATTAGATACTTAATGAAAAAACTAGTGGTTGGAGGTAAGATAATTAGATGGTTATTACTTTTACAAGAATTTGATATTACCATATAGATAATCTAGAAAATCTAATGTGGTAGCTAATTTATTTTCAAGATTGACCACTACATGGGAGCAAGATCCAGTTAAGGACAAATTTCCAGATGAACAATTGTTTGCTATTTCAACTTGATACACCATGGTTTGCTGATATGAAAAATTATATTGCAACAGGGAAGTTTCCTCCTTCTTTCACTAAGAAACAAATGAAAAAGTTAATCAAAACCAATGCACAATTTAAATGGTTAAATGGAATGTTATTTAAATGTGGTCCTAATTTGGTTTTACGCAGTGTGTGAGAGAAGATGAAATCTTTGACATACTCAGGGCATGTCATGATGAACCAAGTGGAGGACACTTTTCAGTGAAAAGAACAACTCACAAGATACTTGGCATTGGCTATTATTGGCCATCTCTATATAAAGATGTGAAGAGATATATCAAGCGGTGTGATCCTTGTCAAAGGATGGGATAACCAACCTTTACCAATGAAATGCCTCTGCAACCTCAAGTAGTGATTGAACCATTTGAAAGGTAGGGGCTAGATTTTGTTAGTCCCTTTAGTCCTCCATCACAGGAAAGGAGAACATTCTTATGTGTACTGATTATGTGAAAAAGTGGGCAAAGGTGTAGGCTTTAACAAATGCCACTGAAGAAGCAGTTGCTGATTTAATTTGGCACAAAATTATGATGAAGTTTGGTGTACCAAGAAGTATATTTTTAGATCAAGGGCCACAGTTCATGTCTCACATGATCCAGACCTTCACAATGTACTATCAGTTAATCATAAGAAGTCATCTCCCTATCACCCACAATCAAATGGACAAGTAGAAGTAACAAACATAGAATTGGAAAACATCCTTACCAAAATAGTTGAATCAGGTAGAAGAGATTGGGTAAAGAGACTACCTAATGCAATCTGGGCTTATAATACAACTTGAAAGACTACAACAGGGTTTTCACCATATGATTTAGTATATGGGAAAAATCCCTTGTTACCTATTGAATTTGAACTACAGACATTAAGGACAACAACTAAAGTGGGTATTGAGTTGGATGTAGCTCAAAAGGAAATAATTCTTCAACTCAATGAATTGGATGAATTGAGAATGGAAGCACTTCAATAGACAGAGAGATAATCCAAG
Organism: Taxus wallichiana var. yunnanensis; assembly: GCA_018340775.1. Classification (NCBI taxonomy): domain Eukaryota; kingdom Viridiplantae; phylum Streptophyta; class Pinopsida; order Cupressales; family Taxaceae; genus Taxus; species Taxus wallichiana. Next base: position 487,990,914 of record CM031239.1, read on the forward strand.
ACCAATGGAAGCAATGGCCTGACACACATATCAAGAAAAGGTAATTCAAGGTAGGAGATTGGGCATTCTTGTTTGATTCCAAGTACCAAAGAATTCAAAGGCAAGTTGAGAACCATATGGTCGAACCTATCATATTGAGAATATATTTGACAATGGATCTATTCAACTACTTTCCATTGATGGCAAACAGAGGACACTTTTGGTCAATGGACATAGGCTAAAACTTTATAGGAAGCCTCCTACTAGGGATGAATTCTTGAAGCGATTGAAGCGGAAAAATAATTTGATCACATGGAAGAACCCATTTCTTCCAAAAGGATCAAATAATCAGATGCATAGATCCAAAATAAAGGGAAGACAATGAAAACCAACAAATGACGTTCTCTTCCTCAAAAAAATTAAATTAAATTAAATTAAATTAAAAAGGAAAGGAATGAAAACCAGTAAATGGCGTTCTCTTCCCCAAAAAAATTCTCTTAGAGATCAATTGAAAACCAACAATGGTAGTTGATCTCCTCAATAAATGGCTAATGCAAAATAAAAAGATTTTTTTTGAATTGCAACTGTCTTTTCTAACCGTTTTTACTTTTTTCACTTTTAGGAATGATGAGTCATCAAGACGAGGGATTACATCAAAGAAGGACGAGTAATTATTTCTTGAACTTATTAAAGGTTAGATTAAAAGTTCATATGTGTGATTAAATTTGATTTAAAAGTTGGTATGATGAGTCATTTATCGCACATTATGATTAAAAATAAGTAATCATAAGGATGATTTGATGGAACAAAAAGTAGCGGTGTATTTGTAATGAGCTATAATTTAGGTGGAATAAACAAATTTGAGAAGTAGTTGTAGACTAACTTCAAGGAGAAGCGAGAAGAATTATATTTGAATTCCACAACTTAGCACAACGGTTCCATGACCAAGCACAATAGTTCTGCGACTAAACCCAATTGTTCCTCGGCTAAATCCAAGAGTTCTATAGCCAATTCGGATAGAGTAATAATTTGAAGAAGGAATAATTTGAATCATCATCTTTTCCATGGGGATTAAAAATTCGAGAACGAAGGATGATACCCAACTTCTTGTAGATGAAGAAGTGGCAACCATTTTTGAACAAGCGGGTGGTTAAAATTCTTGAAAATGTTCTCGAATTACTATAGAAATATGGTAAGAGAATTTGTTATAAATTTAGAAGAATCGAGAAAAATTTTAGAAATATTGTAATTCCTTTTTTTGTGAATACAATGAGCGGTGTGTTTAGAATACCAATTTTGCATGTCCAAAATCCATCAAGGGAACCCTTAAAGATCTGGTGGAAACCTTGATACATGAGGGGGAATCTGAACCCCAATATATCTATAACACCAATAAATTCATAAAGGGGGTCGGAAGAGCCAACTTTCCCAAACCCTTTGATAGGGTAGCATTTTGGGTAGTTAAGTATCTAACTAGTGATGGTCAATTTGGAACTGTAGGAAGAGAGGTCCTTAAGATGCTAATATATCTTAGGTATGGGAATTCAAAACCATAATATATAGTAAATCTTTCTGGATTCCTTTTTAACTCCATTCAAAAATGGCCTAGAGCTATTCCCGGGTGTTGGAACAATCAAACATCTTGGGTTAGTCCATTTGTATGCCAACACCACTTTCTTTCAAATAAAAATGGAGAAGAAACATGGGAAAAGTTTCTTAAGAAGTTTAAGCAAAACCCTAATATTATCAGGAGGGGAATACTAACCCCTTTTTCTCCTACAAGTAATTTGGATATTGATGCCCCAGTAGAGGAAAATAAGGAAATAGGTGGGGAGAATGTACCAAAAGATGAATATCTGGAAGAAGGATTAAAGTTGCAGAACCTACTATGCATTTAAAAGAAACTCCTTCCTCTACATCGGCGGTAGGAGAGCTAATTTTTGTCTCGACATTGACAGCTCACCTAAGCTATAACATGAAGTGAAAATTAGAAGAAGCTCTAGCAGAAACCCACTTTTGAAATTTTCAAGCTCCTCAAAGAAGAATGGAAGTGATATCTCCCACAAATTTAATCTAGAGTTTGGAAAGAGAAAAAAAATTGCACGCTAATTCCTCGGATCAATGAAAAACATAAGTCCATTTGGATGGGAATGAGAATAAGGCCTCCTCTCCTTCTCACTCCCATGTCTCCATGGAAAAATAGAGAGCCTCAAGATCCCAATCAATTTGAGGAATGGCTAAGGAAAGTAGAAGCAATATCAAGGTATAGTACTTCTAAACTAAAACACTAGGATATTCAGTTTCAGCCATTTGACCTGAGCAATCAATTGGAATGCAAAATCCACAACCCAAGATTTGAAGAGTAAAGTTTGTAAGGGGACTTACAAACAAGTAAGTATGGGGGAGATGATAAGGCCAAAATATGTCTCGTTAATGTGCAATAAATGATCTTATTTTACTCTCCTTTTTATCAAGTTTGACTACATTTTGTGACTTTTGTTTGATCTAATATAAGTTAGGATGTAATTTTCCATATTTTTTGGAAAGTAGTTCTAACGTTTAAAAACTTTGTAATTCCTAACAAAGTGTGTGGAAATTTAGTTTTTGCAATAAAAAGGTCACAATCAGTCATAAGAAAGAAGTATGAAGCGATCAACATGTTTTTGGGAGCATTTGCTTCAATACAGCTTAGTTCTGGAACTTTTAGAATTAGTTCTAGAACTCCATAACATAATTACGAGATCTATTACTTAGTTCCAGAACTTTCAGACTTAGTTCCGGATCTCCAACACTTAGTTCCGGAACTCTAGTAATTAGTTCTGGAACTCCCGCGTTAGCTCCTGAACTTTCATGGTTAGATCTAGAACGGTCCCCTTTAGTTTCGGAACTTCTCCAAAGTTCCGAAACCAATGGGGATATGTTTATTTTGACGACATCCGATGATAAAACAATCAATGAGCCTTTCAATCAGGAGCAGATCAGAAGATTTCTGATTCTTCATACTCGAAGATCCAGGATAACTTATCAAATAGATGTTCATCCAAAGAAGGTTCCAAATTCAACATCTATTTTGGGCATTATTGGTTCCATCTAAATCAAGAGAACAGCTATGTCCATAAATGCATCTTTAGATGAAATATATAAATAAATACACTGTAGATATATTTAGAATATACATATACACATATAGATATGCATAGAGACAGGTTTTAGAGATATAGAGAGATAAAATAAGTTTTTGTAATGCGAGAACATTTTAACAATAAAATAGACATTTTGTTTTGAGAGAATATTAAGTTTTCAAATCCTAGTTCAAGGTGGAGCAAGGGCCCACTCCTCCAAGAACCAGGATCCTTATTTTATTGGTATTTATTTTAAAGCAAATCGTGTAGATCTATAGATGTTTTTTATTCTTTAAGTTGAACTTTGTCGTATACTTGTTCCTACAAGTGTTATAAACTATATTCTTATTTCCTTGTAAGCTTTTTTTACAGCACTTTCAAACTGTGTGTTTATTTCTAAGAAAAATTTGTTTACTTTTGTATTATGTATTTATTTCCTGCAATCTATTTACTTCTAAATGAGTGTTTATTTCAGCAAGTTTCTTGTAGTATAAATATAATAAGGCTTTGGCCATGGAACTCTAAGGACACTACAAAACCCCCAAAAATAGAATAAGAACCTACAATTAATTACTAAATCACTCGATTCTTCTTGTTGCATATAGCTTCGAGCACACCCCTAGTTTGAATATGAAATCAACAAAGATTTGATTAAATGAAGGTAAAAATGACACCCATCAATATGGCCACAAAGGTACGAACACGGTTAGTAGGTTGTAAGTTGGGTGCCTCTGAAAGATGGAATGAGGTAAATTGGCGCTGATTGAACATAGTGTGAGAAATTGCAAACAAAACATACTACAACATCGCTGGATACATTGCAAAAATCTTGGTAGGTGAGGCACGCATCCAGGAAGATAAAGGTGAGGATATTACTTGGGGCATCATTCTTCTATTGCTTGTTTTCAATGAGGTTGGTGTACCTGATGGACCAAGGGAAAATGTCTGGGAATTTCCCTTGGAAAATAAGTCTCTAGTAAAGAAGTTTTCAAAGTATATATTGAGTGGCTCTATTTCTATCACATACAAGGAGCACTAGAAAAAGTGGTTTAGGTGGTTGCGCTTTGGGCATTTGAAGGGGAGTGACACATTCCATGTGAACTTCTTATAGTGTTGGATGGCCAAGTAGATTTCGTCATTTACCGGTACTTTAGTTTGGGACGATTTCATAAGACTAGCGAGAAGAGCCCATGGTGTAAGTTACCTTTCACATTTACTACATATTATTTTAAGGATTCTGTCAACATGTTTCATAATGCACACAAAATAAGGTTTGACATTGATGAGGTAGACGTGGATATTCATATCTTGTGCAAGACCTATGTATGGCCAAACAAGGAAGTGTATGTCGAAATTCTTGAAACAAATAACATTGATAACCCCAAAGGCCATGGTTGTAGGGAAGATTGAACTAACATGTGTCTTTGTATACCTTAGGTTGCACTTCAAATATGGAAAGGTGAGGACATAGCATTTTCGGTCCCCTAAAGAATAAATGGAATGTGGGCACAACAAGGCCATTGAACTGCACTCCCCACTTAGGAACACGGGGGTTCATTAGCTAGGCAATATCCTAGCACGTGGTTCATATTGAGGTAATTAAAATTAGTAAAATTAAATTCATATATCGGTAGACATGAAGGGGTGAAAGGGTTTAATTTATTAATGTTTTGAATAAGGTATTGGGGGTAGGTTAGAGAGGTGGGCCAAAGGAAAGGGAGGTTTAATTTTAATATTAAACTAAAACATTTGAACCCTAGATTTTAAAATTAAATACCTTAAAATTGAAAAAGGAGTGTGGTCATAAATTAAATTATAATCTCTTTTTGAATAAATAAATCTCAATTAAGAGATTCTTAACCAAGAAATAATAAGATGGTAGAAAACTAGGATTGAGTATGCTTTTCAACACAAGGGATATAATTTCACCTTCTTAATTATTTGAAGAACTATTGATAAATGATTAAAACTTAACATATATAAGGAGATTTTTATAGGTCTTCAAACTATCTTTCGAGAGGAAATGCATATTAAAAAAATGAGTGAGAAATATAATATATATTTTTCTAATATATTAGGGTAGAAATAAAAAGGGGTAAATAAAATTGTAATTGAAAAATGGGTAAGTAAGCTACATGGAAAAATAGGGGTATTTTAATTTTAACAATTGAATAATTAGAGGTAGAAACTAGAATTAAGGGTATTCTTTAATACCCTTCAAACGCATACGTGCTATACCATACTTTTACTAAGTGAGACCCCGTGCTTAGGAAGAAGCAATACCTACAATCTTAGATAATGTTCGGAGCAGAAGGAAGAGGAATAAGATGATAACACAAAGGTCAATCACAGACGAAGGATTCTACATAGAAGGTGTATGTCTAGGGATGTTAGTGCTAGGACTTCACAACCATTGAGGAGGTCACCACGGGTCACTCTAGTAAAGAATGTTGAAGAGAAAAGGAAGAAGCACCAAAAATATGTATCGGTAAGATATAGCGAGGAGGAGAAGTCCTCTCGACGAGCGCGTAACAAGACATGGACACTTCAAGTATGGAAATGTAGGATGAAGAGGACATAGGTGATATAATAGTCTATGAGGAAGTTGTTCTAGAATAAGTGCCTAGGAACTCCGACGAAGACCAAAGCATGTTGGTGGAGATAAAAATATCGTGTACATCTTGCGTGTGAAGGAAAGGAAACTGAGGAAGGAGAAGAATTTGAACGAGAGGTGGGCGCTAAGGCACAACAGGATGTAGGCATCCCTAGACAAGAGGACGTCAGAGAGCACACCATTAGAAACAAAGAAGAGGAAGATGTAGTATGGACTCGTAACTTGGGATATACGAGATGACGCGACTAATATTATTCGTGCCCATTTTCAGAGTACCTTTCCCATGGAATAATTATATGGCTAGGATTTAATGGACCCATAAATGGTGATAATGCACACTCGTAAATAGTTATCTTGGATCATACAGACTCACACGAATGAGCTTGACTTTGACATTTGTGAGGATTCATGTGTGTCACATAGAATGAGGAGGGTGCCACATACCCACTATATTACTGTGAAACCCACACAGTTGTCCGATGAGTAGATAAGCAATGCACTTTTTAAAGTATCTACAGAAGTTGTGCCATAACATTGATAAAGTGGTAACTATAAGAGTGATTTTGGATGATAAGAGGGATAAGGACACCGAAGTAAAGTGCCTTATAGAAGAAAAGGAGAATGCTGAGGTAGAAACACATATGGTTCTTAAGATGGTTGAACAAATTGCTGATGAAATTATGGAGAAATGACCTGATTTGCAAGCTAAGGTATCAAAAGGGTTTTTGTGTGCTCTTAATTATTTGCGCACAACATCCCACTTTCTTTTATAAGAGGGGCCAATATTCCTACCGAGACTGAAGGATGCTGTAGAAGAAGCAATGAGAGCTCAAGTTGTCATTGCAAGGAAAATTTTTAGTTACGAGTCCATTATGCATGCTTTAAAAGGTGAATTGAAGAAAGAGGATCTGGCATTAACTATATGAGCAACACCAGATGTAATTATCAAGACAAGGACTCTAGTATAAGAAGATGAGGTTCTTCAAGTGGCCAAGAGTGGAACACTTTGGTGCATGGAGAGGGTTACACTGGTAGAAACTAAGTGTGACGTCCTTGAGGCTGCTTAACTCTGCCATAATGAAAGAATTAAGGAAATTTGGAAGCTCATCGCAGATAAGATGGACATGATGGAAGGTATGATCTCGGGCATGGATAATATTCTCATGATTTTATAGAATGAAGGCAGTAAGATGACTCTTGATGAGTTAGATAGAGGCAGAAGTTATAGATATTCTGGATAAGACAAATAAAGCATTGAATGATGGGTATGCATTGGAGGCAGAAGTCCAGAGCGAGTATCTAGAGTTGATTCTGTTAGTGGAAGAGAAAGGCATCGAGTAGCCTTCCAATATTTTTACATGTAATTACCTATTCATTCGTTATTCTTTATTATTTGAGATATAAGTTGTTATTACCCATTGTCGGGGTGGAAATGATTTTAGTGTGGGGTAATGTTGAGCTAAGGAAGTACAACTTAAGGATGAAAGTGCATAGGGTTTTGGCACATAGACAGGGCACGCAGAGCATGTGGAAATATAGCAAAATAGGGCACGCCTAGGAACACGTGGAAACAAGACAGTCCATTTTCAGCTGAGGCTATATTTTGACTTGGAGTGCTAAAAAATAATTATACAAAGACTTGCAGACCACACCAAGGTTATTTTGGGAATAATAGAACTTTGAGCACCATGTAGAGTTTTGGGCTAATAATAGGATTTGTACTTAGAGTTAACTTTAGAAGATCTATTATTAGCACTTGCATGCTTTTGTATTCTCTTGTAAAGGCACATGGCTATTATTAACATGTAGCCTATTTTTGGAAGGTGCATGGGTAGTGAAGGGAAAGTCCCCACCCTATAAATATGTATTGATTTGCATGGTTTAGACACCCCCCGATGTTTTGTAAAGTTATGTTGATGGTTTATATGTGCGTATGCCTCATCGTGACATTATTATGATGTATGAAGCTTCTATGTTTTACAATATTTAATATAATGAGTCTTATTGGATGGATCTTGCTTTTGGATGTAACTAAATATGGATCTTATATGGTGAATCTGATTATAGTAATTGTTTAGTTACTTCTTCATATGATTAGATCTAGATCTGGTTTATGCATTGTGGTTTAATTGATTATCTGTTATGGATCTGAATTATACTTGCAATCATGCTAACATCTTGAACAAGCTACTCTAAAGAGAGACTCGACACCCTTGCATGCAGTGAGCACTCAATTTAGGCCGAGTGATGTGTCAATGCCAGCGTCTTGAGCTATTTATAGTGAATTCTAGGCTACATCACTCCCGTGACTCTTTTTGCAATCACAGAGAGTGCTCAAAAACCCCATTTTTAATATTATTGCCAAATTTCCCTTACCGACATCAATCACCCAACTAAGATCGGTCCATTACCAAGAAATGACATTAGTTGCCCAACCGACATCGGTCTCGAGACTAGTAATATATATCCTAAACCAACAAGCTTATAACTTCCTCTAAACAACCAAGAACCTTACCCAACTTTTCCTAAACCTCACCTACCGCCTTTGTTATACCCAGAAACCCAACCCAACCTTTAGCCATCCTGGATTTAATTGTGACTTTCTCGTGTTAGATTAAATTTACTTATTGTATGTTATAGGAGATACCTAAATATTATCAACTACAGTAGGATGCATTCACTTACAATTTCTTCTTATATTGATTTGTTATAAACAGGGGATTGATAACCATTCAAGGAAGCATCATGGTTCCTAGATCTAGCCTTCATTGGCAAATCCTCTTCTAGTTTCTATTTAATATCATTTAGTGGTCTTGTTTTGTTTCTTATACAGGTCATTCCTCTTAACCAAAGGGAAGCTCTCTACAATTATCTTGGTCAACATTCTACGTGCGCACACCATTTACATAATCACGGTACACCTCATCGCCCTTACCTATTATTTGTTTTATCTCATACTTTACGGTGAAACAATGCCTTTAGGGCCTCAAACTACTAGAATATATAAGTTATATTGATATAAATATATTCAAAATTGTTAAAATAATCAACAATAACTAATTTTATTTCAATCATTATTATACGAATGTTTTAGGGTATATTTTAAGGGAAAAACTAAAAGACCAAATAAATAGGAGTGTTTTCCTTTGCTACCATGGTAGTGTGTAATGGTATATAGATGTAATCAATTTATAAATCTATCTTATGCTCTTACAAATGTAGATATATCTCCAACATGAAAATATATCTACCTCACTTTCGCTAACAACATCTTCATTGCATTGCTTTGCTAGGATGCGAGCATTTTCACTTCTATAATGACTAGAGCAATTTTTTATTGGTTGTATGTCGAGAGCTAATGTCCCTGGTAAATCGATGCATTCCACCTATATCAGTATTAATTATATTTAAAATTATTAAATTTGTTGCACCTTACAATATGTGTTAAAATTTATTCTTAATATACCATGTTTTTCTATTCTAAAGTATTTTCTAGTTTCATTGTGTTAACAAATCTTTATCATTATTCAATTTTTATATTATTAAAATACACAATAATGTAATTATGATAATCCCAAACAGTTCAACACCATTAAAAAGTAGGGCTTTTCTAGGTTGGTAGCTATTAATACGGATTGCATATTCAACAAACATTACATTAACAATTTCACTTGGCTTCGAATATATGATCCCATTCAAATCCACTTGTGTTATACGCACCTCGTGCCACATGGGAGGCTTCATTAGAAAGATAATCCAAGACATCAATTTTCAAGCATGTTGTTGACAATTTTTTTGCCATATATACTAATACTTTGATAAGTTGTCACTTGTTTCTTCACACAATTTAAAAAAATATGTGAGGCCAAAGATGAGTCACAACACTTAATATGTTCTCACATAGCTAAAGAAGTCGAAAAAACAATCATGTTATCAAAATTATAGGTGCACAATAGTAGTATGAAAAAAATCTATTGTGTGATTTGAGGCCCTACATTGAAATGTTGACTCGATACAATTTCAAGTCCCATATTGGAATTGGATCCATACAATTTCAAGATTCATATCCAAAGGAATGTAATCTGGAAGCAAAACAACAACCGAACACAAGAATACCATTGACTATGATAAGACAGAATGACGACAAATCTGAAATATCAAAATAAATTATAATATTAACATGAAACTGTTACAATCTCACCCATGAGATACTTCAACAAGACTATGGGAGAAACTTTACAATTACACCTCTTGATGGCTTCTTCAACACACCTTTAACTGATGGCTTCCTTCACACACTTCCTACAATATTTCTCACTACTTCTTTCTATGCTAAATGAGGGGGGTGGCCTCTCTATTTATAGAACTTCCAGGCTTATCCATCCTATCTCTAAGATAGGATAAGAAATCCACTCTGACGAATCATATTCCATACCTTAACTCTTATCTGTACATGTAAGCTTATCTGTTAAGATAAGATAAACCTTATCATTTTACATGGGTTCCACATTTTTAGACTTTTTACAAATAAAATACACAAAATATTTATGACCTCACTCCTTGTCCTTATTACCAATATAATATTTCTAATTCCTAATCATGTAGACCCTACTTCTCTAATTACCCAAACTTTGACATTTTAACATTACCGGACCACTTACGACAAATATTTACTTTTTACAACATTCCTATTGTACTTTGATTTGTTTCACCATACTCCACATTATTGGCGACACCATCTTGTGGCACCGTTATCTTCTATCGGACGCTACTACTAATTACACTTAACAACATCCTATTCCTAATACATACATTAATGAAATAGAAATTTTGGAGGAAAATTTTAGTGTCGACATCTTCCCCCTTCCTAGCTTCTACTCCGTCCTCGGAGTAGACTATTACAGTGCTTGGAAAATCTTGACTTGTCGTGGTTGACCCATTTCGTAATGGGAGTGCCATCCAATTCCTCCAGTCGGTACGTACCATTTTCATGCACAGCTGCTATTTTGTAGGGCCCCATCCATTTTGGAAGAAATTTTCTCTGTCTTCTTTTTTTGTATCTGGAATCATATACTAGGACCAAGTCATTCACATGAAATGGAGACCATTGGATCTTTTGATCAAAGTATTCCTTCTGCTTCATTTTCTTCTTATGGCTTGTATCCTTTGCTATTTCCCTCATTTCCTCTAGCAAATGAAGATGTACCAACCTTTCTTTTACTGAATCACTTTCATCCATCCTTTCATTTTCATAACTCTCACAGTGGGAATATCAAACTCAATAGGAAGAACTGGATCAATGCCATAGGCCAACTGAAATGGGGAGTATCCTGTTGCTGACTTTGATGTTGCCCTATATGCCCACAATGTTGCATGAATCCTTTTATCCCATTTATGTACCTGCAAGGCTGCATCTTTTGCTAGAATTTGACACGGACACAAAATTTGTTCGTTCCACTGTCCATTTGTGCTTGGCTTGTATGTTGTTGCCTTCACATGTGCTTGATAGAAAACTTATTGACTAGGGCTTCTACCACCTCATTAATGAAGTGGCTTCCTTGATCTGTTACAATTTCTAATGGACAACCAAATCTGGTGACAATGCGTTCATATATGAACCTTGCCACTTCATCCATGGAAGTTGTTTTCAATGGCCTAGCTTGACCCACTTGGTTAAATAATGCATGACAACTACAATATACTTATTTTGGCGTGATGTAGTTGGAAGTGGACCTACTGATGTCTATTCCCCATTTTTCAAAGGGACCAAGGGAAGAATAGGACATAATGGAGCTGATGAAGTCTTACGGTTACCATGTGTTTGAAAATATCACATGTCTTACAATAATTATAACAATCTTTAAAAAGAGTGGGCGGTGATAACTGCATCCAAGATCCTTCTTGCTGTAAGTTGTCCAGAGAAGTGCCCTCCACATGTACCATTGTGGAATTCTTCTAGCAGCTCCTTTCCTTGATCACGTCCATTGCCCTCTTGTCTTGTCCATCGAGTCCTATTCGAAATAATGCTCCATGTAGAATAGAATATGGACCATAGCTTGAGTAATCTTTCTCTTAGTCTTTGCATTGGCACCATCGAAACTTGAATTCATTCGAGATAATTCCAAATATCTATGTATTCACTAGGGATTGTGTCGAGGAGAACAATGTTGCATCGGGAAAATCATCATCATCACAAGATGATCCTAAACCATCATAGGCTCGAGAGAGTGCATCTGCATTGACATGCTTCTTTCTGGCCTATCTATAATATCAAATTCAAATTCTTGTAGCAAAATTATCCATCTTGCTATCCTCACGATGGGTTAGGCTTATTGACAATATATTTGAGCACGATGATCAGTTACTGACTATAAATTTCTGCCTAGCAAGTAATTTCTAAACTTCTTTACTGACAAAATGATAGCGAGCCTCTTTTTGATTACGGTATAGTTTACCTCAAGCCTTTGCTCATTTATGCTGCTCCCAAAGTAAATTGGATGTTCATTCCCATTTTCATCCTTTTGGCTCAAAGTACTACCTAGTCTTTGCATCGAGGCATCGGTGTACACAATGAATGGCTTGCTCAATCTGGATTCTTCAAAACAGTGAAGACACCGGGGCTTCCTTGATTGTCCAAAAGCTTCATGCGCCTTGTTTCTGGTTCATAAGCAACATCCTTCTTGAGAAGCTGGGTTAGTGGTGTGCAATCTTTGAGAAATTCTTGATGAACCTTCTATAGTAACCCACATGGCCTAAAAATGATCTCAACTTACTTCTATTCATAGGAAATGGTAAATCTTTGATTTTGAAACTTTATCGGGATCGATGCCAATACCATCTCTGGATCTGACATGCCCTAACAAAACGCCTTTAGAACATCCAAAGACACACTTTGTAGGGTTTAGTGAGGCTTGTGCTTCATCTAACCTTTGAAATGTTGTCTCCATCTAGTGCGGGTGGTCGACTTGCTCCCATAGATGCAAAAAAATCATCCGAGAAATACTCGATGAAGGTCCCGATGTAGGGTTCGAACACCCTATTCATCAAACGCTGGAATGTTCTTTGGAGCATTACACAACCCAAAGGCATAACTCTATAAGCAAGCGTTCCCCAAGGAGTGGTGAGCGTGGTCTTGACTGATCTTTCTCTACTATACAAACTTGGTTGTAGCCGCTTATATCCATCAAAAAACTATAGCACTCTGGCCACTACTTCGTCCAAGATCTGATCTGAAAATGGAAGAGGGTAATGATCCTTCTTTGTTGCCTTATTGAGCTTCTGTAATCAACACAAATGCGTAGCTTCCCATTCTTTTTATTGAGATCACAATGGGAGAAACCCATTACGAATTCTCCACGGCAAATATGAATCTGCATCAAGCAACTTATCTATTTCTTCTTTTACGGTCTTGGAAAAATTAGGATTCATTCTATATGGCATTTGCTTTATAGGCTTAGCACCATCTACCAACTCAATACAATGTTCTACCCAACTTACTTGACGGAGTTCCTTGTAATCAAAAGTGAATAGGTGTATGTACCTTCGAAAGAGCTGGAGGTAGGATTCCTTCTCACTCTCCATCACAACATCACCAATCTTTATTTGTTGGAGACGATCATCAACTTCTTCTTCAGATAATTTTATGGGGTCATGAGTTGGTGTGACTGGAAGGATATCCATGACTGAAACATCCACCTCGCTTTCTTCATCTTCAGTGTCCACTTCACTGGTACTAGAGTAATCAGAGGATGTCCAATCATCAGTTTCATCACTTGAATCCACAGGTTCTACTTTATGATGTCGAGGGATCACGTTTATCTTCACCCTCTCTCTACCACGTCCAAGTGTCATGAAACCTTCATTCCAGTAGTTTCTTGCATGAACTCTCCTTAGCCATGGTCTTCCCAGGCAAGCATTGGGTGCACTGCAGCAGTACCATTTTCATCACTGAAAGTCTACCACACATACAACACCCATATGAGATATTTGCCACATTTGAAATTACACCTTACGGGTTTAGTTTTCCCTTATTTAATGACCTTAACATAAGTGTTGAAGGGCGATCAATTTTAAACCCAACATATTCATTACTGAGACTTGGTCATTACATTAAGCTATGCAGCACCTCCATCAACTAAGACATCATGAATTGAAATACCATTACATAATACCTCGGCTTGTGGAGCATAGGGATCTGCCTCTGCCTCCTCCCAACAGGGACCTCAACCTCCTTCCTTCTTCGAGCATTGAGTCCACCTCGCACTCCCGCCTCTTCTCGGAAGACATAGCCAAGAGTTGACCATATGTAATATTTGCGAGGCCTTTTGGACAGATCTTCCAAGATGGAGTATGGTCCTTGCCCACTGTGAAATCGAAAATCCTGCACACCAAACTTTCTTCTCCTATGTTTCTTACTAGTTTCTTCTTTCATCTTCTTAGGATCATTTCCATCTTGATTATCTTTTTCTTTCTTTCTTTTTGTTACAAACACATCTACTTCATTATTTCTACTCTTATCTACTACATCAAAAGAATTCACAAGTGCTTTTCCTTTATCATTATCTCCCTTACCAGATGTAGAAGCTCTATCTAGGACAATTATACTTATAATGACCCTTTTTATAACAACCATAACAAACAACTTGAAAATATTTCTTTTGGACCTCTATCTCCTCCTGAGAACTAAATTCCTTTCCTTGAAGAAGATTAATAGTTAACTGACCCATCTTTTTGAGCAGATCTTCATACTCAGTAGATGTATTAGGAGAAATATTTGTGCTCACCGGGAGTGGTTGTGGATTCAGGACCAAAGGTTTGGTGTGTAGGCTCTACTTTAGCAACAATTTCTTTGGGCTCCTCTTCCATGCTTTCTTCTTGCCTTCTTGCAATCTCCTTTGCTTGTTCAATGGTAGTTGGGCGGTCATACTTCACTCGTTGTCTGATCTCTGGCTTCATCCCAAGAATGAAGTGCTTACAGAGGAGATTATCCATGCCATTCATCAACCCATCCGCTAGTCCTTCCTTCCGGATCTGGGCATCGAGCTTCCTCCTTAGCTCTAGAACACGAGCATGATAATCCCTTATCTTCTCCTTCTCTCCTTGGGATAGCTTTGTGATCTCGATCATGAGATCTGCATATTTCTGTTGTTCACCAAATTCTTGAAAACTTTCGGTTAATAAATCCCATGAATTTTTCACATTATCACCTAGTGTTTCAAACCACCTAAGTGTTGAACCATCCAAAAAGGTAGGAAAAAATTCAGTCCATTGTTCCCTTCTTATGAGGCCATTACAAATACAAGATCGTTTAAACTCTTGAATGAAAGAAGAAGCATCTTCATTAGATTGAGCTGAAAAAACAGGAATCTTTCCCATTTTCAAAAGTAACCACCATGAAATACCAACCCACAAGTACAATTAACAAGACTTATGTGCACAAATAATTGGAATCACTATACTAGAAAGTGACTTTACACCTTTCTACGATAAAAATAGAAATGACCACGATAACTATGGTAAAACTTGACTTACTACGGTAAAAGCTGATTTTCTTGTGGTAAACACTATTCACAGTAAAAAGTGAAGTTACTGCGGTAAATACTATTCACGGTAAAAGTGACTTTCTTTGCGGTAATTACTATTCCCAGCAAAAAGGACTTTACCAGGGTAACTACTATTCATGGCAAAAATGACTTTAACATGGTAACTACTATTCACGGTAAAAATGACTTTACCATGGTAACTACTATATGCAGGTAAAAACAAGGTTACCCTCCATTAATTTTTGCCTAAGTGGGAATATCTCTCGAGAAAATCCACCAACGAGGAATGGTCCGGCAGCGGAACCAAAATGTCATCACCAATCCGGCCTTATGATAATTCTTCACGGGAACTCCTCGTCTTTATGATTATTTACTAATGCACGACCTTTAGTTTGGTGGATGTAATCGGAAGCAAAACAACAACCGAACACAAGAATACCATTGACTATGATAAGACGGAATGACGACAAATCTGAAATATCAAAATAAATTATAATATTAACATGAAAGCTATTCTGATCTCACCCATGAGATACTTGACAAGACTATGGGAGAAACTTTACAATTACACCTCTTGATGGCTTCTTGACACACCTTTAACTGATGGCTTCCTTCGCACACTTCCTACAATATTTCTCACTACTTCTTTCTATGCTAAATGAGGGGGGTGGCCTCTCTATTTATAGAACTTCCAGGCTTATCCATCCTATCTCTAAGATAGGATAAGAAATCCACTATGACGAATCATATTCCATACCTTAACTCTTATCTGTACATGTAAGCTTATCTTTAAGATAAGATAAACCTTATCATTTTACATGGGTTCCACATTTTTAGACTTTTTACAAATAAAATACACAAAATATTTATGACCTCACTCCTTGTCCTTATTACCAATATAATATTTCTAATTCCTAATCATGTAGACCCTACTTCTCTAATTACCCAAACTTTGACATTTTAACATTACCGGACCACTTACGACAAATATTTACTTTTTACAACATTCCTATTGTACTTTGACTATTACCGTACTCCACATTATTGGCGGCACCGTACTGTGGCGCCGTTATCTTCTATCAGACGCTACTACTAATTACACTTAACAACATCCTATTCCTAATACATACATTAATGAAATAGAAATTTTGGAGGAAAATTTTAGTGTCGACATATCATGAATAACCTCGATAATAATTAGAAGGAAGAATGATGGTGCACATATTGGGAGGAAGGTGAAAAAAACCGCAAGTTTCATCGAGAAATGAGAAATGAGAAATAATAAGAGTAATGATATGCACATGTTCAAACCTTGGTGATAATAACACTATCGACAAAAAAGTTGATTTAATCATTGAGAGTATTGTATAATAACGAATTACTTTCGAGTTATCACGAGAGTATGTTGCCTCAAATATTTACACATCATACCCTTGTTCTCCTTCCACCAAGTTGCACAAATGATAGGTGGTCCTTATGTGACTTATCAAAAGAGAGGAGAATCGTCTACTTTGTCTCCAACATGTTCCCTTCCTATGTAATTCTTCTTCCTTTCTCCTCTTCTTCATCACTTTACTTTGTCATATGGTATTTCTCTTTTGGTCCTCACTATCAACGTCCCAATTGCACTACTAGAGTATGATTGCTAACTTATTCGGTATGTGTAAATCTTGACGAGTAAAGTAAAGAGGACAAACGAAAAATGTAGTGGTCAATTCTTAGACGTCGATTGCTAAAAAGAATCCGGAAAGTTTTTTTTGGTGTGAAAAAGGGTAGCCGCTAAAAATATAAGCATCATAAAGGGAGTTTTCCATGACGGGTGGTTTACTCGTGTCCTGGGGAAATTTGGTTGTATGCAAAATGACTGCGTCCTCCTAATTGTTGACGCGAAAAAATTGGCGATTAAATGTAGGGTGTTTAAAATCATCAATAGACGCGGAACTGAGTCATGAAATCAAAGCCCACGGTTATCGCGATTTGACGGGTGATTTTCTGTTGTCCCGAGGATATCGCTTATCGCAATTTGTATGGGTGATTTTCTAAATTACGACTGGAGATTTATGTCCCGCGGTTATCACGATTTGAACTCGAAGTCAAAACGGTGCAAATGCAAATCAAATGTATGTGAAAGTGACGATTATATGATATATTATAAATTACGATTGGAGGTTTCACACATGGGTGATAGTGAAAGAGTGAAGGTGAAATATGCACACGCCTTCTTAGTTTTTAAAGAGTAACTCGTTGGTACATTTTTGTGCACTTGAATTTCAAGACAACGGGTGTCAAACGGTGCACTATTGAATACGAGCATTTAGTCTTCACCAACTCACTATGTGCAAATGTTAAATATGTGTGTGACTTTATATCCTATATTATCTCGTGTTGTAATTGTCTAAATATTGATTGTACTTGTTAGATGGCCTTTCACACAAATAGGGTTGGTATTGAAGAAGTTAAAGTTGAAAGAGTGAAGGTGAAATATAGTAAAGGAGAGGTCATTGCCTTTGTTTTCATGAAGAAGGGGGCAAAAATTGTGAAGGGGGAAAACTATTGGAGGTAACATAGGTGATCTTCTTCGAGTTTAGGTAAGCTACATATGGATGACTTGTTGTTTTGCAGCTGCTATAACGAGACAACGGGTGCAAGAAAGCACAACTCATTGAAAAGCAACTTACTCTAGAGATAGCTAAGAAAGAAATCTCTTGTTGTTCATTACTCTCAATGTCGGTAGTAGTTTTTATTTTATTTTGTGGATAGTTATAGCTCATGAAATTACGATAGAATTTAACCGTTTCCACTCTCCATGGAAAACTCTAAAGATAGGGACATGTTTATTGAAAGTGATATCTCATGTAGACCCCAAGTACTAGTTATTGAATTTGATAGCCAAAAGACCATGACAAGCACGGTGGTTTTGTTGAACTAAAACAACCCAATAAAATTATAAACATGATGAAATAAAAATACTTGAGGAAGATAAAGAAAAAAGCATGGCAAATCAAGAATAAATTTCGTACACATTTGTTATGGTTTTGAATCCACCGCGATCAAAAACTCAAAAGCAACCAAACATAATTCATGAACAACACTAGGTTACTTAAAAGTCTACTCAATAGCTCCCATTGTTGTTTAGAAACCCGCGTTCCTCCATTTTTAATCACAATCCCATTTAGTCATTATTACTATGTAGTCATTGCCTTTGTTTACATTTACAATAACAAAGCTCTTTTAGTGCCCTCATAATAATTTGGCAATCCATTTGACATGTCTTAAAGAACCACACATCTTGCCAAATCTCATCAAGAAGATATATATAAAAATGCACAATATTACATTTATCGATTCGGAAATGAAATTGTCATAAAGATACAGTGATGAAACGGGTGATTCAAAAGCCCAAGCCTTGTTTTAATGCATTAAAGACATTCTTATCAAGGAAAATATTGTAAATAATATGATGAGTATATTTTCCTCCTAATTAAACACAACATTGTTAGTGGATTGTTAGTGAATGGAAAGGGACATGGAGGCATCATGGTGTTAATCAAGGATGCATGGGGCAAAAATATCGGGATAGAGAAACAAGATGAAAACAAATTTCGGCATCAAAAAGGCGAGCAGTTCAATGAGTAATTCCAGTAATAGTGCCGACTAGAGCATGGATATGGTTGTCTGTGCTGGTGATGTTATAGGCTATCATCTAGATAAGAATAATGGAGAATAACAATATCCTCTTGAAGTATCCTTAATGTAGTGCCCACATTTTACACACACAAAAAATTAATTCAAAGAGCACAAAAATACTAGGATAAATTTTTTTACTTACATTGCTCACTACACATAAATTGTTGTTGCATAGCATGGGCTTAAGTATAGAAACTCGACTCTCTAACCATAATATGAAAATCACATAAGTCATCGACTCACATAGACACATGAAACACAACATAGGCATGTTATGTGAAATGAACAATTTCCAGATCGTAGTGAAGCCAAGAACACAGATGCTAATCAAACACCACGATCAATAAGATGAAAGCAATTCGCTAGAATAAATTTACATAAAACCTTTGCCCATGAAACGAAATGAGCGAAATATCATATATTATTATGGAACTCAATGCGAGCTTATACATTGAGAATGGACCTTGCTTAAATAGACAAAGGAATAACGATCTAAGAACAACAATATCCAAATTGATACCACCAAGGTCGTAGATCAAGCCATAAATCAAGGAAATAACTAGTCATCAAAGAACTAGTCAAGACCATATATTTAGGAGAGAACTAGACATCAGGATCTAGTCAATACCATAGATCAAGGAAAAATATCTAGTCAATACCATAGATCAAGGAAAGAACTATACCTAACAACTAGATAATATCTCACGATATCTAAATAAGATAAAAGAAATATCCACACACATAAGTGGGTGAGGATAAATACAATAAAGGTAAATAAAGTACCAGGTGAACATGAGCTAAGGTAAATACCTACTCTAACATGTCGATGCCACGGCCCACACCTTTCCCAATGAACAAATACTAGTAATGCCCCAACCACGAAAAGAAGACTCAAGGATAGGAAAACCCACAACACATTTTTTTCTTTAATTGTATTTTAGTTACGATTAACATTACAAGAACATTATTATGCAAGGATAAATTTCTCGTTTGTCCACCAACAGATTCTTAAGTTCATACCGCGGTTAAATTATCATTCACCCCTTGTAAGTTGGTTTCTTATTCTTTACAAAAGTTTCCATAACTTGCATTCTTATTTGTCATAATTCAAAAGCATATAAAGTACTTAATTATCTTGTCCTTATGTTAAGAATCTTCTTCTCGAACATATATTCAATGTCTACCTTTTTACTCTTACAACTCATGTGAATGTGACTTGGTGTCCATATAGCGATATTAGGATTTAACGGAGATTTAAAATACAAGATAGCTTTTTACCACAAAACATTCCTCGATCATGGTACAGTTATTTCCCTACCATAGTTATTTTCAATGACCATTCCATTTTGTTTCATATATGTATTTTGTTTTCTCGAAGGTTGAACACACCAAGGCAATTCATATTCTTTGAAACAAAAGAGTATTTTTAATCGAGATATAAGGTCTCCAAGAGAGGCATTATTCTGAACCTCAAATCCCATTTTTACTCTTATATGCTTTATTTTCTACGTCACGTTATGGCCTTATTACTAGCATTGTCTTGTAAAAGGAGTTACGAAATGGTTTGCCTAACCTCTTGAAGACATACATGATTAGGAGACTTGAAGCTACACACAAACCCTAAGTTAACATCCAAATCAACTGAGGTTTAGATCAATTCCCAACTTCACCTAAGGGTCTACCCCTCAACTAAATATGAGTTTTAAGTGAGAGGACAATTTTATGCTAAACCACCTTCCAGAAAGGACCAAGGTGTTATGTTGAGAGAAATCAAGGTAACACATTTAGCTGAGCGGGGCTAAGGGGTTCATTAACAAGAGTATAAGACCTAGAACAACTAAGTCACAACCTCCATCTATGTCGTCTGGATCCAACAGGGATTTCACTCGATGAAGAACTTTAAATTTAAATCTATCTTCGGATGACAAGGTAGTCCGCTAGGCTACGAAGGAGGAGTTAGCTCTACATACTCCAAGAGAAATTTGACCGTGTCGCTCCTATCCACCAGGTTTATGACAATGTCACAAAACATACTGACTAAGACGATAAACCCATTCTTGGGCTCTTGTTTACTCAAACTAGGAGATTTCCATCGAGTGCAGGGTTTAAGTTCACTCTACGGTTTTCAATGTCTTCTACAGTAAGGGGTATCACACATGAAGACAAGCTATGCTCTGATATTGAACAAGGGTAGAGTGTTTCGATTAAATCCCTTTATTACATTTACAAAGTATGAATGCACAAGATGACTCATTGATCATTTATTGAATATTGAATATGCACTACAAGATATTACTTCAAATTCATTTACCTTATATAAATATCAAACCTTTTTACCATGTGTACTATGAATCAAAATTGAACCTAAGATTAAATGCACATTTCCTAGATGTCCTTGAAACTAGCATCTTATACATAACAACAAATTATCAAATATAACCTTCTGTAACATGAGACTATATTATACATTTATTCTTCTAACAATGAACTATAGAAATTACAATGATAATTAATGCATTACACAATGCCTTTACGTCATCATTCTTTCATCTGCAAAAACCACGTGAGCAAGATATCAGCGATAAATCGTTGGCATGGCATCCACCCTAATCTAACATAATTATCATTTTTAGTTTCCCAATTTACATATGATAATAATTACAATTTTCAATCGAAATAAAATGTTTAGAGACATATATTCATTACATTTCATTTTACTTCTTTTTGTAGCCTTGGAAAGAGAAAGAGAAGGGAAGAGAGAGAAAACACCATTTTGTCAAAAGTTATATTTCACACAACAAGTTACACTATAGAGTTTTAAATAGTTATTTACATGTGTTAAAAGTTTCTAGGGTGGTTTGGCAACCCTACGAGGGTCCCACAACTTTCTATTTTTACATTTTCTCACTCACTTACAAAACGTTCAAAACGGCTCGGAGGCTAAGAAACTGCTTCCAAAAGTTATCTTCCAATGAGAACACACACCACGATCAACTTTCTACGTGTTCCCAGATATACCAAGAGTTTATAGCAATTGATGGAATTGGGAAAAAAAGTGAATGGTTTGTGTTTGGCTAGTTTTTCGGGGCCACTGGTCGTAGTTGGCCCAATGAAAATTGAGCGAAAGTTAGCTCAAGGGCTCGAGAAAACCACGTCCAAAATTAGGCGTTCATGGGTGAGCACGCAACAAGACACTTCCTACAAGTTCCCCTATATAAGGAGAATTCATTGAGTCGACTGAACCGAGAACTAGAAAACCATTTTCAAACAACGACAAGTTTTCTGGAGTGACAAGTCGAAATTGGTCGAGTTTGACCTCGTCAAGCAACCAGAACCGAGGCTCTGACAAAATGGCTTTGCCAAACTATCCAAAAAAGTTATTTTCCCTAAACTAAATGTTTCATGTAATTGTCTAGTATAAACACTAGAGGTTTGCGAAGACGGAAATAATTTCTCTATCCAGTTTCAAATGGCGTTTCAAAACAAAGCCAACTTTCTAGATTTAACAACTTTCTACTTCGTAAACCAATGTAACAGGGGCTCTTATAAGAGCATCAAAAAGATCACATATATTCATTCGGGTCAATCCAGAGGTCAAGGTGACCCCTCACACAACAAGGCACACGAATGAAGCTTAACATCTCATTTTCAGAGTTACGAAGGGTACTTAATGAGTCTCTGAAAAATGCAAAAATTAACTTTTTAAACAGGAGATGGTCAACATTATTACAAGGAAGTCAGTTTCATCTGGTCGATAAAACAATATTATAATGATCTAGTTGGGTAGGAAGTTTTCTAAATCACCTCGAGAATGAGGGTGAAAGTTCATGCTTTAATACAAACGAGTTTATTTTGACTTCGTGAGTTACGACACGACATTTCATTGTTTTGCAACAAGTTGATAAAAACAATTAACTGTATTATAATCCTAATATTTAAAAATTCTATTAAGTTGCAAAAGAGAACTAAAACACGAGAATTATGAGAGGTAAGGGAAGATGAACCATGCCTGGGAGGAATGGAGCCAGTTGAAACCACAGGATTCGGTTCAACATCTCCCTTAAGAATTTTGTTGAACAGATCATGAGCATCCGCATTATTACCATTTTTCCTTTTCTCAAAATCCTCAAGCTTTCCCAAAGAACCCATTTTGTTCCTTTTGCACCTGTGCAAGGAGACGAGTAAGATTTCTTTTCAAGCTGTGCAAATGTCCAAGGTTCTTGGTACTAACATTTCTAGCCAACTCATCCAATACAGGGTAAGCCTCTTGCTCGAGATCTGTAACATTTGAATCCATATATGTACAAACCACCTCTAGAGCAATTTCCAGCACACAAAACTCAAACAAAGCTCATGTTACAGCCCATTTGTTGCTTCGGGATAGTAGCCGGCATCAGGGAACTTACGAAAGAAGTATCAAGCTTTTCCTGTAGCCCATGAGATCTAATCCTAAAGTCTTGATGAGATTTTCTAAGGAAGTTGTTTCCCCGAGTTGATCCATAGATTTAAGAACACCTTGGTTCAACGGATCAAGTAAGAATACCTTTTCAGCAATAACAATGGCCTTAATAAATTCCAAATTGACCACCATGGCTTTCTCCCTAGCTAAAATATTTGATGACTCAGAAAATATGGGGCCGAGGATCCTTAAATCCCTTACAGGAAAGGAAACGCACTTCATGAGACAACATTTCTTTGAGGCATTCTAACAAACAGTTCACACGCCTTTTCCACAAATCCATTTTGCTCATACACTGCAATCATAACAGGTCGTGAGGCTGCATTTCTTGTAGCATTTTGTCAAATAGCTTACAGGCTTCCACATTCGCATACATAACTACCAACACACTTACAACTCTAACCTCTGGAAAACAACATCTCTCCAAAATCTTTGGTGGATCTCATACCCTGCTCCAAGGCTCGTGTTTTGGCATACGGGAATACGCAGGTAAAAGAAAACTCATCAGGTTGGAGACCGGTTTGTTGCATGCGTGAAACAATGTGACTGTCTCCTGAGGAAACCCATGTCTTCTGTACACGGTCGTAATCACCCATGCCCGCCATTTTATTGTTTGCAATACAGTAATCCCTACGTCCATAATGAAAAACACGGCCTCCCTCATGCCTGGTGGGTGCGCAGAATAGGTGTGGAGCTTCTTCCCATGGCGGCGGCTATTGTTTTCATTCAGCAATCAGATAGAAGAAAAATCCATAAGGAGCCCCCCTTTTTCCCTAAACCGCCCAATATTTCACGGGCTTTTTAATTTTAATTCTTTTATTTTATTTATTTATTTTAACTAAAGAACATAAAAACCCTAAAATGAAACAAATAATTAAAAAAATCTTAACGGTAATCCAAAGATAGGAAAAAGGAGATACCATCCTGGTGCAATGACAAGTGGCACTACATTCTAGAATTGGCCATAGCCATTACACCACATGAGCTCGGTGACTAGATATCCAAACAAACACATTTCCATGAAATGGTGGGATGCCAACAAAAATTTCAACATGGGTGAAAGCATCCAAATCTTCTCATTAAAATAGGTATACATAAAAAAAATACGAGAGGAGACTCAGTTGGCCAAGGTAGAACTAGTGGTAGGAGTTCGAAACCGGATGCAGGACAAGGACCGACCATGGCGTCACAACAAGAGACCGTCTTCTTTGTGTGGACTAAGGCGACCAATCCAAACAATAAAATCGCTAATCAAAATAATAATATTACTATTATTTTTATTACTATTATTATTACAACTTAATAATACTTTATTACTCGTATTAACAAGGACCAACATTTAAGCTTGACCAAAACAATAATAGCAAGGAATCGACAATTTGAAAGAATAATTATTATTATGTAGGTGTTCCCTCTAGTTGGTCACGCCCCAACAACATCAAGTCATCCTTCAAACCACCTATCAAATTCGTGAAAGAGAATTTTTTCTTAACATGGTAATCGAAAAGGTGAAGCTAGCAAGGATCAGCAGGACCACAACAACGTTAAACACTTAACAACACGGTCATCAAAGAAGAAAAATAAGAACGAGGGACGGGGCATTGCACTTAACATAGCGGCATGTTACTTTGCACCTAAGAACTCCACCTTCTATAGGAAGCATGATCTAGATTGAGAAGATCCATACTCCTTAAAAAAAGACATCTCAGAATATAGTCAGAGCGGGAAATTGTGCTAATAGGTGATTTCAATGCAAGGACAACAAACAAACAAGCAAACATTGTTGGAAGGAATGATGATCTAGATTTCAATCCTCTTTGGGAGACGGAAGAGGAAAATCAGCAATGGCTAAGAGTTTCCGAAGATGAGTATGGAGGCATTACATAGTACGAGAGGAGCTATTAGGCATGTGCAACATACACAATTTGATTATATGCAATGGTATGAGAAAATGGAAAGGATCAGGAAAATACACCTGCAAAACTCACAATGGGAGGAGTGTAATTGACTATGCCATTTGCTCACAAAACTATATATCCAGAATAGAAGAACTAGAAGTAGAAGAGTTTCCGGTGGAACTTAAATCAGATCACAAACCAATCTTTATGAAAATTCAATGTATAGTGGACCAACGCACAATGAAAATCAGGTCGTGTCTAGCCAAAGTACACCTCAGTTTCAAGGAAGCATTCTTCCGACTGAGAAAAATCAACAAATTTTTAGGGCAACACTTCAGACAAGCTTCAAGAAAGAGAAAATCAGAAAGAACAAGTTACAAATTACACGAGGAGTGAGTGGCTAATGCACGCTATCCAAGAAGCCTTAAACAGGTGCAAGAGAGCAAAGCCTAAAAAGAAGGCAACAAATAGCTTCCCAACAAACCCATGGTATGATGAAGAGTGCAAAGCAACACGAAAATTGCTAAAGAAGTCAACAGGTAGAACAAAGGAAAACAAAAATGTATGAGCAGCTAGTGAGAAGAAAAAAGAGGAATATACTAGATCCAGAAGGAAGGAACTAATCTATTTAGGGAAATATGAACCAAAGAGGTTCTAGGAGGGAACTTCGTAAGGAGAAAATGCACACAGAGAACAACATAACAACAAACCAATGGTTAGAATACTCAAAGCAACTTTATGAACGGGAAAGTGAGCAAGTGATTCCTCCCAATATCATGGTTAATGACACCCTTTTCACAAATGAAGACATCACACAAGGGATCAAAAAGCTTGCAACAGGTAAAGCTCGTGACATAGACAACCTTCAAGCAGAACACCTAAAATGGGGGCAAACATTCTAGCACCTGAAATCAAAACAATCTTCAATGGGGTCATTCGAAACGGTTTTCCAAAAGAGTGGACAACCACCTAACCATACCTTTGTTCAAAAGTGGAGACATCAATAACCCTTCAAATTATCAAACCATCATGGTCAATCCTCTTTTTACAAAGCTATTTGGGAGTATGATAGAGCATCGGATTAGCGGCTGGGCAGAGGAGCAGGAAAGAGAGAAAAAGGGCAAGCAGGTTTTAGACCCAAACACTCAACCATTGATCATTGTGTCACACTCAGACATCTAGTTGAAAATGCGTGGGAAAGAAAAAAAGATGCTTATTGTTGTTTTGTGGATTTTTAAAAATCTTTTAACATGGTACCACAAAGAAAAAAAATGTGGAACAAAATGGAGGAATTAGGGGTTTCCGGTACACTATCGGGTAGTTGTTCATAGACTATATGAACAAGTGAAAGCTAAAATCAAAATGCATGCGGGGGTTTTCTTAAATGTTCGGGAGTGATAAAGGTGTCGAAGAAAGGCTTCCCTCTCTCTCCAAATTTATTTGGGCTATACATCGACAAACTATAAGAGTGGATGAACAAATTTAGAGGTAATGGGGTGCATCTAGCTAAGTATGTGGTAAAACTCTATTGTACGCAGATGATCTAATTCTAATGGCGAAATAATCCAAGACCTCAAGAACCACCTACTCTCTTTAGAGTGTTTTGTAAAGAAGTAGGGATGCTAGGTAAACATTGGCAAAACCAAAGTTGTGATTTTCTCCATGAAGAAGACAAACCAACAACTTGAATTTTAGTTTGAAGGTGAACCTCTAGAAGTAGTGTCAGTACAAATACCTAGGCCTCGATTTTCACAACAAGATCAAGTGGGACATTTGTAGGATGAATGAATCCATGGAGGTTGAGAGCTCTCTTTACGCTCCAAAACAGTGTAGAAACAACTTGAACTATGGGACTAGAAGACCATTAAGGTTCTATTTTGGCTATTTGTCATTCCAGTGATATTATATGGGTGTGATATATGGGTTAGTGGAATGGCAAATTCAAAATGGTGAGACAACTAGAAAGAATTCAAAAAAGGCTTATAACACACCATTTCAGAATTAAGGCTATGGTTCCCTATGAAATCATCATGGCTGAAACAGGTTCTTTCCCGTGGAGGCGATTGCCATGACCAAACTCATAAACTATTTGAAAAATGTTTACAACATGAAAACGAGACATATGGCCTAGAGTTTGTAGTGGATGAAGAGCTACATAGACAAAATAACACGTGGATGAAGTAGAACTATAAATGGATGAAAAAATTGGATATCAATTTGAAAATGCATGAATCGAACAAAACATCAAAAACTATGTAAATGAAAAATTCATATTGATGATGTGGCAGAAGACAATAAGTAGGAAGCGTCAACATTACATTACCGAGTTCCAACTTGTGACCATGACAAAAAATCCTATATAAGGGGCCAAAATAAAATAGAAAGAGAATATCCTCATTGCTCAACTAAGGACTAGCTCTCACAAACTTAGGTGTGAAACAGGGAGGTGGAAAATACCCAAAGAGCAGTGGGAAGAGAGAACTTGTATATTGTGCAATACAGGGGCAGTTGAGATGGAAGCACGCTTTATCCTCCATTTTCCTAAGTTAATGAATATTCGATCCAGATATGAAGGAATCCTAAATAGCAGGTCCATGGTAGAGCTATTTGAGGAAAAAATAAATAAAGGGCTTGGGGTAAGTACTATCTCGATTAGTCGGAAGAGAAGCAACCTCTTAAAATAGTTCGGAATCCCGCTACGGTCTAAGGTGGTTTGGTACAATTATGTGGTCCCATAGACCTTCCAGTCTCATGGACGTAATTAAAATCTTTCAATTTCAATTTAAATTAGTATTAACACGATGAATGTTGCGATTATAGATTAAGTACAAATTAGTGTCATTATTAACAACCATGTGTCTTTGTACTTACCTCATTAATTTTCTAATAGAAACAAGACTTATGAAAATAAGTATCCAATAAGATTCTAACATGTCAAAAATAATGAATATAATTATCCAAGTACATTCCAACATGTAACAAAATTTGTAGAAGTATACAAAGGGTATGAGGTGCTGGATCATTATGATAGATCTACATTCAACTTAACACCACTTAAATTATCATGCAACAAGGAACCCATCCACAACTTGTCATTTTCATGATGTCCAAGTCATGAAGAATACCTTCAACCGCCAGTAATGAGTGTGGTGTGCAATGAGCAAGAAAAATTCCTCCCAGTACCAATTCCAACTTTGTATTCCTATCAAAATGTTCACCATACTTCACCTGCAACATGCACACATTACCCAAATGCATGGAATTCATTTGCTTCTTAATGTTTTATTTGTTCATCATTTTTATTTTGAGTGTCCTCCTCCACCATTTTCTATGTGCTAATGGTGTCTAGGTCCTTGTGCTTGTTGAAATACCAACACTTTCACCTACTTCATTTTTACAAGCACTATTCTCCCAAAGGTTTGAATAGAAAACCTAACAATACTCTTATTATTTTCTTGTTTTTGGGCCTATCTCTCCCTTGTTCTCATGTCTCCCAGAATGAGTAGTTTTTTCTATGGACTTAAATCTCCTACTATGGATGTTTTTTTGCACGAGATAAAAGAATAAGCGGATGTAGAAGAAAGATTTATATAATTATTTTATTTCATGATTCTTCTCTTTTTTACATCTATATGGGGACTCTCTTTGGGACATTTCTTGGACGAGAAAATGGAAAATGTATCGAATGCATCTATAGTGAAGGATATGTGGTAAATGTAATTGACCTTGGCATAAACGCAGACCATATCTTCTAAACCTCCTTGGTTATGTGAGAAAAAAGTAGGCATTGGGACTCATCTTTAAGCTCACATTATTTTTCCGAATTTGGGAAAGAGAAAATAAAATAATTAAAAGAGAATTTGACATTAAATGCCAACAAAAATTTTTTAGTGAAAGGCTTGAGAATTCAAACCTTCAATTGTATTTCTTCCAATCCTCTCATGTGTGGCATGATGTGTGGATAATACGAGTATATTCAAATGGGGTTCCAATAGGTGAAGCCATGGGATATGGGATACATATTTAAAATTCCATATAATCTCAAATCCCTCCTCCACATCTCTCGAAGACCACATAAACACATAATCCTCAAGATAATATATTGATGTGTATAAATATAAATAGGAGTCGTGAGATTGTCTAGATATGAGTTGTGAGAATATATAAACAATATTTACAATTAAACAATTAAAAACAATCTTAAATTTTTGTTCTAAAACAACAAATTCATTGGAAAAAGGCATCAACATTTGAGCCTTTGATTATATTTATAACAAAAACTCATGTGTGGTAAGAGGAGATCATGACTGAGAAAATTTAAAGGAGTTCCGATAGGTGAAGGCACGGAAGATGGTCAAACTAGTTGAAATCCCCTAGAAGCTCAAATTCCTCCTCCACCATCTCTTAAAGATCACATAAACACATAATCCTCAAGATAATATATTAATGTGCAAACATAGAATTAATAAGATTTTGTGAGGTTATCTAAACACATGAACACTTAGACAATTAAAAATCGATCTTTAAAGTCCACAAGCACTAAATTTTTAATTTTATTTAATTTAAAATATTTGAGAAATTATTCAAAATTTAAAAGCACAATTGATGAAAACAAAACACATCACATAAAAAAATGGTTTATTGATAATAAATGAATGTATGAGTATACAATATCAAAAATTAGATAAATAAAATTACTTAATCTTTACCATCACTTATTCATCTTATAATAAAATTAAATATAATTATTGTAATAATCACTCAACCATATGCATGAATTTTAATAATAGAACACATCCAATATTTACGGGTAAGTATAATAAAATATCAATGGATTCTAACACCTCATGTATTTATTTCCTTGTAAACATTTCCATTCTAGTTTATTCTCATTAGGGTTCAGTATTAAGGCCCCCTCCACAAAATTAGTTTAGAATGGGTGGCAAATCTCTAAAATCGACTTTTGAATCGATGGAAATTTATGAAAAAACATTTCATGGCAAAGGTGATTTGGTAGGGCACAATTTTCTTAGATTTCACATAGTTGGAAGGGTGTTAAACAAATGATGAAAAAACTATGTTGGATGACCGTCTCTCTCGGGTAGGGTTGGACGACCATCTCTTCCATAGAAATATGCAACATTTCTCCGATAATCAAAGCAAAAGAGATTTGATACATTTGAAAACAAAGCAGAAAAACAAAATCATCTCCACAACACACACACACATATATATATATATATATATATATATATATATATATATATTCAAAGTACCTGTGTGTTAGAATAACAACTTGCCATAAATATGCTTTGGGAATAGAAGATCCCTTCACAAAAGGAGAACCTACAATAAAGATAATGACCATCAACATATATCATCCTTCCTAGGTTGGATAATCATCCATTGTATGCCATCGGCCCATCATCCCAACTTGGGTTGGATGGCGAAGATAATGGGCGACCATCATTATCATCCAACCAGTTTGGACGACAGAAAATGGATGACCATACAACCCAGGTTGGATAGTCATCCATTGTCTTCCGTTCAATGAAAACCGTTTAACCTAGGTTATACGACCGTTCATTGTCTAAATGGTTGGCTTGGATGGCGAGAATCGAATTGGCGTCGATACAAGCTAGGTTGGATGGCCGTCCATTGTCTACCGTCCAACCTAGGTTGGATGAAAGACAATGGATGAACGTCCAACTAAATTTGAAGTACAACCGCTCTTTGTTGGACGTTTGTATTAAATGAGTATCCCCCTTACAACCCCACAGGATATGTATTATACCTCGGTGAATATTTGCACATTTTGATTAGAAACGTTGGCAAAATACATGCATAAGTTAATTTTTACATATAAATAGTAGGCAAGCTAACCCATACAAATGACTTGCCAGTGCAAAATTTTATGAACTAGGAGACAACCAACTCCTAAAAATTCACCATTTCCAATTTCCAAAATCCCTAATATTCACGAGTTTACGAAAAGTCACCACTAAAATTTTTGTTGATTCTTGTTGTAGTTGACCATTCCTTTCCTCATGTCCACATTAATATTTAGTTTAAAATGAATTTTTAATGTGTTGTTATAAACTCAATTATTAATAATTGATACAAACACGTGTCTTATCTAACACAATGGTTGTTGAGTATTTAATATGTGTTAATAATGAACAACCTAAAAAACCCTTAATTTTTAAGAGTTTAGTAATTTTTTGATTACTACAATTACATGACTTGTTATGATAACAAAATATTTTAACTAATACCAAAAAAACAATAAATGTAATGAAAATAGAGAATACCTCGACAAAAAAATACAATATACTAACAATAAATTTTATCACGTAGTAACAATAAATTTTGACACATATTCGTTAGGGTCCTGGTGAGAATTTGAAAAACTTTTAATTCACAAGGAAAACTATGTGTAGACATATTCACCACCCAAGAACTTACATAGATATTGTTTCATATAAGTATTTACATAACTATTGTTTTACACACAAAAAAAAAAAACATCTTCTTAGTACTAACAATCTAAACTACATATTTGCATGTAGTGGTGGAGGAGACTCTTCATGGCCTCCAAGGGTAGTGAGAATGTGCATGTCAAAGGATGTGTCTTGAGACTAAGATAGTGGGAGGACTAGATCTATTGCTAGGCGGGAGGGTAGTGAGAAAGTGCATGTCAAAGGATGTGTCTTGAGACTAAGATAGTGGGAGGACTAGAGCTATTGCTAACATTACCATTGAAAGGAACTTCTTTTGGTTTGAATAAAATCCACATGGAATTTAAAAAATAAATTGTAAGAAAATAACTAAATTTTTTTAGTACAATTATATTTAATAATAATAATAATAATAATAATAATAAATAATCTTTAGATTTCGTAATTATATTATATTGTTGTTTGTATATTGTCTTAATTTTATCAAGTTTTCCCTAATCTAACAAATTTAATGTGTAATATTTCAAAATTGTTAGGAAAGGTTAGTGCTCCATTGTATATTTGTATGAGTGGGAATATAGTTAATGTGTGAGTTATTTAGTTACCAAGAAATATATTAAGAATTTTATGATTGAGGTGTATTAAAAACTTACATAGAAATAAATTAAGAGGGAATATTAGAGGTTGCAACCACCTATGTAAAATAATATTTTTGAGGAGGGTAGTTGTGAAAACTCGTTTATAAGACTACTATTTCCTATATAATTGTTATATGTCTCGTATACAATAATAAGAAGATTATTAGTGTTGAATCACTGTAAATTTGAACCAAATCTATTACTTTGATGCCTCTCTCTACCTCACACAAAGAACTATATCTCCCTTCATAATGTTGTTTCCCTCTTGTTAATGTTTCATTTCCTATACTAAATCATAAAACATCTCATGTGCTCAACATATCAAGGTGGATCTAGTTGCGTTTAGATTTGCTAAAGGGGCAGGAGTGGAGAATTGAAAATTGAGGAAGTGAGAAAGAGGGAGAGGATGAGGGGGGATTGAAAAGGGGTTTGAGGGAGGGGAAGGAAAATGTGTTCCACTATATTGTCTATATCTTGAGTGCATAATTCACGTGAGTGTGAATTACATGTAAAGGGGACAAACCAAAAAATGGGGAAAACCCAAAATGTTCCACATTTGAGAACCAACCGCAAAGTGAGAGTTAAATACCTACACGTTTCGCATCTTTTCTATGGATTAAATTGTATGACCTAAATAAAATATGTTATTTGTTTAAGCACTTTATAAAATTATGATTGTAATTTTTGCTTAAAGGTGCCAAATTTAAAAATGGAAAAAACTAATAGGCTCCATGTTCAAGCCCATTCAAAATTCTTTCTTCTTGAAGCACTTTGTACTCCCACTTTACAATTCGAAGCTCGAGTAGATGCAGTGAAATAGGAAACATTAAAAAATCATCGATAATTTTCCTTTATCTATGTTCCACTTTATCGTCACTTTGTATTCCCCCTTTACATATCCACGTAGGGTTCATTAGCTAGGAAATATCCTAGCACGTGGGTTCATATTGAGGTAATTAAAATTAATAAAATTAAAGTCAATATACTAGTAGACATGAGGGGGTGAAAGGGTTTAATTTATTAATATTTTGAATCAGGTATTGGGGGTAGGTTAGAGAGGTGTGCCAAAGGAAAGGGAGGTTTAATTTTAATATAAAACTAAAACATTTGAACCCTAGTTTTAAAAGTAAATACCTTAAAATTGCAAAAGGAGTGTGGTCATAAATTAAATTATAATCCCTTTTTTAATAAAGAAATATCAATTAAGAGATTCTTAACCAAGAAATAATAAGATGGTAGAAAACTAGGATTGAGTATGCTTTTCAACACAAGTGATATTATTTCACCATGTTAATTATTTGAAGAACTATTGATAAATGATTAAAGCTTAACATTTATAAGGTGATTGATAATATGTCTTGAATGGCTTCAAATTATCTTTCGAGAGGAAATGCATATTAAAAAAATTGAGTGAGAATTATGATATATTTTTTGTTTAATATATTAGGGTAGAAATAAAAAGGGGTAAATAAAATTGTAATTGAAAAATGGGTAAGTAAGGTACATGGAAAAAATAGGGGTATTTTCATTCTAATAATATAACAGGAGGGGTATTATCAATTGAATAATTAATTTCAGTAAAAACTAGAATTAAGGGTATTCTTTAATACCCTTTGAACGCACATGCTATACCATACTTTTACTAAGTGAACCCCCGTGTACATATCTAAGCTTAAGTAGTTGCAGGGAAATAGGCTAGGTGTAGGGTAATAGGTGATGTGCAAAAATCATCGATAATTATCCATTAGGTGTTTTCCACATTATTGTATCAATCCCACTTGCACTATTCACACGAGTTCAATTTGCATGGAAATGGGCCAAAATAAAAAATGGGGAAATTTAATAGTTTTAAAGGACAAGAGAAACCACAAATGATGTCAAGGTTTTGAATTTGATAGTGCTTGATTTGTAATATAAGATGAAGACATCAATGGAAATTTGGAAATAAAAAATTTAAAATTAAATTCTTGCATATACCGCACAATTTAGCATGTCAAATTGTAATTCCCAAGTAATATCCACTATTTATGTTCCACTTTATTAACTTGATCTCACTTTTATTTTGTGATTGTAATTTTCCCTTTAAAATGACATTAAATTATATATGAAAAATCTATTATATACTATATAATATAAACTATATATAATATTATAAACTATATATTATAATATATATATATATATATATTAAAAAATCTTATTTTACGAAGAGATCAATTCAATTTTTGATTTATTGCAAACATTAGTTTCCTTTTAAAGGATTATAATCAACCACGAGAAGGAATATAAATTCTACACTCACTTGACATTTTTATAACCAAATTGCTTCTATGATTCTCAATTTTGATCAAGGAACATAACTATCCTATAGATTTCACTCTCGATGTGGATGACCCGATTAACTAGAGGGCATTGATATGGGCTACGAAATAGATGGATGAGATCACCGCATGTTTATACAAGTGTTAGAGGCAAGTTCAACATTTGTAGGCTGTGTAAATGCCTTCGGTGTAAATATATTATAATAAATGTATCTATATCAAATATGTCAAAAAATATCAATTTCAAGGT
Source organism: Taxus wallichiana var. yunnanensis (assembly GCA_018340775.1). Lineage (NCBI taxonomy): Eukaryota > Viridiplantae > Streptophyta > Pinopsida > Cupressales > Taxaceae > Taxus > Taxus wallichiana. Next base: position 488,025,882 of record CM031239.1, read on the forward strand.
TTTTAATTTAGATTTTTTGCACACATCTTTAATCAACAACTTCATTAAACTCTCTATCAATTTCATGTTGATTCAAGGGTAAAGGGATTATTTAACTATGCAATTATGTTGGTCTAAAAAATTTCTATTCAAGAAAAAAGGTACCCAAACATAACTACATGACAAAGATATTACAATTTTGTATTGACTTCTCTAAGAAAATAGAAATAAAACTATTTAAGTGTACAAAAGTTTAATTTACGGATGACCTACCAAGTGACAATCAAATAGACGTAAATTCTAATGTTGAGAATAAATGTGAACAACTCACTCCATTACAACTTTCCCTACCATTGTAGGAATGCATCACAAAAAATAAATTAAATAATAAACCAAATAAACACATACTTGACATATATCTTAAACCATGAGGCCGGAAATGAATATATTAGAAATAAAGTGATGGTTAAGAAAAATGACATCATTATGTGTTATCATTAAAATAGTAAACTACATAAGAGACATATCACATAAGTTCTTTATAATATACTTGATACCATTCACATCAAGTGTAGTTATCAAACATATTTATGGAATTCTATCCACACTTACAAATACGTAAAATATAGCTCTACAATTCACTTGCATGACACAACTTGTTTCGATACTAAAATTTGATAATCCATTATACATTATCGAATCTAAGGAAGAACCGAATGGCTATGCATGTTAAAGAAGCACTCAATCGAAGGATACACAACAAAAATTTATTTATGCGGTGAGAGACAATATACCTCAACATAATTATTTATTGAAAAAAACACATAATGAGGAACACAAGACATATTATTGATCATATTTATTACTATCGATCTCGGACCCTTATAGGCTTTAAATATTTGCTTGACAAAAAATAAAATGCAAGACAATCAATTGCCATTTATTAATTGTCAATTGCCTACGTTTCTAGGTTTGTGGTTGAATATTTTATATTTAATTTTTCACAAGAAAATAATGGAATTTTACTTGCACACCTTCTAGATAAATATTAAAATAAAACTATTGTAAATGCGCTCTGGTGGAATATTTGAAATTGTCTCAATAAAATTTAATTCCCAAATTTTCATCTCCTTCATAAAATTACTTTTTACACATCCCTTCAAAGTTATCAACATAACTAGAACAAATAATGCTGGGTGTGTTCCCAACTGATTAAACAATATAACATATCTCGTGTCCATTAGAAGATGATTGATCTATACATTTTAGAAAATAATGGAAAATCACATTAGGCTAATATTAGCCTAAACATGTGGGATAATAATCCCATAATCCTCCTTAATCCCCTTTTTAACCATTCTTCCCATTCCACGGATGTGGATACATTTAAAAAGATGGCATGAGAATGCATAGTAAATAACAAAGATAATATCCCACAATTGTGGTTTAATAATGGAAGGCTTTAATTAGGCTTCCTCCACGAACAAGTGTAGGAAGGAATAACCCCCCATCTCCACGTGGATTAATACCACGCACGCCCCCAACAACCGCTTCATCCTCCTTGATCAATGGATTTACTCTGGTGGTTTGTATTAATGTTTGAACATTACATCTTATACTTAGATATTCCTCTTAAATAATTTTGATTTATATCATTTCCTTAATTAACCCTTCATGGTTTCTTCTATAGGTAGATGATGTGGTTTTGTCTTATTGACCTTCACTCTTTCCCGTGTAAATCCAATATTTTAATCTTGTGTAAGTTCCAGATGATTTCTGAGGGATTTTAAGAAATTTCTAATCAATTATGTAATATTATCAAGTGTAAATCATTCAGTTGTGAATGATATTTTAAATTTACACATATGTAAATTAAAATCATTTTTTCATTATGATTAGTTAAATTTTCCCAAATTGCATCCCTTTACCTTGAAAGTTATCAACATAACTAGGCGTAAATTCCCTTCATATCATTATCATATAGGAAAGGTATAAATTTAAAGAATTGATTAATCAATAGATAAAGAAAATTAGAGTATGAAAAAAGATTGCATTAGTACTTGTTATGCAGGGACTAATAACTTCCTCTTAAAAATTTTGATTTAATCATTTCACTTTCCCTGGTTTTTTAAATGATATAATAATCTTTGTGTAAATCCAAGGCTTTAACTTGCATAAATTCCTTTTACGAATAATAACTAAAAATAAATTGTAGGTTTATCTTAATATATAAAATCAAATAATTTCAACCATGTTAAATAAATTGGGATATGAATATACATTCATTTATAAGGGATTTCATTCCCAAAAAAATATGACATTAGTATGCACACTAATAACACTCACACAATGCATTTTTAATATGATCAGTATCAAATCATTGTAAGTCAAATCACGGTTTATCTTAATATATAAAATCAAATACATGGGACTCGAGGTATGAATATATTCATTTATCAATAAAAAAAATCACCATCAGAACCATTCATTGAATATGCCACTCACAAGGATCAAATTCTTCTCCTCATCTATTTCGTAATATATTGCGCTTTCCATTTATTGCGCCATTTATAATGACAATGATAATGAAAACTTCCTCGCCTCTTTATCCTTTCCCTATTTACAATAGTCGGATATAAAATACATTTCATTTCCACTTACGGAATCTAAGGAAATACAATATAGCTGAAACTTATTTTTCAAGAATGATTTCCATGTCTCAATGGATATTGGTTTTTTAATTTCAATGGAGGTAGATTGTTTTTGTGCATGAAGTTGCAAAAACTAATATCGTAATCCAATTGCTTCTCTAGTGAAAAATAAGAAGCATGTGTTGTGGAGGGTGTTTCGAAGTAGGTGATATTTCTATTTCCCTTATTCACCTCTATGCGTGTTGGTCCAAAGTGGTGTTAAAAAAGGGGAACATGATGATTGATCCAATTCTATCATATTTCAAACTCTTAGTGACCCAACATATATAAGAAAAGTCATAGGAGAGTGGTCCAAAAGGAAAAAGTTAGGCATGAACTCCACTGGCATAGAATAAATGCTATTGAACTCAAATAAATTTTGAGCTAACAACATGGCCCTGTCAAGCCATTTAAGAACACGATCCGTCCCTCCATGAAGATTGGTCCACATATACCAAGTTACAAATGTGGGAAAGCTAGATGTGTTACGATCAAAAAAATATGAATTTATTATGCATGAAGTACCACGCTTCCCTTTCACCAGGTGTCCACCTCATAGGCAAGTGGCCACATTTATCATTAGGAGATTCAACCATTTTAAAATCTCCACTTATTACCTAGTAGGCATTGGGAAAGAGTTGGCTATCCACCACCTCAGATCAGCCCTTTCGGCCACATCATTCGAGGCATAAATATTTATGAGCTCAAAATGGTGACCATCAATATTAAATAGGACCCATATTACATGATTGGTGGGGTCGATACCATGGTCAATTAATAAGGGCCACCACTTGGGAGAAAAAAGTGAAATTAATCCCCGACCTGCTTCATGATTGCTACAGAAAGATAAGTTGTTAGGCCAATGGATTTGTAAACCATCTATAACTAAAAACCTATAATTTTTACTTCCTACAAAACAAAACGTCCAAGTTTGCACATCGTTGTCGAGTTTCACACACAACATACTTACGACAGGAGTCTGTAAGATCGAATATTCCAAGATAGACAATTCATGGGAAACATTTTTCTAGAGCCATATCCCCATCCTCCAAGCCATCAAGGGAATCATATTGATTGTGCAGGAACGAGCAACATTATGCTACAAAAATTCACGCATATCAACTTGTTTTTGGTTGGCATACTTTATTGTATTCCACTTCAGTGGAATCCATGTTGTGTTGTGTGGGTTATGGTCCCGAGAGATGCGGGAAGGAATTCGGGGTCGTTTGGACGACCCTTGTGAAACTGCTGGCAATAGTAATGAATCTTGAGTGTTGGATGGAAGCATGAGAAAACAAAAAATTTCGGTCCATGAGAATCCCGACACCGCAGGGGTGTCTTGAGTATGTTGGAACCGAGAAACCAAGATTGCGGTAGCATTTTGTTCTTTAGCAAGATTATAGGATCCTTAACAAGGATAATAAGAGATTTCTCCTTAACCGCGGCTCCCGATGAACATGGGAGCCAGAGGCTTTGGATTGTTGGGCTTTGTTCTTGTTTCATCGGCCTCCAGCAACTTTCCAACCTTCCTCCTGATGGGGTCTAACGAGCTCGGGAGTTGTTTTGGCCACAAGGCGGTTGTAGGGTACATAAAGCGGGCAGTCCTTGATCTTGTGATTAGACATCTAGAAACAAAGCAAGTGTTAGGTAAATTGATATACATGACCCATTGGGAATAGCATTTATCTCCCATCTGGATATCCACAAATTCCTTGAGATCCTACGAGAGATCAATCTCAACGCATACTTACTTCTACGACCGAGCATGGTAAAACTTATCGGCTTCCAGGAAGACTACCCACCCAAGCGAGGCGGAAATTTGTGGCAGAAAAGGCATGCATGGCAGAGGAAGACTAGGAAATTCAACCCATATAGGCACTTTAAGGGTGGTATATTCAGATACCACAAAGTCCTTGTGTCAGGGTGTTAACACAAGCAGCAAGTTGCGGACATACCAAGTGGCTTGCTTAGCCAAAATATTGGGTGCATTGGCAGGGTCAAAAATGAAAAAGAAAGAAACCCTTGGTCATGTTTTGAATGTTATCCAGGTGGACTCCATGAGGAGTCCAAACTGTGTTAACCCAAGATTTGAGCATGCTTTTAGAGGGGATTCAACCCACAAAATACCCAATGAGGAAAAACTTCTCTAACCATTGACAAACAACATTAAATTCAAGAATGGGTAGAACTACATCAGGAGGAGAAATATTACCTCATGGAAGACCTTTAGGATGAATTTCCTAGGTCACTTTGTTAGTGGTGCCATTGCTCACTCCACTATCTCCTACCACGGTTGAAACAACCGAGTTTGAAGATGGCGAGGACATTATATAGGGAATGCCCGAGGGAAGAAACCCTAGGAGAAACTATAGCAATAAATTTCCCGTAGAGATAGAAAAGGTCATGGTATGGTGGTTGGGAATGTGAAACCCTAGAAAATTTGACTCGATTTTGCGTCGAGTTCAAGAGTGATTTTTCACATAATATAGATATTAAAAAATAATAAAAGGGTGTGATTTTTTAAAATGTGTTATTTACACAATAAATTACCTCTGATATGCCTCTTAATTCTCCTAAACCCCTATGCTACAATTTTTTTATTAATCATGTTTTATAGTGTGCACTCCCATAATCACACTAAGTTAATTCAATTATTCTCTCACGATTTCATTCCACTTTTAATGATAATATCATTTGAATAGGTTGCGCACTCAATCAACAATTCTTTTATTAAAGTATACGAGACCAAAAACTAGAAAGGTTAAATATATCATATTTTATTCAATCACTATAAATGAACAAATAAATAAATTGAGAACGATAAAAACTAGTAAAATGATAAGTTGATACAACGAATTAACCCACTTAAATTAAAATAGTATTGTTATCCAATTTTGCACACATGGCAAGATTGGACAACGGGGTCCTATCACGTTCAAAATGAAATAATAGTCCCAGGAACCCACCTTCGGTTATTAACGAGATGCAATAATTAAAAATAATTCCTAAATTGCATATGAAGAGATCACCTAGCATCGAAAGGCACCCAGTTGATCTCAACTCAGTGAAGAGTTCGGGGTCGAGTTGATAGAGAATCCGGTGTCAAATTGATAGTCATCTCGAAATCATCTCGGTAGAGACTCTCAGTTGTAAGAGCTCGACGATGGTCTTGTTAATGCAAAATATAGCTCGTTGAAAATTGATGAATGAAAGGAACTGTACAAGGATCTCGGTGGAGATTGATGCAAAAAGATCTGAAGGCCAAGTCAGGGAGAGTCAAAGTCAACATGATGCCAGGTTTAATCCATTAAGACAATGCTCGACCAACCACTTGGGAGAATTATCTTGTTTGACCGAGATGATATGAAATTATGCAGATATGGGAGGTTCAACATCATTGAATCTCGGGTTTGTAATTACATAATGGAAGGACTTCTATCGACCCAAGAAGATAGTATAAGCACCATAGAATACCAATGTAAAATTGAGTCAAACCGACATCTTAAAAAGAGCTGTGAATTATAATGGTGTTCAGACCTTCCTTGGCCGAGTATTCGGTGCACAGGCAGCAGGCATGTTGCAGTATAGTAAGAGTTCTTTTGAGCACTTCCAACAAGCAGGTTGTCCAACTATGTTGTTATCTGTTCAACATCAAATGCATCCTCAAATTTGGGATTTTCCTTCAAGATATTTTTATGAAAATCAATTAAGTGACAGTGAGAGTGTTACCAGGAGACCTGAGGAAATTTATTACAAAGATTCTCTATCGAGACCTTACTGGTTTTACGATGTAACTCATAGAGGAGAATCTCATAGAGGTGGAACTGTTTCATATCAGAATATTCATGAGGCACAGTTTTCTTTGCAATTATATGAGCATCTTCATGAGTCACTAAGTTGGCAGGCATAAAGGATTATGTCGGAATTATCACACCTTACAAGCTAACTGAAATGTTTGCACCGAGAAAATGATGTCTCCTCACGCTGAGTGGAAAAGTGGAAATCGGTGGCCATCTATCCAAAACGAAATATGGCCAAATGATAACGAAACCCCACACTCCAATCCCAGACGTGGAAAATAAGGTGAGCATTGCCAAGGGAAATGACGTGATGTCAAGCCATTGAAAAAATTAGGGCGTGGGAGAAGTTTGAGTCTACTGCCAAAAAATCGGAGCACGATCATGGCAAGCCGCAGGTAATTCCACGCATGGGAAACATTTCACTATATTTCCAAGTGGGTTTTGAATGGCAGACCGAGTAGGTAATCCCGCGCATGGGAAACCTTTTACTATCTTGCCAGTTTGCGTGGCGAAGCTGAGGCCGGGGCCCATGGATTAATGTGTCCAAGCCGTTACGCGGGGATTTGGAGCTAGTATGCCGAGGTCAGAGATTTGACGATGGCAGTCCAAGCTGTTAATCCCGCGTTGAGGTATGAATAGGGGAACTCAGGGCAAGCACCGCCAAGTGGAAATATTGGTTTGGTAAACCATGATCAAACTTCCGTGAATGGGAGAAATCGGATCAAACTGCCAAGCGTGGAAATATTACGATGGCTATCCAACATGATACTTCCGCATGGGCCGTGTAAACAGGATCGGAGCACTTTGTGCGAGTCACCAGGAGGATTAATAAGACAGTTGTGAATTGGAGTGAGTCATGGAGAAAACAACGCGACGTGATACCAATTTCAGCGGAGGCTACAGGCCGCTCATCTCATTATGCAGATATTTGTCAAATGATACCGAGTAACATGGCGAGTGGGGGTCAGTGCTTGCAGTTCGAATGCGTGGGAAAAGGAGAACATTTCAGAATTTAGCCTGAAGAATCACTCGGTTCACCACTGTGAGGAAAGAAAGTGGCTTCGTATCTCACCCAACGAAGGCGATGCGTTAATGGCTCAGTCGTGGCTCATATGCGAAGAGTTTGACGGGAAAGCAATGCTGAAAACTCATCCAGATGGAAAGGATGCATGTTGCATGGACTGTGGATTGGGTTCCATAGATCATACGAAGAAAGTGTCTCCTTTCATACAGATCCGCCCTTGTTAGGATTCCACTGAACTGTTCAGACTTTGAATCGGCTTTAATAGCTGCCACGACCTTCTCCTCGTCCTCTGTACAATTCTGAACTTGATGTGGTCGCGAGACAAGCTCCCACGCACAGGCAGCAGGCATGTTGCAGTACAGTAGAAGCCTTTTGAACACTTCCAGCAAGCAGGTTGTCCAACTGTGTTGTTATCTATTCAGTATCGAATGCATGCTTATCCTTATTCTGAACTCAGATCGAATAGCAGCTGCAGGAAACAAATATTCACTGCCGTGTACGATGGATTGGAGTCACACCATTCAAGGCTTCATAAAATTTTCCTGAATCAGGAGATGAAGGTTTATTACGGTGCAGAATGAAACGATTCATATTGCTCAGCATTTCTTCTCCTAGAAAGGAATTGAATGTGAAGGTCAACTCTGAAATACCTGGTCGCCGTTTTGTATGCCACATCCTTGTTACTTGTAAATGGTCTCTTTGAGAAAATCATGGCGTAGGGCAATATTTATACCCTTCCATTATGTACGTCCAATCGAATGATAAAAGTATTCTTTTACGAGTTCGAGAAGCTTGTTTTTTACTGATAGACGATTATCTGCACGATTTTCAAGCTAATTTTATCTAGCTTATTTCTATTAGCTTTGATCCACGACTAAGGAAGAATTCATATGGTTGTTACCTATACATTTTTCCAAGGTCCTCTTGGTTGCCCCAGTGGTTCAATGTATTTTTTGAAGGGCTTATTTTATGTGTTGCAAATTGTAACATAAAGGATCTTTTTAGTTTCTGGAAAAATGAGTATATTGTGTAGCTCACAGCTACCTATGCCATACTAAGATCCCAATAGTGGCATAATTGTTGATTGGAGCCGAGATTGCAGAGTGCACTGCCAAAATACCGAAGGACTCAATGCAAAAGAATCTGATTGCCAAAGCGAGGAAAGAGTTAGTGTGGGGTTCAAAATTGAGTGCAACACCGAGTTAGAGGATTCGAAGCTCATCGAGTTTGGCTATGTGCAGATTCTATCCACATGGACCCCCTCCTCTTCAAGTCAAATGGGTCAACGGGGGGGTCCCGACATTATGTTAATTAAATTAATATTTTTATTTAAATATTTTAATAATAATATTTATTATTATTATTTAAATATTCTTTTAATTAATTGAGAAGACTAGGTCATCAGGCAATTAATGACCCATGATGGAACCTTCTCGGTGGTTTAACTAAGCGTAATAAATACATCATGGGCCTTGATTTAGGAATGCAATTATGACATTTCCTCTTCTTTCTCACATATTCTTCTATAAATGTAAGTTGGAAGCTCATTTCAAAGGGTTCCAACAGTTCGGACATAGTTAGACGAGATTAGATATCTTAGGCGAGTGTATACTTTTCAAGAATCCTCTCTTTTACGCAAGTTGTTCTTGTGTGTTGAGAGAACTTTCAAGCCTCCTCTTGAGACTGTAATGGAAACTATTTCCTCTTACTCTGATGTATGATGAATTGTGCATGTTATTGAAGAAATAAAAGTGTGTGTTTGTGACTAATCTAGGTCCTTCCATCCTTCTACATGCTTCTTTGTGCCTTTCTCGTACTTGTAGGTACACTTTTCATGCAAGTTTAAGTTTCTATTGCAGTTCTTGGAGTTACGTGCTTATTGAGTGGTGGAGTATTGCATGTAGTTGAGTTGTGGTGTCTGTTCACCCTTCTTGAGTTCATCCTTCTTCAGCGGGAAACTAGTATATTTCTCGGTCGATAGAGTTTAACAAAGGGAACGCGTGTCTCTTAGTTTGTGGTATCTTGTACCCTCTCTAAGTTGCAGTAGGTGAAGTTGACCTATGGTGCACACACCCTCTTCAAATTACCCCTTCACAGTGCTGAAACACCCTTTATCGGTGCATCACCATCCCTAGTATAGTTTCATTTACTGCAAATCTCTTTCCCTAAAACCCCATGAAAATGTTAGCATAGGATCGGATAATCATTTTTGTTACACTAGGAGTAGTACAACAGACTAGTTTAGGAAGAGGAAGTCGGCCTTCTCCTGGAGGTTCACCTCGAGCCCAAGTCCCACACTTGAGAGGTGATCCATGTGTCCCAATCACACCGAACGTCCTATTCACATCACAGCCATTCGGAGGGTGCGGTGATTTGGCGACAACAAGTATTAAAAACATACTTTCCCTTGACTTTCTATAATAAAATTATACTTGTTATCTTAACTAAATTAATTAAAATCAATTTTAATAACAAAACAAAATAATAATACCTCTCGATTTAGTGACTCCTTGGCTAGAGTCAAAGGGCGTGTAATCCTATCACCCTCATCCTCCTCCAAGTCTATAAACGAATTAGACTTGTCATAATGAAGTGTTATTATTTTTAAATGATAATAAATAGTAAAAAATATGGTAAATTTAATCAATCAAAAGAAATACATTTGTATTGAAGAAACTATATATTCATACCTTTATCAACACTTCTAATACAACACGTTACATGTGTTACGTAAGTCTAATTGAAGCAATAATGTGGACCTCTGGATGCACCTTTTTATTTATTTAAAAGCGTCGACTTTAAACCAAGTTATTGATATTGTAATGAACAATTCATTATTATTATGTGCTCTCCTATATTATAGAGTGCATATGCTGATATAAATATCACATGACTATCATTTGGAAGGTTGAAACATTGCATTTGTAATTTCAATGTCATATTTTCTCCTATATGCATGCATAATAAATTTGTAATGATTTTTTAAAAATAAGGGTTTGTTATTATTTCAGCATTTTTGTTTATTAATTTTAAAAACTAAAAAAAAGTCCAGGACTTTGGTAAGAGTACTTAATAGTGTTTTTGTTTTTGGGTGGAATATAGATTCTAACTTATAATATAGTGCATTTACTTTGCATTGGTCACTAATTTTAACTTATTTTTAGTTACATAAGTTGATCTTATAATTTAAATGTAAAATATTGACCCTCAAGACAATCCACACCAAACCACTTGTCAATTAACTTATCACTTGATCTCGAGTTTATTGCCAAAACAATGTGAAGTCCACATCAAACTAGGAAGTTTGGCCACGAACTAAACTAATTTTTGACTAATT